>JAGFNQ010002580.1:383585-630986 GCA_024364735.1 Boesenbergia rotunda | reverse complement strand
ATCCTGGATGCTACAGTGGTCAAATTTTTTGTTTACTATTGATGATATCTAGATTTATTCCCGAAATAATCCTCTTCGACTCAACACTGTTAATCGTACTTTATTCGACATCGCTATTCGGTCCGATTTGAAGAAGTGCATCTAATTGTATCCGGATTTATTCCAGAGCACCCCAAGTCACCTGATTAATCTCCTGACTATCACATCCTTGGAAGCTGCAATAGCTGGAACAAAGTTTTTAAGCTCAATTTTATAAAATCACCGTGGCCTATTCCCGAATTAATCATCTTCGACTTGACACTTTTGGTCGGACTTTATTTGACTTCCCAGTTCAATCGAATTTGAAGAAGGTCATCTAATTGTATCCAGATTTATTCCTGAGCACCCCAACTATCCAGATTTTAGTCTCATGAGCATCCCATCCTCGGATGCTACAATAGCCAAATTTTTTATTTATTAATGATGGTATCTAGATTAATTCCCGTATTAATCATCTTCGACTTGACGCTTTTAATCGGACTTTATTCGACTTCAATATTCGGTCCGATTTGAAAAAGGGCAGTTAATTGTATCCAGATTTATTCCTGAGCACCCCAACTCACCAGATTAGCATCCCACCCTCTGATGCTACAATAGCTGCTACAGTGGTTTTATGCTCAATTTTGTTAAATCACATTGGCCTATTAGCTCAGTTGGTTAGAGCGTCGTGCTAATAATTTGAGACCTGCATGAGCCAAATATTTTATTGAGTATTGATTGTATCCAAATTTATTCCCAAATTAATCATATTCGACTCGACATTTTTAATTGGACTTTATTACTCATCGCTATTCTATTTGAAGAAGTACACCCCAACACACAGATTAATCTCCCGAGCATCCCCTCCATGATACAATGGCCAATTTTTTTATTTACTATTTATGGTATCTAGATTTATTCCCGAATTAATCATCTTCGATTGACACTTGTAATCGGATTTTATTCGACTTCGCTATTCGAACCAATTTGAAGAAGTGCATCTAATTGTATCCGTATTTATTCCTGAGGTCCCCAACTCACCAAATTAGTCTCCTGAGCATTCCATCCTCGGATGTGTACAATAGCTGCTACAGTGTTTTTAAGCTCAATTTTATTAAATCACTTTATCCTTTTAGCTCAGTTGGTTAGAGCGTCGTGGTAATACTTGAATGTTGTATGTTCGAGACATGGATGGGCGAAATATTTTTATTTAGTATTGATTGTATCGAAATTTATTCCCGAATTAATCCTCTTCTACTCGACACTCGCAATTCGACTTTATTCCACTTCGCTATTCAATTTGAATAAGGGGCATTTAATAATATCTAGAGTTATTCCAGAGCAACACAACACACCAATTTAATCTTCCGAGCATCCAATCCTGGATGCTACAGTTGTCAAACATTTTATTTACTATTGATGATATCTAGATTTATTCCCCACCAGATTAATCTCCTGAGCATCACATCCTCGGAAGCTACAATAGCTGCTATAGTGTTTTTAAGCTCAATTTTATTAATCATCTTCGACTTGACACTTTTCGTCGGATTTTATTCGACTTCGCTGTTCAATTGAATTTGAAGGTCATCTAATTGTATCTGGATTTATTCCTGAGCACCCCAACTCTCGAGATTAGTCTCCTGAGCATCCCATCCTCGGATGCTACAATAGCCAAATTTTTTATTTATTAGTGATGGTATCTAGATATATTCCCGTATTAATCATCTTCGACTTGACACTTTTAATCGGACTTTATTCGACTTCAATATTCGGTCCGATTTGAAAAAGGGCAGTTAATTGTATCCAGATTTATTCCTGAGCACCCAACTCACTAGATTAGCATCCCACCCTCTGATGCTACAATAGCTGCTACAGTGGTTTTATGCTCAATTTTGTTAAAGCACATTGGCCTATTAGCTCAGTTGGTTAGAGCGTCGTGCTAATAACGCGAAGGTCGTAGGTTCGAGACCTGCATGGGCCAAATATTTTATTTAGTATTGATTGTATCCAAATTTATTCCCAAATTAATCATCTTCGACTCGACATTTTTAATTGGAATTTATTACTCATCGCTATTCTATTTGAAGAAGTACACCCCAACACACAGATTAATCTCCCGAGCTTCCCATCCTCTATATTATACAATCGTCAAATTTTTTATTTACTATTTATGGTATCTAGATTTATTCCCGAATTAATCATCTTCGATTGACACTTTTAATCGGATTTTATTCGACTTCGCTATTCGATCCAATTTGAAGAAGTGCATCTAATTGTATCCGGATTTATTCCTGAGGTCCCCAACTCACCAGATTAGTCTCCTGAGCATTCCATCCTTGGATGCCACAACAGCTGCTACAGTGTTTTAAGCGCAATTTTATTAAATCACCGTGTCCTTTTAGCTTAGTTGGTTAGAGCGTCGTGGTAATAACTCGAATGTCGTATGTGTGAGACCTGCATGGGCCAAATATTTTATTTAGTATTTTGATTGTATCAAAATTTATTCCCGAATTAATCCTCTTTGACGTGGCACTTTTAATTCGACTTTATTCAACTTCGCGATTCGATTTGAATAAGGGGCATTTAATAATATAAAGAGTTATTCCAGAGCAACGCCACCCACCAGTTCAATCTCTCAAGCATCCCATCCTGGATGTTACAGTGGTCAAATTTTTTATTTACTATTGATGGTATCTAGATTTATTCTAGAATTAATCCTCTTCGACTCCACACTATTAATTGTACTTTATTCGACTTCACTATTCTGTCCGATTTGAAGAAGTGCATGTAATTGTATCTGGATTTATTCAAGAGCACCTCAAGTCACTAGATAAATCTCCTGAGTATCACATCCTTGGAAGCTTCAATAGCTGCTACAATGTTTTTAAGCTCAATTTTATAAAATCACAGTGGCCTATTCCCTAATTAATCATCTTCGACTTGACACTTTTGGTCGGAATTTATTCGACTTCGCTGTTCAATCGAATTTGAAGAAGGCCATCTAATTGTTTCCGGATTTATTCCTGAGCACCCCAACTATCCAGATTTTAGTCTCCTGAGCATCCCATCCTCGGATGCTACAATAGCCAAATTATTTATTTATTATATATGGTATCTAGATTAATTCCCATATTAATCATCTTCGACTTGACACTTTTAATCGACTTTATTCGACTTCAATATTCGGTCCGATTTGAAAAAGGGCATTTAATTGTATCCAGATTTATTCCTGAGCACCCCAACTCACCAGATTAGCATCCCCCCGTTGATGCTACAATAGCTGCTACAGTGGTTTTATGCTCAATTTTGTTAAATCACATTGGCCTATTAGCTCAGTTGGTTAGAGCGTCGTGCTAATAACGCGAAGGTCGCAGGTTAGAGACCTGCATTGGCCAAAATTTTATTTAGTATTGATTGTATCCAAATTTATTCCCAAATTAATCATCTTCGTCTCGACATTTTTAATTGGACTTTATTACTCATCGCTATTCTATTTGAAGAAGTACACCCCAACACAGATTAATCTCCCGAGCATCCCATCCTCTAGATGATACAATGGCCAAATTTTTTATTTAGTATTTATGCTACCTAGATTTATTCCCGAATTAATCATCTTCGATTGACACTTTTAATCGGATTTTATTCGACTTCGCTATTCGAAGCAATTTAAAGAAGTGCATCTAATTGTATATGTATTTGAAAAAGGGCATTTAATTGTATCCAGATTTATTCCTGAGCACTCCAACTCACTAGATTAGCATCCCACCCTCCGATGCTACAATAGCTGCTATAATGGTTTTATGCTCAATTTTATTAAGTCACATTGGCCTATTAGCTCAGTTGGTTAGAGCGTCGTGCTAATAACGCGAAGGTCGCAGGTTCGAGACCTGCATGGGCCAAATATTTTATTTAGTATTGATTGTATCTAAATTTATTTGAGGACTCATATTGTCCGTCGTAAGGGGAGATGTTCAATTTTTATGCGGAATTTTTATCGGATGTGTGGCTCCTCGGGGCATGACATTAACGACATCTAAAACTTTTTTTTTTTATAGAGTACCCAGCAGGGCTGTTCTCAATCCTTCACCTTTCAGAGTCCATGAGGATTAACCTTTCCGGGGATGTACCAAGTGGGATGGTTCTCAATCCTTCACCTTTCGAAGTCCACGAGGATTCAACCTCTTCGAGGATATACCCAACAAGTTTGTTCTCTATCCTTCATTTTTTGGAGTCCATGAGGACTTAACCTTTCCAGAGATATACTCAATGAGATTGTTCTCAATCTTTTATCTTTCGGAATCCATGAGAACTTAGTCTATGAAAATATATGGGTTCTTCCCAATCCTTTACTTCATGGAGTCCACGAGGACTTAGACTGTGACAGTGTCTCTAGATCTTGTCCCTTGCGGTTTGTCATTGACTTGCACTTGCAAATTGATAGAAACTGCCATGACATGGATCGCGAGAAGCATCAACACCCAACTGTGATTCCAAAAGAGGTCTGGAGTGGTTAGTGCATGGGGGGTGTTGTCTAAGAAGTCCTGGGTTCGAGTCGCGCGAGGCGCACTGGATTAAAACTCTGGGCGTTTGGTGTATCAATTCTCGGCCCAACTTTGCACTAATTACTCCGGGGACCGTGATTTACCTCCCTCGTGATGGCCTTGGGACGAGTGCGGCGGGGGCGTTGGGGGCGAGCGATTTCGTCTTTTTGTCTGCGAGAAGCATCAAGACCAAGTCTTCATGAAAATAATCAAAGTATTAGAGGTCAAGGAGAAAAAATATTTCTCGGAAAAGGTATAACAAACTCCAAATTTATGCATACGGATAGAGAGATGTTTAAGGAAAAAAAAGTAATGAAAGCTCAAAAGCACTCACATTTTGGCGAAGATGAAATTTTGAACCAATATTTGGCAACTACTTTTAAGAACCTTTATATTATCAACTGTGCTCATTGGCACCTTCAAATGGAAAGATAATTATTATAATGTTATTACAATAATTATATTAGGTTTAGAAGAATACTTATCATATAAAATAGGAAGATTCATTCACTGTTACTGAAATATGATGACTAAAAGTATATTGGTTTGAGATAAAACGGCAATAAAGCAAAAGAATGATTGTTGATCACTTAGGCAGTGAGTGAAATTTGTCTCTAAATATACCTAGCTCGGATGAGGCATAACTTATCTTTAGAGATACATATACCTAACTCAAATGAGGCAAGTCAGTTGAGATTGTGAAGGATTGTCTAATATCTAATTCTTTTGGAAAGGGGCAGTAAAGCATCTAATTAGATTACAATAATAGCTTATAATAAAATTTAATTTCTATTTTATTATACATTTTTTTGGTATGTTATTTTTTGTTTTTGAATAAAAATTATATTTTTTTTTTGCATATCTAGCGTATTTACTAGGTTTGGCAAAAAAAAACCTTATCCAAATTCAAAATTTAGACTATTTTAAACTTTAATTGATTTATGGATAAAAAATACAATACATGCAATTTTAAATATCTAATTCAAATAAATATATTTCACCTAATATAAATTAATTACAACCTAAAAATTGATATATATATATATATATATATATATATATATATATATATATATAACTTTGATGGTATTCTCAATAATTTTCACCTCAAATGAAGACATCATTATTTTCATAGTTCGGGCTACTCTTAAAGCATTTGGTTACTCTCGATCAGCTCCTAGCCTCCGCTCAAGCATCGGGTCAATCAAGTTCACTCCTCTTCTCTATAACTTTTTCAATGCCTTGGATTAACTCCACTAGGATTTTCGTCAAGTATCCGATACTCTTGACTTCGTTGGAATTTTGGTATAAAGTTCACTCCTTTGGAAGTCTCCACCTCCTTGGTTCAAGGCACTATTTCACACAAATAGCTCGATCTGGATCGTAACTCTGATATTGGGATGGAAACATGCTAGGCCAGGCCAGGCCAGGCCAGACTTTTACCTTAACAGGCCAGACCTGTATAATAACAAACTGGCTTGAACCTGACCTGTGGCCTGTTATAGGCTTTGTTCTTGGCTAAAGCCTGGCCTGACTTGGCTCGCGACCAGTTTATAAAGTCTGTAATTTAATTTGGTTATCTAAAATATTTCTAATATATAAAATATAACAATTCAATTCGGTTATTCAAAATACTAATTTAACAAATTAGCTAAAGATACCATAAATATATAAAATATGTATATTATAACTAAAAGAGATTTATGGTCTACTGGCAAGTAAGGTGGTAGATAAAGTCTTCCTTGTAAGAAGCCTAAAGTTCGAATCTTTCATTAAGCCAGACAATTTATATAATAATATAATTTTAACAGACCCAGGCCGACCTATCAAGCTTGGTAGTCTTTATATTGAGCCTGGGTCTGGCCTGATAAAAAAAATAGACTTTCAAACAGGCCTCAGCATTATTTTATTTTTAAATAGGCCAGGCCTGGCCATAGGCCACTGACTACAATATCCAGACTAGTAGTTCCCGTGATTTATCTCCTCCGAGTTGGTACTTAGACTGATGGCTTTATTTTGATTCTAATATAAGTTTCAATTTTAAATCAAATTTAAGATTAATTTTAATAAACTGTGATGGACTATTAGCTTGGTTGGTTAGAGCATCGTAGCACGAATATCGTAGGTTTGAGACCTGCATGGGCCAAAGTATTTTTTAGTGTAGATGGTATCCAGATTTATTCTCAAATTATTCTCACAATTTAAGTTTAATTTTAATCAATATTAATGGCCTATTAGCTCAATTGGTTAGAGCGTCGTGCTAATAATGCGAAGGCCATAGGTTCGAGACCTGTATAGGCTAAAGTTTTTATTTAGTATCGATGGTATCCAGATTTATTCTCAAATTAATCCTCTTCAACTCGACACTTTTAATCAGATTATATTCGATTTTAGAATTCGACCCAATTTGAAGAAGGAATATCTAACAATATCCGGATTTATTCCAGAGCATCCTATCCTCGAATGTTATAATAGCTCCTATATTGGTTACAATATTGCGCAGTGGATAAGAAATCAGATCGCACCAATGTTATAATAGCTGCTATAGTGGTTACAATATTGCGCAGTGGATAAGAAATCAAATCTCACCCCGGCAATCAATTCCCTAATGCTACGACACTATTACGGTGCACGATATCATACCTGTAATCTTGAAAACTTTAGATTACCCTCCCAAGCAATCAATGCTTGATTGTTACATTATTTGCTATATTGATTGAAATGCTATAGTTCGACATCCTCATCGGATGGACTGACTATTACTACGTGCAGTGTTGCCTCCATGAAATTTGGGAGTCAAAACTTAACAAAAACAGTGTGTTTATCCTTCCCACACGCTAGCCACAACATCCTGACTAATAGTCCCTATGATTTATCTCCACCATGTTGGTACTCAGACTGATGGCATTATTTTCATTCTATTATTAGTTTTAAATTTAAATCAAATTTAGGCTTTAATTTTATTAAATTGTGATGGCCTATTAGCTCAGTTGGTTAGAGCGTAGTGCTAATAACGCGAATGTCGCAGTTTTAAGACCTGCATAGGCCAAAGTTTTTATATAGTTTAGATGGTATCCAAATTTATTCTCAAATTATTTTCACAATTTAAGCTTAATTTCATTAAATTGTGATGGCTTATTAGCTCAGTTGGTTAGAGCGACGTGTTAATAATGAGAAGGTCGTAGGTTCGAGATGTGCATGGGCTAAACTTTTTATTTGGTATCGATGGTATCCAGATTTTATCTCAAATTAATCCTCTTCGACTCGACACTTTTAATCGGACTTTATTCGATTTAGCTATTCGTTTCGATTTGAAGAAGGGATATCTAATGGTATTCGGATTTATTCCCGAGCATCCTATCCTCGAATGGTCTAATAGTTGCTACAGTAGTAACAGTATTGCGCAATGGATAAGAAATCCGATCGCGATTTATTTTCATATTATTCTCAAAATTTAAGTTTAATTTTAATTATAATTGAAGGCCTATTAGCTCAGTTGGTTAGAGCGTCGTGCTAATAACGCGAAGGTCGCAGGTTCAAGACCTGCATGGGCCAAAGTTTTTATTTCGTATCGATGGTATCCAGATTTATTCTCAAATTAATCCTCTTCTAATAGTTGCTACAGTATTGCGCAATGGATAAGAAATCCGATCGCGATTTATTTTCATATTATTCTCAAAATTTAAGTTTAATTTTAATTATAATTGAAGGCCTATTAGCTCAGTTGGTTAGAGCGTAGTCTTAATAACGCGAAGGTCGCAGGTTCAAGACCTGCATGGGCCAAAGTTTTTATTTCATATCGATGGTATCCAGATTTATTCTCAAATTAATCCTCTTCAACTCGACAATTTTAATCGGACTATATTCAATTTCACTATTCGATCCGATTTGAAGAAGGAATATCTAACGATATCCGGATTTATTCCTGAGTATCCTATCCTAGAATGTTATAATAGCTGCTATATTGGTTACAATAGTGCGCAGTGGATAAAAAATCAGATCGCACCAATGTTATAATAGCTGCTATAGTGGTTACAATATTGCGCAGTGGACAAGAAATCAGAACACACCAGGGCAATCAATTCCCTAATGCTATAGCACTATTACGGTGCACGATACCATACCTGTAATCTTGAAAACATTAGATTACCCTCCCGAGCAATCAATGCGTGATCGTTACATTATTTGCTATATTGATTGAAATGCTATAGTTCGATATCCTCATTGGATGGACTGACAATTACTTCGTGCAATGTTGCCTCGATGAAATCTGAGAGTCAAAACTTAACAAAATCAGTGTGTTTATCTTCCCCACACGCTAGCCAAAACATCTTGACTAGTAGTTCTCGTGATTTATCTCCACCGTGCTGGTACTCAGACGGATGACTTTATTTTCATTCTATTATATGTTTTAAATTTAAATTAAATTTAAGCTTTAATTTTATTAAATTGTGATGGCTTATTAGCTCAGTTGGTTAGAGCGTAGTGCTAATAACGCGAAGGTCGCAGTTTTAAGACCAGCATAGGCCAAAGTTTTTATTTAGTTTAGATGGTATCCAAATTTATTCTCAAATTATTTTCACAATTTAAGCTTAATTTCATTAAATTGTTATGGCCTATTAGCTCAGTTGGTTAGAGCGTCGTGCTAATAACGCGAAGGTCGCAGGTTCGAGACCTGCATGGGCCAAAAGTTTTATTAAGTATCGATGGTATCCAGATTTATTCTCAAATTAATCCTCTTTCACTCGACACTTTTAGGGAGTGTTTGGGAGAGCTTCTGCTAGCTGCTTTTTAGATTTTAGCTACATAGAAGCGCTTTCGAGTGTTAGTGAATACCAGATTCTGCTTTAACTTCTATAACTTTTAGCCAAAAGCTGAAAGTAAAAATTTGATGCTTTTTTCTACTTCTGCTTTTTTGCTTATGGTTTAGAATTAAAAGTAGACATTTATACCCTTAATAATTTATCATTTTATATAATTGCCACCATAGTTTTAAATAAAATTTTATATTTTCATATAATTTATATATTCATAATTTTTTTATAATTTTTTATAAATTTATATAAATTTGTCATTTTTTTACATTTATATTTTTATTAATTATATATTTTTTAAACATATATATTATTAAAAAATTAATTTTGATATAATATTCAAAATATAATAATAAATATATAAAACATTATTGATGGTGTATCAAAATTATATTTAGATAATTAAAAATAATAATTTATATAGTTTAAGAATATTGTTGTCATTTAACTAAAAATTAAGCTTGCAAGCAATTATTCACCAAACACTCAAACTTTAACTTGTATCAGCTTTTAGCTTCTATTTCCAAACACTCCATGCTTTAGCTTCTCACTGACTTCAAGATAATCTCTACAAGAATCACTTTTCAAGAAGCAAAAGTTCTCCCAAACACTCCCTTAATCGGACTTTATTCGATTTTGCTATTCGTTTTGATTTGAAGAAGTGATATCTAACGGTATCCGGATTTATTCCTGAGCATTCTATCCTCGAAAGTTCTAATAGTTGCTACAGTAGTAACAGTATTGCGTAATGGATAAAAATCCGATCGCGATTCATTCTCAAATTATTCTCACAATTTAAGTTTAATTTTAATCAATATTAATGGCCTATTAGCTCAGTTGGTTAGAGCGTCGTGCTAATAACGCGAAGGTCGCAGGTTCGAAACCTGTATGGGCTAAATTTTTTATTTAGTATCGATGGTATCCAGATTTATTCACAATATAATCCTCTTCGACTCGACACTTTTAATCGGACTATATTCGATTTCACTATTCTATCCGATTTGAAGAAGGAATATCTAACGATATCCGGATTTATTCCCGAGCATCCTATCCTCGAATGTTATAATAGCTGCTATATTGGTTACAATATTGCGCAGTGGATAAAAAATCAGATCTCACCAATGTTATAATAGCTGCTATAGTGGTTACAATATTGCGCAGTGGATAAGAAATCAGATCTCACCAGGGCAATCAATTCCCAAATGCTACAGCACTATTACGGTGCACGATACCATACCTGTAATCTTGAAAACTTTAGATTAATGCTTGATTGTTACATTATTTGCTATTATGACTGAAATGCTATAGTTCGATATCCCCATCGGATGGACTGAGAATTACTTCGTGCAGTGTTGCCTCGATGAAATCTGAGAGTCAAAACTTAACAAAATCAGTGTTTATCCTCCACACACGGTAGCTACAACATCCTGACTAGTAGTTCCCTTGATTTATCTCCTCCGTGTTGGTACTCAGACTGATGGTTTTATTTTCATTCTATTATAAGTTTTAAATTTAAATCAAATTTAAGTTTAATTTTATTAAATTGTGATGACCTATTAGCTCAGTTGGTTAGAGCGTAGTGCTAATAACGCGAAGGTCGCAGTTTTAAAACCTGCATAGGCCAAAGTTTTTGTTAAGTTTAGATGGTATCCAAATTTATTCTAAAATTATTCTCACATTTGAAGCTTAATTTCATTAAATTGTGATGGCCTATTAGCTCAGTTGGTTAGAGCGTCGTGCTAATAACGCGAAGGTCGCAGGTTCGAGACCCGCATGGGCCAAAGTTTTTATTTTGTATCGATGGTATCCAAATTTATTCTCAAATTAATCCACTTCGACTTGACACTTTTAATCGGACTTTATTCGATTTAGCTATTCGTTTTGATTTGAAGAAGGGATATCTAACGGTATCCGGATTTATTGCCGAGCAACCTATCCTCGAATGTTATAATAGCTGCTACAGTGGTTACAGTATTGCGCAGTGGATACGAAATCCGATCGCACCAGGGCAATCAATCCCCTAATGCTACAACACTACAACAGTACACGATAACATAGATTTAATCTTGAAAATTTTAGATTACCCTCTCGAGCAATCACTGGGGCGCGAACCTTGGGACGCTGGGCTTCTAGATTGCCCACCGCGGGCGCTTCCCGATTTACCTTGGTGATCGGTGGGAAACTTCCGTGGGACCGGGCCGGTCACCCCAGGTTCAATTTGTCTGCTGCCTGGTTCATCATTTTTTTTTGATTGCTACATTATTTGCTATAGTGCCTGAAATGCTATAGTTCCATAACCTCATGGGATGGACTGATGATTAATGCGTACGGTGATACCACATTGAAGTATGGGTGTCAAAATTTAGCAAAATCAGTGTGTTTCCGTCCCCACGCGATAGCCACAACATCCTGACCAGCAGTACCCGTATTTATCTCCTCGGTGTTGTTACTCAGACTGATGGCTTTATTTTCATTTAATTATATGATTTAAATTTAAATCAAATTTAAACTTAATTTTATTAAATTGAGATGGCCTATTTGCTCAGTTGATTAGAGCGTGGTGCAAACAACGCGAAGGTCGCAGTTTTAAGACCTGCATAGGCCAAGGTTTATATTTAGTTTAGAAGGTATCCAAATTTATTCTAAAATTATTCTCACATTTGAAGCTTAATTTCATTAAATTGTGATGGCCTATTAGCTTAGTTGGTTAGCGTCGTGCTAATAACGCGAAGGTCGCAGGTTCGAGACCTGCATGGGCCAAAGTTTTTATTTTGTATCGATGGTATCCAAATTTATTCTCAAATTAATCCGCTTCGACTCGACACTTTTAATCGGACTTTATTCGATTTAGCTATTCGTTTTGATTTGAAGAAGGGATATCTAACAGTATCCGGATTTATTCCCGAGCATCCTATCCTCGAATGTTATAATAGCTGCTACAGTGGTTACAGTATTGCGCAGTGGATACGAAATCCGATCGCACCAGGGCAATCAATCCCCTAATGCTACAGCACTACTACAGTACACGATACCATACCTTTAATCTTGAAAATTTTAGATTACCCTCTCGAGCAATCAATGCTTAATTGCTACATTATTTGCTATAGTGCCTGAAATGCTATAGTTTCATATCCTAATGGGATGGATTGATGATTAATGCGTGCGGTGTTGCCACCTTGAAGTCTGAGAGTTAAAACTTAGCAAAATCAGTGTCTTTATCCTCCCCACACATTAGCCACAATATCCTGACTAGCAGTACTCGTGATTTATCTCCTCCGTGTTGGTACTCAGATTGATTATTTTATTTTCATTTAATTATATGATTAAATTTAAATCAAATTTAAACTTAATTTATTAAATTGAGATGGCCAATTGACTCAGTTGGTTAGAGCGTGGTGCAAACAACGCGAAGGTCGCAGTTTTAAGACCTGCATAGGCCAAAGTTTTTATTTAGTTGAGATGATATCCAAATTTATTCTAAAATTATTCTCACATTTTAAGCTTAATTTCATTAAATTCTGATGGCCTATTAGCTCAGTTGGTTAGAGCGACGTGCTAATAAGGCGAAGGTCGCGGGTTCAAGACTTGCATGGGCCAAAGTTTTTATTTTGTATCGATGGTATCCAAATTTATTCTCAAAATAATCCGCTTCGACTCGACACTTTTAATCAGACTTTATTAGATTTAGCTATTCGTTTTGATTTGAAGAAGGGATATCTAACAGTATCCGGATTTATTCCCGAGCATCCTATCCTCGAATGTTATAATAGCTGCTACAGTGGTTACAGTATTGCGCAGTGGATACGAAATCCGATCGCACCATGGCAATCAATCCCTAATACTACAGCACTACTACAGTACACGATACCATACCTTTAATCTTGAAAATTTGAGATTACCCTCTCGAGCAATCAATGCTTGGTTGCTACATTATTTGCTATAGTGCCTGAAATGCTATAGTTCAATATCCTAATGGGATGGACTGATGATTAATGCTTGCAGTGTTGCCACCTTGAAGTCAGAGAGTCAAAACTTAGCAAAATCAGTGTCTTTATCCTCCCCACACATTAGCCACAACCTCGTGACTAGCAGTACCCGTGATTTATCTCCTCCGTGATTTATCTCCTCCGTGTTGGTACTCAGACTGATGGCTTTATTTTCATTTAATTATATGATTTAAATTTAAATCAAATTTAAACTTATTTTATTAAATTGAGATGGCCTATTAGCTCAGTTGGTTAGAGCGTGGTGCAAACAACGCGAAGGTTGCAGTTTTAAGACCTGCATAGGCCAAAGTTTTTATTTTGTTGAAATGATATTCAAATTTATTCTAAAATTATTCTCACATTTTATGCTTAATTTCATTAAATTGTGATGGCCTATTAGCTCAGTTGGTTAGAGCGTCGTGCTAATAACGCGAAGGTCGCAGGTTCGAGACTTGTATGGGCCAATGTTTTTATTTTGTATCGATGGTATCCAAATTTATTCTCAAATTAATCCGCTTCGACTCGACACTTTTAATCGGACTTTATTAGATTTAGCTATTCGTTTTGATTTGAAGAAGGGATATCTAACAGTATCCGGATTTATTCCCGAGCATCCTATCCACGAATGTTATAATAGCTGCTACAGCGGTTACAGTATTGCGCAGTGGATACGAAATCCGATCGCACCATGGCAATCAATCCCTAATACTACAGCAGTACTACAGTACACGATACCATACCTTTAATCTTGAAAATTTTAGATTACCCTCTCGAGCAATCAATGCTTGATTGCTACATTATTTGCTATAGTGCCTGAAATGCTATAGTTCCATATCCTAATGGGATGGACTGATGATTAATGCGTGCGGTGTTGCCACCATGAAGTCTAAGAGTCAAAACATAGCAAAATCAGTGTCTTTATCCTCCCCACACGTTAGCCACAACATCCTGACTAGCAGTACTCGTGATTTATCTCCTCCGTGTTGGTACTCAGACTGATGGCTTTATTTTCATTTAATTATATGATTTAAATATAAATCAAATTTAAACTTAATTTTATTAAATTGGGATGGCCTATTAGCTCAGTTGGTTAGAGCGCGGTGCGAACAACGCGAAGGTCGCAGTTTTAAGACCAGCATAGGCCAAAGTTTTTATTTATTTGAGATGGTATCCAAATTTATTCTAAAATTATTCTCAGATTTTAAGCTTAGTTTTACTAAATTGTGATGGCCTATCAGCTCAGTTGGTTAGAATGTCGTGCTAATAACGCGAAGGTCGCAGGTTCGAGACCTGCTGGGCCAAAGTTTTTATTTTATATCGATGGTATTCAAATTTATTCTCAAATTAATCCGCTTCGACTCGACACTTTTACTCGGACTTTATTCGATTTAGCTATTCGTATTGATTTGAGAAGGGATATCTAACGGTATCCGGATTTATTCCCGAGCATCCTATCCTCGATTGTTATAATAGTTGCTACAGTGGTTACAGTATTGCGCAGTGGATACGAAATCGGATCGCACCAGGTCAATCAATCCCCTAATGCTACAACACTACTACAGTACACGATACCATACCTTTAATCTTGAAAACTTTCGATTACCCTCCCAAGCAATCAATGCTTGATTGCTACATTATTTGCTATAGTGCCTGAAATGCTATAGTTCCATATCCTAATGGGATAGACTGATGATTAATGCGTGCGGTGTTGCCACCTTGAAGTCCGAGAGTCAAAACATAGCAAAATCAGTGTCTTTATCCTCCCCACACGTTAGCCACAACATCCTGACTAGCAGTACCCGTGATTTATCTCCTCCGTGTTGATACTTAGACTGATGGCTTTTTTTCATTTAATTATATGATTTAAATTTAAATCATATTTAAACTTAATTTTATTAAATTGAGATGGCCTATTAGCTCAGTTGGTTAGAGCGCGGTGCGAACAACGCGAAGGTCACAGTTTTAATACCTGCATAGGCCAAAGTTTTTATTTAGTTTAGATGGTATCCAAATTTATTTTAAAATTATTCACATTTGATGCTTAATTTCATTAAATTTTGATGGCCTATTAGCTCAGTTGGTTAGAGCGTTGTGCTAATAACGCGAAGGTCGCAGGTTCGAGACCTGCATGGGCCAAAGTTTTTATTTTGTATCGATGGTATCCAAATTTATTCTCAAATTAATCAGCTTTGGCTCGAGACTTTTAATCGGATTTATTCGATTTAGCTATTCGTTTTGATTTGAAGAAGGAATATCTAACGGTATCCGGTTTTATTCCCGAGCATCCTATCCTCGAATGTTATAATAGCTGCTACAGTGGTTACAGTATTGCGTAGTGGATATGAAATCCGATCGCACCAGGGCAATCAATCCCCTAATGCTACAGCACTACTACAGTACACGATACCATACCTTTAATCTTGAAAATTTTAGATTACCCTCTCGAGCAATTTATGCTTGATTGCTACATTATTTGCTATAGTACCTGAAATGCTATAGTTCCATATCCAAATGGGATGGACTGATGATTAATGCGTGCGTTGTTGCCACCTTGAAGTCCGAGAGTCAAAACATAGCAAAATCAGTGTCTTTATCCTCCCCACATGTTAGCCACAACATCCTGACTAGCAGTACCCGTGATTTATCTCCTCCGTGTTGGTACTCAGACTGATGACTTTATTTTCATTTAATTATATGATTTAAATTTAAATCAAATTTAAACTTAATTTTATTAAATTGAGATGGCCTATTAGCTCAGTTGGTTAGAGCGCGGTGCAAACAACGCGAAGGTCGCAGTTTTAAGACCTACATAGGCCAAAGTTTTTATTTAGTTGAGATGGTATCCAAATTTATTCTAAAATTATTCTGGCATTTTAAGCTTAATTTTATTAAATTGTCATGGCCTATTAGCTCAGTTGGTTAAACCGTCGTGCTAATAACACGAAGGTCGCAGGTTCGAGACCTGCATGGGCCAAAGTTTTTATTTTTATACCGATGGTATTCAAATTTATTCTCAAATTAATCCGCTTCGACTCGACACTTTTAATCGGACTTTAGTCGATTTAGCTATTCGTATTGATTTGAAGAAGGGATATCTAACGGTATCCGGATTTATTCCCGAACATCCTATCCTCGAATGTTATAATAGTTGCTACAGTGGTTACAGTATTGCGCAGTGGATACGAAATCCGATCGCACCAGGGCAATCAATCCCCTAATGCTACAACACTACTACAGTACACGATACCATACCTTTAATCTTGAAAACTTTCGATTACCCTCCCCAGCAATCAATGCCTGATTGCTACATTATTTGCTATAGTGCCTGAAATGCTATAGTTCCATATCCTAATGGGATGGACTAATGATTAATGCGTGCGGTGTTGCCACCTTGAATTCCGAGAGTCAAAACATAGCAAAATCAGTGTCTTTATCCTCCCCACACGTTAGCCACAACATCCTGACTAGCAGTACCCGTGATTTATCTCCTCCGTGTTGGTACTCAAACTGATGGCTTTATTTTCATTTAATTATATGATTTAAATTTAAATCAAATTTAAACTTAATTTTATTAAATTGGGATGGCCTATTAGGTCAGTTGGTTAGAGCGCGCTGCGAACAACACGAAGGTCGCAGTTTTAATACCTGCATAGGCCAAAGTTTTTATTTAGTTTAGATGGTATCCAAATTTATTCTAAAATTATTCTCAAATTTGATGCTTAATTTTCATTATATTGTAATGGCCTATTAGCTCAGTTGGTTAGAGCGTCGTGCTAATAACGCGAAGCTCGCAGGTTCGAGACCTGCATGGGCCAATGTGTTTATTTTGTATTGATGGTATCCAAATTTATTCTCAAATTAATCCGCTTCGACTCGACACTTTTAATCGGACTTTATTCGATTTAGCTATTCATTTTGATTTGAAGTAGGGATATCTAACGGTATCCGGATTTATTCCCGAGCATCCTATCCTCGAATGTTATAATAGCTGCTACAGTGGTTACAATATTGTGCAGTGGATACGAAATCCGATCGTACCAGGGCAATCAATCCCCTAATGCTACAGCACTACTACAGTACACCATACCATACCTTTAATCTTGAAAATTTTAGATTACCCTCTCGAGCAATCAATGCTTGATTGCTACATTATTTGCTATAGTGCCTGAAATGCTATAGTTCCATATCCTAATGGGATGGACTGATGATTAATGCGTGCGGTGTTGCCACCATGAAGTCTGAGAGTCAAAACTTAGCAAAATCAGTGTCTTTATCCTCCCCACACATTAGCCACCATCTCCTGACTAGCAGTACCCGTGATTTATCTCCTCCGTGTTCGTACTCAGACTGATGGCTTTATTTTCATTTAATTATATGATTTAATTTTAAATCAAATTTAAACTTAATTTTATTAAATTGAGATAGCCTATTAGCTCAGTTGGTTAGAGCGTGGTGCAAACAACGCGAAGGTCGCAGTTTTAAGACCTGCATAGGCCAAAGTTTTTATTTTGTTGAGAGGGTATCCAAATTTATTCTAAAATTATTCTCACATTTTAAGCTTAATTTTATTAAATTGTGATGGTCTATTAGCTCAGTTGGTTAGAGCATCGTGCTAATAACGCGAAGCTCGCAGGTTCGAGACCTGCATGGGCCAATGTTTTTATTTTGTATCGATGGCATCCAAATTTATTCTCCAATTAATCCGCTGTGACTCGACACTTTTAATCGGACTTTATTCGATTTAGCTATTCGTTTTGATTTGAAGAAGGGATATCTAACAGTATCCGAATTTATTCCCGAGCATCCTATCCTCGAATGTTATAATAGCTGCTACAGTGGTTACAGTATTGCGCAGTGGATACGAAATCCGATCGCACCAGGGCAATCAATCCCCTAATGCTACAACACTACTACAGTACACGATATCATACCTTTAATCTTGAAAACTTTCGATTACCCTCCCCTGCAATCAATGCTTGATTGCTACATTATTTGCTATAGTGCCTGAAATGCTATAGTTCCATATCCTCATGGGATGGACTGATGATTAATGCGTGCGGTGTTGTCACCTTGAAGTCTGGGAGTCAAAACTTAACAAAATCAGTGTGTTTTCCTCCCCACACGTTAGCCACAACATCCTGACTAGTAGTACCTGTGATTTATCTCCTCCGTGTTGTTACTCAGACTGATGTCTTTATTTTCATTCTATTATAAGTTTTGAATTCAAATCAAATTCATGCTTAATTTTATTAAATTGTGATGGCTTATTAACTCAGTTGGTTAGAGCGTGGTGCTAATAATGCGAAGGTCGTAGGTTTGAGACCTGCACGGGCTAATGTTTTTTATTTAAGTATCGTTGGTATCATTCTCAAATTAATTCTCTTCTACTCGACACTTTGAATCAGACTTTATTCAATTTCACTATTCGAGCCGATTTGAAGAAGGGATATCTAACGGTTTCCGAATTTATTCCCGAGCATCCCAAATCACCAGATTAATCTCCTGAGCATCCTATCCCCGGATGCTATAATAGTTGCTACAATGGTTATAGTATTGCACAGTGCATAAGAAATCAAATCGCACCAGAGCAATCAATCCTCTAATGCTACAACATGACTACAATGCACACTATCATACTTTTAATCTTGAAAACTTTAGATTACCCTCCCAAGCAATCAATGATCGATTGCTACTGTTGGGACCGGTAGGAGAGCAGAGGGAGGGTGATTAGCTCCGATCTTTGTTTGTTGTTGATTTGTTGCGGCAGAAGACTTGAGCAATGCTAACACCTCTATTTTACTTGGTATCCACCACCTTGAGGTGACTAATCCAAGGGTCCACTCTCCTCACTCTCTCATACACTATGAATGATCTCCTTCTTGAGATGGAGAAACCTCTTACAAGCTTCCAAGAAGATACAACAAGAATCCAAGCAAACACAAAATGAAATCTTACAAGATTTACAATGATAAGCTCAAGCTTTGCATTCTTTGCTATCTTCAAGCTTGCAATCGCCTCTAGAACTTTGGAAGTGCAGCAACACTAAGCCCCAAAGCTTCTCTTGAAATGGCGTGGAAGGAGGAGGAGAAGTGTCGAAGAGCCCGTGAAGAGTTGAGCTTCAAACCTGTGTGAAAACCCTATATACCCGACGCCTAGGATTTCTAAATCGATTACCCAATCGATTACCACGTCAGACTTAGCCGTTCAACGGCTAGTTATTGAACCGTAATCGATTACGAGCATCCTGAATCGATTGCTGAATCGATTCAGGACCCTTCTGTGCTCTTGCGCAAAATGTCAGTAATCGATCACCCGATCGATCAAAGGACCCCTTAATCGATTGACCAATCGATTAAGGGAAGGTTGAATCGATTGGATAATCGATTCGGTCACCTTCTGTTCTCGCAACTCATTTCTCCTAATCGATCAGCCAATCGACTCACACATTCCTTAATCGATCACCCGATCGATCAAGGAAGCTTCTGATCGCGAGAAACCAAACCCTAATAGATTCCCAATCGATTGAGTCCAACCTAACTTGTGCTCACAAGTCTTGGGTTCCCTACCAAGTGTTCGGTTAACCCCTTTGACCAATCTGGATTTCTTTTGCCTAGCTCCCAGTTAGGACTTAACCTGGTTCCCAACCAGATTCGCCCAACCCTCGAGTTAGGTTTAGTCTCTCGGTAGACTTCCACCTTGCCAGCATGCGATCTCCCCGACCCACCTGGACTTCACCTAGTCCCACTAGGTATGCTTTGTCCCACTAGGTATTTTGTCATGCCAGCGTGCGATCTCCCTAATCCACCTGAACTTCACCTAGTCCCACTAGGTGTGTCTAGTCCCATTAGGTCTTTTCCTATGCCAGCGTGCGATCTCACCGATCCACCTGGACTTCACCTAGTCTCACTAGGTCTTTTCAGTCAAGTCTCCAGTCAACTTTGACCCGCTTGATATCATACGATATTCAAACATCATATGACATTCAAACATCATTATCAAAAATCGAAACATTCAACATTAAGCTTACCAAGTTTATCAGACATAAGCTCACCCGATCCTAGTCAAACTAGGTCAACCCTGACCTAATAAAGATTGCACCAACAGCTACATTATTTGCTATAGTGCCTGAAATGTTATAGTACGATATCCCCATGGGATGAACTAATGACTAATGTGTGTAGTATTGCTACCTTGAAGTCTAGGGATCAAAACATAGGAAAATCAGTGTCTATCCTCCCCACACGTTAGTCATAACATCCTGACAAGTAGTCCTCGATATTTATCTCCTCCGTATTAACACTAAGTCGGATTAACGGGAGCACTAGGGCACACAAATCACCTTTTACTATCCCAAATTGCTACAGTTTGGGAGACAACCAATCTCCTCCCCGAGCAATCAGTGCTACAGTAACAATAGCTGCTACACTATTTGTTATCATAAAATCTGCAGTGCTGCTACAGTTAATTCTCCAAACAAGATGGTAATCTAAGTAATTAGATTCTTTGCGCTACAATACTGATACAATACTACTACAGTGACCTCCTGTTATTATCCGAGTAATACAACTACAGTAACCTCCTGTTATTATCTGAGTAATACTACTATAGTAATCTCCTGTTATTATCCAAGCAATACAAATGTGTTAACCTTCACTGCTATTGTAACCTCCAATTATCATCCAAGCAATAACTGCTACAGTAATCTTCACTGTTACAGTGCCTCCAATTATTATCCGATCAATAAAATTCACTATAGTAAATGCTACGGTACTGGCTCTGTTATAGTGTTTTGGAAACTCAAAACCAATCAATTTCCGGATGTTAGTGTTAGCTACAGTATTTGCTAGTGTCAACTGTGCTACAATACTTTAGAAGTCAGCATACTCTCCTAAACAATTACATCTCATTGTTACAGTATCAACGATACTACAGTAGCCGTGGTATGTGATTCCCAATAATATAATCAAGTTCTCCCGAGTAATATGATAAAGTTCACCGAGCAATATACTTAAGTTATTCTGAGTAATACAAATAAAGCCCACTGAGCAATTAGTTGAGTTTTGCAGAATAGCGAAGTCTTCAAAGCTTCTGGTTATGAATACATGACAATTAATGAATAGAGGAGGGCATAACAAACTATACCTGATGTGAAAAATTCCCTTCACACATATATAAGCACCAACAAGGTAGGTCACAGGGAGGTTGGTACTCTTAATTTGAAAAGCGGAGGTAACTCTTCTCGACTGTGCTCTCTTCTTCGTTCTTCTTCTACTTCCTCCACTATTCAATCGGTAATTGACTTGAACATTGGAGGGGTTGTGCCGAAAAGCCGTCCCTAGCTATAATCTATGTTGATCTCTCGGGTTAGGGTTCTAAATGGGGTTTGATGGCCGATCTAAAAAAAATGATGAACCAGGCAGCAGACAAATTGAACCTGGAATGACCGGCTCGGTCCCACGAAAGTTTCCCACCGGTCACCAGAGTAAATCGGGAAGCGCACGCGGTGGTCAATCTAGAAGCCCAGCGTCCCAGAGTTCGCGCCCCATTTAAAGGAAAAATTCTTATAAAATGCGTCGTAGTTGGAGATCGAATCACGGATGTCTGGGTTAACAACTAGTGACCTTACCGCTGCACCATAGCCCCGGGAGAAATTTGATGGCCGATCTAGCTTAGTGGATGAGAGCTTGAGACGATGAAAAAGTGATACCATCAGTATATATTTTTATTGTTAAAGATAATTAAAATTTGGTCAACTTTATTTCTAATCTCTTATAAATTTTAAATTTAGATCAAATTTAAGCTCAATTTTATTGAATCTGTTAAATACGACAAATTAAAAATCGATAGAATAAATTTTTTAAAAAATTTATTGGAAGATTTCGGGTTATCGGATTAGGATAAAAGATTTCAGGTAAACTCTTAAATTAGGAGAGGGTAAATGATCTAACCTTAGGAATTTAATGGGTATTAAATAAATTTAGCGGGGTTAAATTGCTAAAAACCTTACCCTAAGGGTAAGGTTTGGATTTCAAAGAATCGAGGGACTTTTCTACGAAAAGACCCGTCACTTATAAACCCTTCTCTCCTCATCCCCCGGTGTCGCGTGCCCTAGCCCGCAGTCGAACTCCCCGACTCCTTCTCCTTCGCTCTCCTCATCCTCACTTCTTCACCGCAGCCAACACCTAATCCTTCTACTGCTTCTCCTTCTTCGCGAGCCCTAGATCATTGCCAAGCCCCACTATAAGCCCCTCCTCCTTCCACCTTCTTCACGCGTGAAGGAGCTGCGACGCCAAGTTCGGTTTGGGATAGGTTTGCGACGGTGGGAGCCCTAGCTTCTTTCTCCAACATTTCTCTGCCCTGTCTCATTTTCTGAATCTGGGCAGGTGAGCTGAGTTCGGGGGAGGCTCGGTGAATTGGTATCGGCGCCTGGGAACTACGGATTGATCTCCTTGTTGAGTCAGAGGTAGAGAGAAAGCTCGTCGGACGATCTTTAGTGGGTAAGCTCGATTTCCATCTTTGAGTTGGTGTGAGATGTTGGAAATCTTGGATTCCCTCGCTTGTGCTTATCAGAGTTGTGCTTAGGGCAAATACCTCTGCTGTTCGGGAACAAATTGCGTGGGATTAGAGCTGGGGACTCATGGCCAACACAATTTCAGGTAAGAGTTGACCGGTTGTATTAATCTTGGTGAAATTGAGCTTGTAAATCTACTGTGCGATTGTGGATTTCTCATACTCGATCGGATTTGTGCTTCTGATCGCTGTAGTTGTTTTGGCATTTTGATTTTGAATTTCCAGTTTGAGTCCTTAGGGCTGGAGAATCTAGATTAGAACTAGAACTCACTGTGGGAATGTGTTTTGGTTTTTGGAGGTCCTTCATCGTGAGATTTGTGTTCTTGGTGTTGGTTTTTTTTTGTGTTGGCATTTTGGGTTCGAAGCAAGCTATGGGAAGCTAGTCTCAATCTGTAACATTGGATTAGGATTTTGGAGTTGGAACTGGGAGTTGGCAGCACCTTGATGGTGCTTGCCGTGAGCTCCATTTGTGATGGAGCAAGTGGTTTAGGGTAGTTATGAAGTGATGGGTTCCCTTTTGGATAGGAAACCCAATGTCGTGAGCCACCATGAAGGTAGGATTAAAGCATTGTTAGTTAGTCTTGGATCTTCCATGGATAATGATATGAGCCTCTTGAGGTTGATTTCCTTTCAGAACTATAGAGGGCTCTAGATTTATCCTTAGTGTGGATTTTGGTGTAAGAAAATGATACATGGATTATATAGAGTGTGTTACGCCCTAGTGAGCCTTACTTTACAATTTGGCGTTGTTGGGATTAGTATTCATGTTAGTTCCTTAGAGTTAATTTGAGATTAATCCTAATAACCTAAACTTGATAATTCGGGTTCTGAAAACTTAACATGAATCTAATCTAGGTAAATTGGGTTAATTAGGGGCTACTCATTTAATTGTGATTAATTAAATGAAATGGGATAATTAGGGCAATCCTAATTAATTGAGATAACTCGTTTAATTATAAATTATATATTATTGTAGCTAAACATTATACCTTTGATATAGGTCATTGATTGGGTTTATCATTGTTGATTATCGGACAGGAGGTTCTTTTCTGATATGTGCATCTCCCTTTTGAGACAGGTACTTGTTGCTTGTCTTTTTAGAACCGTTTACCTTATGCATGACTATTTTATTGCAGTAGGATATTTTTATCTTAAATTTGCTCCTGTTGTTTTCCTGCTTGATACTTACTATTTGACTCTTGAGATTATCAAAAATTATGTCTATACAGTTTCATATTTGATATTCTTACTCTGTATGATACATACATGTGTAGGCGTACATAGGAGTAGTGGTATGTTGCATTATATCTGACACTGACTGACTATTAGATCTACTTGGCATTTATACATGACTATATGGTTATTAGGTCATGATATTGGATACATGCCTGTGCACATTATATCGAGGTATAGATGGGGATTGGGTGAGTTTCCATGTGTTAGAGTCATGTACCATCCTTGCATTGTTGCATGCTGGCAATCATCGGCTCCTATATAGTCTGAGTCCATCGCTAGTTACATTAGGATATGCATACACATCCACTCAGGAGTTAGTGGCTTCCATAGAGTGTGTGCATTTGCCCTGTATTGCTCCGCTTGACCACTTTTGTATAGTGGTTCTAGAGCGTGGTAGCAGCCAGGGATCCCTTCTCATCCTGAGACACAAGAAGATGAGAGCGAGACTCCCCCATTGCTTGGGGGTAGGAGGGTGCGCTCCGCCAGCATCGTGTCCACTCGGTCACGTAGGAGCAGTGATAACAGAGTGTGTATAGTTGTCACAGCCCTACCCACTCACCCGTTCATTTATGATAGGTGAACGATGGTCAGACTGGTATCGGGGGTGACATGTCATTGCACCATGTGCATATTCTGCATCGTTCATTGTTTATATTTGCTGCATTTGATTGCTGCATTTTGGATGACATGCACATACACGAAACATGTATACTTTGGATTATATGTTGTACTGGTTCTATAGGGGTTGATTTCACCATCCTGCAAGATAGATGGATTCTGATATGTATATGTACTTTTCTAGCACTTATGCATATTTTTCCATTCCTTAGAGACTATATCATATTGTTTCTTTATAGCTTTTACAGTTATTTATATTGTCATGCATGTCTATTTTTATACTCGTAGAGTTCGCTTGGACTTACCACCCTTCACCAAATTTTTGTTTTTAGGTTGAAATATGCCAGGGAAGCCCGGGTTGCTAGTACCATGCTCGTGACGACGTCCACTTCTAGTTTTCATTTTATTTTCGGATTTTACGCATATTATGTTTCACTACACTGTACTGGTTTATCATGGACTTGTAGTGTGGTTTTCTTTTATGGATTATACTTTTGAATCATATGTTGGACTATGTGTGTTATGGTTTCGCTGCGCACCTACCCAGCTGGCAGCTCAAGTAAGTTCGTACTTTGGATTTCTGGATATGGATCTTACATTTATGTTATGTTTTGATTATGAGACCTGAGGCCGAATTTATACTGCGTGTGTTGTATGTATGTGTAGATTATCCGTCGAACGGGGGGAGATGCTACCCGATTTTATATTGGACCAGCGACTCCCTTGGTCTCAGGGCGTGACAAAATCATAATGGTTTATTAGCTTAGTTGGTTAGAAAGTGGTGCAAATAACGCGAAGGTCGCATGTTTGAGACCTGATGGGCAAATACCGATCCAGAAATTAAAGATGAACAAGGTTGATCTCGAATTAGCTGAGTCCGCCAAGAACCCCAACAAAAGAGATTCAAGTTCACTTCACGTGAGCATGTCTCATCTTTTCCTATAATTCACCGTTTTTTAAATTTTTATTGAATAGATCTTTTTTTTATTTATAAAATTGTTAAGTTAATTTATCTGAAATGATAAATATTCGTTGGAAATTTACGGTCATGGCGGAAGACCTGGCTGCTGACGTCGATGTTAGAGAGTAGGTCGCCCAAGATGATGTAGAGGTAGTCAATCCATGAGCGTGACAAAAGGTCATGCTCGAGAATCTCACACAGGACCTTAAACCATAGTTGTGCCTCCGACCTCGATGTAAGGGTATGCTAGCGTAGAGTACATGTCGATCCAATCGTGACAGCCGTGGCTTAGGGCGGCTATGTCGATGACTAAGCCTTCCAAAGGAGAGGGCCTGGCCACGGAGAGAGTACACGTGGCTCAAGCGACGACAAGGAAATTAGTACATGGGGATGAGTAAGCGAGGCTGAGGAGGGAGGCAATATCATTGAGGGACGATGAATGGAGGACAATGACGAGAGGAGCAGGGCAAGTGAAACGGCTATAGTCGGAGGAGAATCGAAGCACGGTCTTGAAATCAAAGATGAAGAGGGTACGTAAAAGCATGATCCGTCGTCAATAGCCGAAGCTAGCTAATAGCAAGGAAATAGTAAATAGAAAAAGTGGTAGCTAACATGTTGCAGGTTAAAAACCAACTTAATAAGAAGATTAAAGTGGTTCGAAGTGACCGAGGTGGTGAATATGTATCATCATTCGCTGAGTTGTATCTACTGTCAGCCAGGAAGCAAACAAATCTTCACAAGGGAAGGTTCAAAGGGTGAAACATAGCTGTCTTATACACGACTCAACTGCTGAATGCTATCACCACGTTTCCATTCATGTGGGAGATTGTTGGATATCATGGATATTATGTGAATGGAAAGGGAGATGGTGAGACTTTAGTCCCACATTGAGACTTTCTAGTAAGTAGAAAGTTAGGTGGAGAATAAAGAGACTCCCTTATGAGTGGGGCTTTAGTCCCACATTGGGAGTTTTAAGGCAAAATGGTTGGTTTATATTGTTTCACAAGCATGGTAGTTGTGAACAAATGCTATAGGAGAGACTCTCTCATGCGTGGGTGCGCAAGGGGGTGCAAATCCAGGGCCCGGATTTGTACTGAACCAAGTGAACTCGCGTGCGTGCACGACCTGCGCGCGTCGAATGTCCGATCGGTCGGGGCAAAATTTGTCTAAGCAAATGAACCAACGTTTTGCTAAATTGATTTTTGCTCAAATGTAACTGATGCATTAATTTTGATTAAAGCGAAATCAATAACCCCCAGACGTTTAGATCTGGTCAGGTAAATGGCAGTAAATGACGATTAATTCGTCATTGAATACTGCGGGGGTCTGAGCCTATATAAGGAGGTCGTGACCGAGAGCAAAAGACACAGACGTACAAAGTGATTCTCTTTCACTCCAACTCGTTCCCGACCTCCTGTGATAGCGTTCGGGTACTTCCTCAGTTCGCCACGAACAATGAGTGCGTCGTTGTGCCCGTGGTCTGCTGTTGTATCCTGAGAGACAGAAGTCTATCTGAGCCTCGAAGCACCGCCGGAGGAGGACGAATCTGTTTCAAGGAAACTGCGCTGCGCAGGCCTCAGCAAATTCCTGGTCGGTCGGGAGACGTCCGACCACTACACGGGAGATCCTGGTCAGGAGACGTCCGACCACTACTTGGGGGATCATAGTCGGGAGACTCCACTCGGGAATTCCATCTCGGGAATTCTGCTCGGGAGCTCAGGAGACATTGCTCGGGTCGGGAGATTGTGCTCGGGAGCTCACTCGGCCACTCGGGAATTCTGCTCGGGAGCTCACTTGGCAGCTCGGAGCTTCAGCTCGAGAGCTCGGGAATTCCGCTCGGGACACTGCAAACTGCATAAGAGGCAGTTCGGGCCACTCAACAGATAAGTTGAAGTTATTTTTGTAATATCAATTTATTGTAACTTCTCTGAAAAGGAGCATTTCCTCCAACAGATCCAATTGTGACAGTCGTGGCTTAGGGCGGCTATGTCGATGACTAAGCCTTCCAAAGGAGAGGGCCTGGCCACGGAGAGAGTACACGTGGCTCAAGCGACGACAAGGAAATTAGTACATGGGGATGAGTAAGCGAGGCTGAGGAGGGAGGCAATATCATTGAGGGACGATGAATGGAGGACAATGACGAGAGGAGCAGGGCAAGTGAAACGGCTATAGTCGGAGGAGAATCGAAGCACGGTCTTGAAATCAAAGATGAAGAGGGTACGTAAAAGCATGATCCGTCGTCAATAGCCGAAGCTAGCTAATAGCAAGGAAATAGTAAATAGAAAAAGTGGTAGCTAACATGTTGCAGGTTAAATTGAATAGAATTATAATTACAATAATAGACAGAAAGAAGAGAAGTCAATCCATACTTATAATTACAATCAAATATAAGAAAATTAATTAAACAAATATATACTTCAATTAAAAATAAAATTATAGAATGCAAGAAAGACCTTGTCAAATCCAATAATAAGCGTTATCCCTTATCGCAAGCGATCTAATATCATCTGTTTCATAATAAGATACAACAAGTTAATCACATAACGCAACGACCTCCCTAGATAGAAGGGCATAACCCAGGATAATGAAATCTTTAAAAATTGAACAATGCCCAATCTGACAAATCAATCATTCGAATATCAACTGTGCGATGCCCGTGTAGATAAGAAAGAACTCACCAAACATAGTTAAAAAATAATAAAAGAAAAAAATGAAAGCAACATGGGTTTTTTTTTTTACAATTAGAGATAATTAAACTTAGTCATCTTTATTTCTATTCTCTAATAAGTTTTAAATTTAAATCAAATTTATCCTTAATTTCATTAAATTATAATGGCCTATTAGTTTAGTTGGTTAGAGTGTCCTGCTAATAATGTGAAGGTTGTAGGTTTGAGACCTACATGGGTTAATTTTTTATTTAGTATATTTTTTATATTTTTACGGTTAGAGGTAATTAAACTTGGTCAGCTTTATTAATAATCTCTTATCAGTTTTAAATTTAGATCAAATTTAAGCCCAATTTCATTGAATATTAGCTCAGTTGGTTAAAATGTCATGTTAATAACGCAAAGGTAGCATGTTTGAAATCAGCATTGTCGAAATTTTTTTATTGAGTATATCTTTTCATATTTTTACAGTTAGAAATAATTAAAATTGGCAAGCCTTATTTTATTCTCTTTTAAGTTTTAAATTTAAATAAAATTTAAGCTCAATTTCATTAAATCTCATTGGCATATTAGTTCAATTGGTTAGAGCATCGTGCTAATAATATGAAGGTTTGAGACTTGCATAGTTTAATTTTTTTTTTTATATAGTATTTTTTTATATTTTACCGATAGATGTAATTAAAATTGGTCAGCTTTATTTCTATTCTGTTGTAAATTTTAAATTTAGATCAATTTTATTAAATTATAATGATTTATTAGCTCAGTTGGTTAGAGCGTCATGCTAATAACGTGAATGTCGGAGGTTTCAGATCTATACTTTTATTTAGTATGTTTCTTTATATTTTTATAGCTGGAGATAATTAAACTTGATCAGTTTTATTTCTATTCTCTTAGCAATTATAAATTTAGATCATTTCGCTCAATTTTATTAAATCACAATGGCTTATTACTTTAGTTGGTTAGAGTGTTGTGCCAATAATGCGAGCTTTGCAAGTTTGAGACCTTCATAGGTCAATATTATTATTTAGTATATATATTTTTTAAATTAAAGATAATTAATTAAACTTAGCCAACTTTATTTCTAATATCTTATAAGTTTTAATCACACATTACTAACCTATTATTGACTTATATTTAATCACGTACCTAGCAACCTATAAGGTGTCTAGATCACTAGCTAATATGAGCAACTTTCTTCATCAAATTCAAATGAAGGCTTGAATTAAATATTAATAATAATGGAAGATTATAACAGAATTAAAAATAATACTAAAATTTTCATATCTGTATGAGGGATCAATAAAAAACCAATCAAATTCAATTGAAACTTACATTCATGCCTCGTTAGCTCAATTAATTAGAAAGTTATGATAATGATCTGATGATTGCAAGTTATGAATTTTTCCTCGCCATTATTTTTAATTTTTGCCTTTTATAATATTTTTTTAGTCAGTTTGTTAACATGTTCAATCAATTTCTAACAAGTTTCATCAGGTCATGCAAAAACTTTGTTCAATTTTTATTTTTGATCCATTTAGTGATCAAAATTTATAATATATACAATTTTAGACCACCTAATTCAAGTTAATTATTAATTTACTCAACATTTAATAGCATACACCTAAAGAATGGCTCCCTATCGAGAATTAATAGGAGCAATTTCCTTCCTAAAATGTATACCATCAAAAAGAGTACCATTAAATTTTAAATTATACAAAAACTTGGAATTGAAAGCATGCCTGGGATGTTTTAAGGAATAACAAATTAGATTATTTCAATTTTTGATTAGTTTGTGAGTCAACATATATATATTCATTAATTAAACATGATCTAAGTATAAAATTAATTTATTCAATATCAAAATTGCTCAGTTTTTTTGGATATCCATGTGGTTTTAAGTCTATTTTTCTTGATCCTAAAAAATCCAGTCGGATCCATCCGGACTCACTTTCATACCTAAGTTTATGTATCACATCCTAAAGATCACATCATGTTCTAATCCCTTTGCTAGTAGTTATTGAATCTGTTACTGATCTTCCTCGCCCTGATAGAATTACAACATTCTAATTAACAAGATGAAGCATGTTTGACCTCTAAGATCCTCAGTTTTGGTTGGCATTTCAGACCATCTCCAACCATAAACACCATTTTAGTGCTTCTACAACACCATTTTGGTGTCACTTCAACACCAAATTTTTTTTCCACTCCAACCAAGAGACACCATTTCTTACACTAAAAAGAATATTCCTTAGAATATTCTATTTTTCCATCTTATAATTTATTATTCAACATACATATTAATTTTAACATATATATTAATATGTTAATTTTAACATACTTGTTGCGGCATTGGATAGAAGTACCGATGTTGCTATATTCAAGGAAGAGAATAAAATTTTATTCAAAGATTTGAATACCATCGCCGATCCGATAATGCGTGAATTTATTCACAGTGAACAAGTCAGAATTATGCAAAAGAGGAAAATGCACCAAAATTCTCAATCAATTCCACATCAAGGAGAAGGATCTAAATTCAATTCGTCTCAAGAAGAAGGACAAGAATTTGAAGATCCTTTGAATGACTCCGGTCGATTCCAAGATTATTTCAGTGGTTTTGGAGGAAGTGATTTACCAGAATATTAAACATTCAATGGCTCTGGTCCATTTCTGAAGATCCTTTTAGGAAGTTATTATTAGGAAGTTATTTTAAATGCATATTTACTTTAATGTTTGTTGCATCTTTAAATTATATGTTGGGCTATATGTTATGTATTTTCTATGTATGCACTTTGAAATATTAAATGTTTAATTGTGTGTTTGTTATAAAATTATCAGTATTATAAATTTTAAAATATTTATAATCTTAGTAATATAACAAATATTTTAAATATTACTTATTTAAGTTAATAACTAATATAAATTTATAATATATAAAATTTACAAAATAAATTCAATTAAATAAAATAATAATAATTTATAATATTTAAGAATATTTTAAATATAAATTTAATATTATAATACATTTAATTAAATCATGCAACACTTATATAAAATATTTTAAATATAAAATTAATATTATAATATATTTAATTAAATACAAATATAATATTATAATATATTTAATAATAAAATAACCACTTGCACATATTGGTGCCGCACTATTCACTTGCACCAAATTGGTGCCCATTATAGTGTATCCATTAGAGATAAAATGGGGCCTCTCCAACATCATTTTAGTGTAATAGTGTATCCATTGGAGATGGTCTTAGCGACACCAAGCAACAAATGCAAATCAACAGTCCTCAAAAGCAGAAATCAAGGAATCGAAGAAAGTAGAGCAAGGATCGGAGGCGGAGAAATGATCTCATTCGTGAAATCAAAAGATGTTTACTCACCGATTAAATCAGTTGACGATCTCAAGACCATCTGCATCTTCCCGTTCATCGGAATGGCCACAGCAAACCCTACAGATCTACAACACCATTGCCACTGTCGGTTCACTTCCCAATCGGCAGATGGCGGGAAATAGACGCGGTGGCGGTGGCGGTGGCGGTCGTCTTAGCTGGGCCATTCTATCGGCCCACTAGTATTATAGTATTTTTATCATTAATTACTTGGCTTAATGACTAATAAAGTATTGTGACAGTGATATTAAATAAAATTTAAAAAATATTTTAATGTTATTGTTAAGTGTTTCTAAATCTAGAACATTTATTTTAAAAAATGTAACAAAAAATGCCTTACAATTATAGTACTATAATTAAGGAGGAAATATTTTAAGAGATTTTCAATTAAAAGGGGTGCCTAATTATTATTTTTTCCATCACTTTGCTATTACAGAAATCTTCACAGTTTGTTGCACCCCTCGCGTATAAATTAGGTTATGTTCATGAAATACAAGTATATATGCGTTAAACAATGATAAAATCATATATAATCTGCGCACATCACATACAGTGTGTTGTAATAAATTAGATTTATTATTTTTGTCTTTTGCATTTTTGTTACTTATATGTGAAACGTGTTTTAGCACGCATTGCATTGGGCTATCCAACAACTTTGACTTACTTAGACTTCTCCAATGTCAAGTATCTAATCAACCATGCTATTTAACATCTCGTTAAATTATCAACCATATTGATAAAAATAAAATTTAATTCGAGTTTGGTCAATTCTAATCAATTACGCTAACAAATTCAACCCATCTAGTGACTGAGTCCACCTATCTGTCCCCGAGTTACATGTACTCGTCGAAACTCTAGGGTTTAAAAATATACTACTATCATATGGTCTCCGTGCCAATTGAACTTACGTGTTTGGAGTCTCGCCATCTCTACGTAGCATCCGACATTCCTTACTTGCTAGGACTTATTTACCAGTAGGGATGTGCGATCAGTTCAAATCGAACCGACTAAACCGATTAAACTCAAAATCGAACTGATCAATTTTTTTTCAAACCAACCAAATCGAACCGAACTTTTAAAAAAAACCGAACCGATAAAACATCTGTTTATTTGATTTTTAACCAAAATAATTGAATTTTTCAATTCAATTTGATTTGGTTCCGATTTAATTTAGTTTGATTCCAATTTGATTTGGTTTAACTCATAATATCGATTTGATTTGTTCCTATTTGATTTATTTCAACATATAATATCAATTTGATTTGATTTTGGTTTGGTTTAATTTTAGTTTGGTTTTATTTGGTTTGGTTCTAATTTAGTTCGGTTCAATTCAAAATATCGGTTTAATCGGTTTAACCGAATTTCTATTTTCAAAATCGAAACTGAACTGATTAAACTGATATAACTGATATTTTCAAAAAAAAAAAAACTGATCCAATTAATTGAACCGAACTTTTAAATTTGGTCGGTTAGTTCGATTTAACTGACCGTTTGCACAAGCCTGTTTATCAGGATTCTTCCTGGACTACACTTGTTTAGAGTTCAATCTTTCTTGCTATATGCACGTGTATATTTACACACTATACCAATAACACCATAATCACTTATTTTAAAAATGGTTCAAAATATCTCTAACTGACGGTGAATATATAATATTTATGGCATAATAATCAAAATCGATTCCTAAAAATTGACAACCAAATATTTCTCCATCATGTGTCTCCTATCTAAATTTATCTCATTTCATACCTTTGAAATAGCGAATTTGTCCCCCCTCCCCCCCTTTTTTTTTTATGAAAATATCGTTTAAATATCAAAACTATATAATACATATGCTTGAGTAGATTGAATCAATAATTTTCTCAAATGTCTGTGTACTGTATTGCATCAACACTGCGGTCCAAGGTCTTTGTATACGTAAGCAAGAATGTTGACCTATAGTAGGGTATCATAGGTGTTATATGCTAACCTTGCTCAAGGTTGTTATCATCAGATATCAAAGAAAAATTGATAAAATCCCATGCAAGTTGCCCTAAATTATTCTTCAAAATTTTATTAATTATTTTCTTATATTTAATGTTTACTATTTTCTTTTAAAAAAAAAAGATTGAAAAAGTTTACCCCATTATTGCTGTGCTATTGATTGAATGCGAATGCGATTTCGTAGGTAAGAAATTGAAAATATCCATAAATTAAATATATGGTTAATTTCCCTAGAGCTGACAGCTGCCGGGTAAGTGCATTTAACATCTATGGATAAAAATAAATAAAATGAATTTCGACCTTTTCTTTTATTTTAACCAAATCATTCAAAATTAATGATAAAAGAAAACAATATGCACGTTTCTTTCCCAATTCCAAAGATAAATCTTTCTTTTTTTCAAAAAAAATATTACATTTAATATTATACACCGGCGAGCTGTCCTGTCCATATTTAGCATTGTTCTATACAATCCCGGCCGGGTGGTTCCGATAAAAGATGCATCTGATCGACATGGATCTTGCACCGTGTCTGCTTTTTCTTCTACTATCGTTCTTCTTCTCGAATGTATCGTCTTCTCCTCGCAGTTTCATCATTCAAGTGGAAGAGCCAATTGAATCGTTGACAGAAAGGAGCCTGGTGAACTGGTATATATAAGTCATTCCTGCCACGGGACACTGACGATCTTAGCGCCGACCAGCGACTCCTCCACTCCTACACGGATGTATTCAGCGGCTTCGCGGCCAGGCTGACAGAGGAAGAGGAGCAGGCGGTGGCAAAGAAGGAGGGTTTCGTGCGTTCGTTTCCCGACCGTGTTTTGCACGTCGCCACCACTCACACTCCCAAATTCCTCGGCCTCGAGCTTGGCAAGAAGGGTTTATGGAACGACTCCCGTCTCGGCAACGGAGTCATCGTTGGAGTTCTGGACACCGGGGTGACTCCCGGCCACCCTTCGTACGACGATGAGGGAGTCCCCGCTCCACCATCGAGATGGAAAGGCTCTTGTAATCTCCAAACCGGCTGCAACAACAAGCTCATCGGCGCCAAGTCTTTTATTGCAGGGGAGGTGGGAAGGCCTCCGATCGACATAGACGGACATGGAACACACACTTCGAGCATTGCCGTCGGCGATCTATTATGTCAAGGGTGCCGGACACGTTAACCCTGCTAAAGCTGTCGATCCCGGTCTTGTCTATGATGTTGGCGTCGACGACTACATTTCCTACATATGCGGAAAATTCGGCGATTCCGGCGCCAAAGCAATAGTGCGCGGATCTGTCGATTGTTCCGGAATTAAGAGCGTGATGGAAGCGCAGCTAAATTACCCATCGATCCTGCTGGTCCCGGGCGACGGTGGGGCGGCCACCATCCAACGGACGGTTACGAACGTTGGATCCGCAAGGTCGAGCTACAAGGTGTCGGTGGCCGTGCCGGAGACTGTAGTGAGGGTGAGGGTCACGCCCAGGACATTGACCTTCACCGAGTTGAAGGAGAAGAAGTCATTCAGCTTGAGGGCCGAATGGGTCAACGGCAAACCTACCTCCGGCAGCAATTCTTACGACGGAACCTTGACTTGGACTTCTGATGATGGTCGTTATGTTGTCAGGAGTCCTCTTGTCGTCCCCGTCATGCAATAATTTGTGTGGTGCTACCAAGAATAAGTGTATGTATCTTTGCCTCGCTTTAATTTTCCTTGCAAATGTTCCTGATCATATTTCATGAATTTATGAATGAATAAATTGTTTAGAGGATTTAAGTGCATTTTTGTGATATTTTTCAAGCAGTTAAATAGCAATTTCACTGATGCATCAGATTCCTTAAATAAATATTTTACTCTAAATTTTACATTTTATATTACAAACCTCTTTGCATCTGCTATCCTATCTATTCCCTAATTTTAGATTAGATGAATAGTGCTTATCTTTTTTTGAAATAGATGAATAGTAGTTTTATTTTTTATTTCTTCTTCTCTCTGCTCAACTATTTGTTATTTCTCCTTCTCTATTGAAGGCTCATTTCTTCATTTATGCTCAATCTTCGTTTCTTAAAACCTCTCATAATTTTTTTCTCTAGTTTTTACAGATTAACCGTTATTCGTAGAAGAGCATTCTGAGTTTTTATTTTCTCTCTAGGGTTTTATTGGTATTTATGACGGGTTTCACATTTTGACTTTGAGATTGATTGGGAACATGTAATTTTTCGTAATAATAAAAAATAAAGATATGATAAATTATAGGGAAGCTGATGTATTGGATAGTAAAAAGTAAATATCTAAATTTAAATAAAATAATTTTTTTATTCTAAATTTTATATTTTAAATATAGAATGTGAGATGAATGATCTAAAATTTAATACCCATAAATTTCATTTCTTTGATTAAAAATAATATGTAGGTAAATATTAATATATCGGATTTCCATAAAATTTCTATTGTTTATAGACTAGATCTATGATATTTTCTGGTTTAGATGTAGTGCCTATATCTAATTCTAAAGGAACGCAAAAAAAAAAAAAAAAATTAACGAGGTTTTTCCAACCAACCTCGGGCGACCGATCCGGCCACACGGAAGTTTCCCACCGGCCGCTAGGGTAAATCGGGAAGCGTTCGTAATGGACGGTTGATAAGCACCATTTTATTGATTATTTTAATTGCTAAAATCCATGTTTGATCCATGTTTTTATTGCTTAATTATGATTTTACCCTAGGTTTTGGAACTTTATCTTATTTTAGACTTAATTGCAAAATTACACAATTTTTGGATTATTTGGCCACTAATTTTCTGATATATTTTTGTAAGCATGAAAGGATCCTAGACCTAGGGCATACTGGGTCAAACCTGAGTCGGATGTGAACCGCATCGAATTATCAAGCCTACGATTAATCCGGGCCGTCCGATTCAAGAGCAGCTAGATCTGAGCCATCCGGGACGATCTGAAGTAATCCGAGCTAGGGTTAGGGTTGATCAAGCTCTATGATTAAGATTTGAAAGTTTCATTCCAATCAGAGCTAAATCAACCGTTGGATCAAGCAAGGAGGGCTCTAGAGCGTCCATTCACAGATAGAGTTGATCTGGACCATCCGTTGCAAATCTGGAGGATCCGAGCTACCACAAGGTAGATCCTGACCCCAGACCATCATCATAAAAGTTTGGCTCAAATCAGATCAAGATCTACCGTTGGATCTCCTCCAATCAATCACAGCCGTCCAATTGTTACTACTTAATCAAATTTCCTGCGCAGCCAAGCTTCGTCGCGTCTCCGCCGTTCTTCATCTTCCTCGCGTGTTCTTCAGTTCTTAGCTAATTTTTCTTCATCAAAGGAGGCGCGTCCACTCAATCTCCACCTTGGATCGAGTTCTGAGTTTTTGGGGATCGATTTCTTGAAGAATTCTGTCCATTTGCGCTGGAACAGGGCTTGCTTGAGGGTCTCGGCATTTCCTCAGTCCGACTCCTTTCTTCTCAACCACAATCTACTTCCAAGCTTCTGAGCCATTTGTAGGGGTTCTCAGATGAGTTTAGAAGCCTCGCAATTCATCATCGCAGCTCACCCAATTGAGATGGAGTGAATCGGATCAAAATTTCCACCAAGTGCAGATTGGAGCAGATTTGAATTCAGAAACGAATTTCCACTGATTTGCTGTGCCTAGGGGTTCGAAGCCGGCTCTTGCTTGACGACCAAGAAGTTCTTGAGCTTAGGGAGTGATTGAGTTTAGATTTCTTTGGTTAAATTCGTTTGTTTAGCTGTAATTTCAATTACTGCTGTAGTTCTTACTGTTTTCAAATTTCAGATTTGGTTAATCTCGTTTCCTACTTGTTTCTGCTTAATCTAGCTTTAATCCTTCAAGTTTAGTAGTTTAGGAACCTATCTAGTGGATAGTTGTGTTTGATTTCAGTTAATTTTAGTTCAAATTTGTTGCGTGCCATTTCATTGTGCGTGCCAAGTCATTTCTGAATTTTTCAGCTTCGGTTCTGATTTTTATATCTTCTTTCAAATTCGATTCTTGTTTAGCTCATTCCCTGTAATTGAAGACAACATTTAGTTAGACAATACAATTGATTTAAGATGTTTCGAATTTAGAATTCTTTCTGCACTTTTTGCTCAGTTTGCCTCTGTTTTATTTCCGCAAGTGAACCAATTCTGCACAATATCAGTTCTTAACTCAGTTCTGTCCTGCGCATCATGTCAAGTTTCTGAAAATTGCATTGGTGAATTGTTGAGCTCGAATCTAGTTTAATTTGCAGTTAGTTTGCTTCTGAACCGTAGCTCCATATCAGCTTCATGATTCGAATTTATTTTACATGTGAATCATGCAAGTTTCAGTCCCTGTATATCAAATTTCTGCATTGAATGGATCTTGAACTTCTGAATTTGTTTATTCTTCCTTGTGTTCATGCGCAACAATTTTTCTTTCAGCATGGTTCTCCAAGTGAGATGAGTTCAGTGCTGAAATATTGCATTTTGTTCCTGAATTTCTGAATCCAGTCCTGTCATTCAAGTTTCCAAGTCTGCCATCCACCTTTAATTTCTGAAATCTTCAGCTTATGCATTCTGAATTCTTGCATTTGAATTTCTGCAGTTGTTGGCAATTCAGTTTGTTCTTTTCGGCAATCTCATGTGTAAATGGTCGGCACTTTGTATCAAGTACAGCATTGGCATTTGTTTTGTATCAATTTGGTTGAAGATCGATTTCCATTTGGTTTGTTTGGTGTAATAACTCTTGAAGAAGTTCTTTGCATTAGTATCATTCAAAATTTGAATTGTTTCCACATCAGATTTATTTTCCAAACTAGGGTAAATTGCATTTAAGCTTACAAATTATTTGAGTTCATTGTTGGAATCATTTGGGTTAAGTTCCATAGCCGAGTTCTTACCTTTTTCCTTGATGTTTGCATTTCCAATTGCAACCAAAAACCCAATTCACATTCGAAACCCAAAAACACAAACGACACCTAAATACAAGCGCGAATCAAACACGACAAACAGTCCCCGAGAAAAATACGACCTGTGGCCCCTATATTGCATTTTCATACTTTTGATTGTAAAAGGGTTTCTAGCTTTCATTCATTTATAAATTCTAAATTTGAAGCCCACATTCGTGACACATAGTTTGGGCTTATCAAATTTTTGGCGCCGTTGCCGGGGAAGCAACTAGTTGATTTGTTTGATTTTTGCTTGTATACTTTTGGACATATTATTGGGTTCTGTTTTATTGTGCTTTATTTTTGTATACGGTTGCTGCCATTTTTCTTGTGTATTTTGTGACAGGACTGCCAGTTCAGAATGTTTCCATCTACTTACCAGCAGCCGTGTCAACAAGTCCAACAAAATCAGCAACCCAATCAGTTTTTTCAGCCTAATTGTCAGCCAAGTCAGCCCTTCCAATTTCAGCAGCCAAGTCAACCAAATTTTCAACAGTTTCAGCATGGGCAGCCACCATTTCAGAATTTTGATCAGCAAATTCAGCAATTTCAGCTACCATGTCAACAATTTCAGCCACCACAACCATTTCAATCGCAATTCCAACAATTTCAGCCGGATTTTCAGCCAATTCAACCAATTTTCCAGAATTTTCAGAATGGGCAGCCACTATTGCAAAGTTTTCAGCCCTAAATTCAGCAATTTCAGCCTAATTTTCAGCAACCTTATCAACAAGATCAATCATCTTTTCAAGGAATTCAGCAAGGGTACCAGGATAACTTGAATTTCCAACAACCATATCAATCTTTCAACCAACAATTTCAGCCCTATGATCAGAATTTCCAGAATCATAATTTTCAGCCATCTCCACCAACTTGTGAACCCAATTTTTAGCAGTTTAATCAAGGAGGCTTTGATGATCCTGATTGGGATGAGGCTCAACACCAAAGGATGATGGAGATGTTACAACAAGTCCTACAACAACAGCAACGTTTTCAAGAACAACTACAGCAAAATTTTCGACAACAAGAACAACAACAACAATGGTTTCAAAACATGCAAGATCGATTGAATCAGATAAAAGCCCAAAGATCAGAACAATTATCTTCTCAAGTTGTTTTTAATTCTGAGAGCCCCGGAGTTGGTTTTATATCAGTTCAAGGTGACCCTAGTGCATGGCAAAGTCCTTCTTCTATTAATCTTGCAATTTTAGAAGAAGAAGAAGACGAACACATTAAAATTTGGGCACCTACAGCATGCATCCCTCCGGAGACTCCTACTCAAAATCCATTTCCAAATTTTTCAGCTCCAGCAGAAGAAACTGAAGCTCCACAGGACCATTCTAGACTTTTATTTTCTGATGATAGCATTATTGGTGGTCCTAATTTTTCTAATGTTGTTGTTGCAGATATTACAGAAGAAGAATGCATAGGAGATGATTCCATAGGTGTAGGGGATTGCACTAAGCCCCAGGGACCACCACAAGATTTAGAGAATGAACCAGGAAGTGTAGGGACTTGCATGGTGGAAGCAAGCACCCAAGGATCACCAGTTGATTGTCCACCAGAGCCTGAGGCTGAAGGGGAGCATGAACATGACCAGGAGGAGGACACAGATACATCTACTACTATAGAACCTTCAGGTATTATCCAGCACGCTCAGGTAAGTATTTCTCCTCTTTGTTCAGAAAAATGCAGTGAGGTACCTAGTACTGACTTTATTGATTCTGATGAAGTTATTGATATACCTTGTGTAGAGATTGTTTGTGAAAATCCAATAGAGGTACCAAACATTGATTTCATTGATCGTACTGCATTACTTGATATATCTCTTGCTATGGATAGCGAAATAATTTTAGAGGCACCCATAATTGATGTAGTTTGTTATGATGAATCTTTAGATACATCTTTTGTGAATATGACTAGTGAAAATTTTTTAGAAGTGCCTGAAATGGATGTTATTTATTTTGATGAATCTCTTGCTATATCATATGCTGAAAATGAATGTGAAAGACTTTTGGAGATACCTGATATTGATTTGATTGACTGTGACACATTGCATGATACACCCTGGATGGAAAATAATTGTGAACTTTCTATTGATGAGCCAGAAATTGATTTCTTTATTTGTGATGAGAATCTGGATGCAAATTTGGTAGGAAATAATTTTGAAAATTTCATTGAGATACCAGAATTTGATTTAATTAGACATGATGCAGTTTTGGATTCATTTAATGCAGAGACTGAATTTATATCATTTCTTTCTGACCCTGAACGCTTGAGAGAGGTATTACATTGTTTTGCAGGGTCCAGAAGACTTCAGGAGTGGGTGCTCCAACTGAACAGACTCCAGCCTCCTGGAAGGACTTCTGAAGGGCATCAAGAAGGAGGAGATGATCTTACTTTAATTAAAAGCACTCCACCCCTTGAATGACTCTTGAACCTAAATCGCCTGCGGCCACCTGAACATTTTGCTGCAAAGTTTAAGTGTGGGGGAGTCCTAATTCTCCCAGCCACCCAGACTCCTCCACTACCAAGATGGAGGCTACTGCTTGATAGGCTCCGTCCACCAGAATAAAGGGGAGATTGTTCTTTCTTATATTTTCTTTTATTGCATTTTTCATTTTCATGCTTTCTAGAAGTAGAATTTTTCTTTTAAATTGAGTTCTTGTCAATAAATGCATGTTTGTTCTCTTAGAAGTTTGTTTCTTACATGACTAGGAATAAATGTATCCCTCTAGGTTATCTTCATGTTATTTTAGAGCCTTTTGAAAATAAATTAAATTTGGCTGTTAAAACTTAGGATTTGAGATCATGGATGAAATCTTGGATGCTTGAGTACTACTTGGTTTTAGATTCTTAATTGATGACTTGAGATGAATTATTTTTACCTAGTGAGAATTAGCCTTATATTTGTGATACACATATGTTATTGTACTCTAGAACTTGCTTAGGTTCTTTCAAAATCATATTTCAATGATTGGATCACATCTATAGAGACTAATCCATTTGTTTTCCTTTCCACATCAATTTTTAATATTAATCATGTTCATTCCATTTTTCTTTTATTTCTTACTCTTACCCTCACTTTTCTCTTGACTTGTTGTTTGAAATGTTTCTAATGTTATTTTGCCCGAGACGGACAAAGATTTAAGTTTGGGGGAGTGATTAGTGATTTGGAAGCAATTTTTCGAATTTTTTTTTTTTTTTTTGTCAAGTGAGTGAGTTTGGTGTCAAGAATGCACAAGAAGAAGTGATAAAGGATGGAAATGATTGGAGCATCTAGATTCCTTATCATACTTTGAAATCCAAGTGGCATGCAATGGATGTAAGTAAAGATGTGAGCAGAATTTTTGTTGGGCAGAAATGTTTTGGACTTGTAGTTTTGTTTTCTTTGCTTGCAGTTTTTCTTTGCTTAAGAAAGCCAAAACCTCTTGATAAATACTGAATTGGAGATGGACAAATCTGAGAAAATTTATAGAATCTGTGCCAAAAACAGAGAAAGAAAGAAAAAAAAATCTGTGCCATTCCCAAAAGAAAATCTGTGCCAAAAGAAGAAAGTAGCCATGAAGTTGTTTAGCCACCCTTCTAGAAGCTGATTGCAGCTGATCATTGCTGTAGAAATCAGAACATAATTTGTTGGGAGCCTGAAATGCAGCTGTACAAATCAGAATGTCAGATTGTAGCTGAACAAATAAAAATTGTTGGATTGCAACTAATCTGAATTTGCTTGCAGCTGTACTAATCTGAAACCCATGTCCAGGTGCTGTCCAGAATTAAGAAATAATCCTTCACCATGTGATCAGGTATTCGGGAGAGCAGCAGGGTAAAAACAGATGATGCATGGCCGAATTCTTGAAACAGATGAGAAGAAGCTGACTAAAAACAGTGACGAAGCAAAGTTATCAAGCTATCAAGTGGAAGAATCTGTTTCGATATCTGAAAAATCTGGAACTCTTGTTTCTTGATTCTGAAGTGCTCAAATGGAAGATTGAGAGAAGAAAAAGAAAAAGAAAAAAAAATCAGAAGAAAAAGAAAGAAAAACACAAAGAAGCAAGTTGGCACATCATTGGAGTTTCGGCACCCTGATTCAATGGAGCTTTCTCATCAGAATTACAGCCTTGCATCACCACATTCTGACCTCACTAGAGAAGGAGAAAGAAAGAAAGAAAAAAAAAGATTGAGAGAAGAGAAGGAAGAAGCAAAATGGCACAATTGGAGTTTTGGAGCTTTGACATTGTAATTTTTCTCATCCAAGTCCAAGCTTTATTTCAGTTCATTTCTGACCTTGCTAGAAGATAAAAGAAGAAGAGAAAAATCAGAAAAGAGAATGAAGAAAGAAATTTGGCACGCAAGGTGGAAAATGGCACATTGAAACCAAGGAAGGGTTTTTCATCCAAATCAAAGGCAATTACTTAAATTTGACTTCACCACACTCTTGATATCCTTAGAGGACTGTCAAGATGGGGCAAAGTACATTGGAAATATTTTTGAGCAACCAAGTCTCCCACTCCATCAAATTTTCTATTTTCTTGTTTTTATTCCATTTCTTACCATTTTCCATGTTTTCATTTGTTTTTATAGTTGTTGATTCCAATCATGATTAATGGTGGAGAGTAGATAATAAGCAAGCCTATGGTAGTGCAAGAATCATATGTGTTTGAGTGAGCTCCACTTCCATCATCAAGTTAGAACTTAAGAAGAGAGCCACCAAATTTTTCCTTGAAAGGCTAGTGATTTAAATTCATCTCAATGACTCATGATGGATGAAAAGGCTAAGTTGTTGATTTAAGGACAAGATACTAATCCATAGAGCTTAGATTTATGAGAATTGACAACCTTAGGTAATTTCTTTTCATTTGCTTCTAATTATGCTTTAGAAAACCTAAGGGATACATATTTAGTTGTTTCGCGAGACGCTCAAGGTTAAGTGTGGGGGAGTTGATAAGCACCATTTTATTGATTATTTTAATTGCTAAAATTCAGGTTTGATCCATGTTTTTATTGCTTAATTATGATTTTACCCTAGGTTTTGGAACTTTATCTTATTTTGGACTTAATTGCAAAATTACATAATTTTTGGATTATTTGGCCACTAATTTTCTGATATATTTTTGTAGGCATGAAAGGATCCTAGACCTAGGGCATACTGGGTCAAACCTGAGTCGGATGTGAACCGCATCGAATTATCAAGCCTACGATTAATCCGGGCCGTCCGATTCAAGAGCAGCTAGATCTGAGCCATCCGGGACGATCTGAAGCAATCCGAGCTAGGGTTAGGGTTGATCAAGCTCTATGATCAAGATCTAAAGGTTTCATTCCAATCAGAGCTAAATCAATCGTTGGATCAAGCAAGGAGGGCTCTAGAGCGTCCATTCACAGATAGAGTTGATCTGGACCATCCGTTGCAAATCTGGAGGATCCGAGCTACCACAAGGTAGATCCTGACCCCAGATCATCATCATAAAAGTTTGGCTCAAATCAGATCAAGATCTACCGTTGGATCTCCTCCAATCAATCACAGCCGTCCAATTGTTACTACTTAATCAAATTTCCTGCGCAGCCAAGCTTCGTCGCGTCTCCGCCGTTCTTCATCTTCCTCGCGTGTTCTTCAGTTCTTAGCTAATTTTTCTTCATCAAAGGAGGCGCGTCCACTCAATCTCCACCTTGGATCGAGTTCTGAGTTTTTGGGAATCGATTTCTTGAAGAATTCTGTCCATTTGCGCTGGAACAGGGCTTGCTTGAGGGTCTCGACATTTCCTCAGTCCGACTCCTTTCTTCTCAACCACAATCCACTTCCAAGCTTCTGAGCCATTGTAGGGGTTCTCAGATGAGTTTAGAAGCCTCGCAATTCATCATCGCAGCTCACCCAATTGAGATGGAGTGAATCGGATCAAAATTTCCACCAAGTGCAGATTGGAGCAGATTTGAATTCAGAAATGAAATTCCACTGATTTGCTGTGCCTAGAGGTTCGAAGCCGGCTCTTGCTTGACGACCAAGAAGTTCTTGAGCTTAGGGAGTGATTGAGTTTAGATTTCTTTGGTTAAATTCGTTTGTTTAGCTGTAATTTCAATTACTGCTGTAGTTCTTACTGTTTTCAAATTTCAGATTTGGTTAATCTCGTTTCCTACTTGTTTCTGCTTAATCTAGCTTTAATCCTTCAAGTTTAGTAGTTTAGGAACCTATCTAGTGGATAGTTGTGTTTGATTTCAGTTAATTTTAGTTCAAATTTGTTGCGTGCCATTTCATTGTGCGTGCCAAGTCATTTCTGAATTTTTCAGCTTCGGTTCTGATTTTTATATCTTCTTTCAAATTCGATTCTTGTTTAGCTCATTCCCTGCAATTGAAGACAACATTTAGTTAGACAATACAATTGATTTAAGATGTTTCGAATTTAGAATTCTTTCTGCACTTTTTGCTCAGTTTGCCTCTGTTTTATTTCCACAAGTGAACCAATTCTGCACAATATCAGTTCTTAACTCAGTTCTGTCCTGCGCATCATGTCAAGTTTCTGAAAATTGCATTGGTGAATTGTTGAGCACGAATCTAGTTTAATTTGCAGTTAGTTTGCTTCTGAACCGTAGCTCCATATCAGCTTCATGATTCGAATTTATTTTACATGTGAATCATGCAAGTTTCAGTCCCTGCATATCAAATTTCTGCATTGAATGGATCTTGAACTTCTGAATTTGTTTATTCTTCCATGTGTTCATGCGCAGCAATTTTTCTTTCAGCATGGTTCTCCAAGTGAGATGAGTTCAGTGCTGAAATATTGCATTTTGTTCCTGAATTTCTGAATCCAGTCCTGTCATTCAAGTTTCCAAGTCTGCCATCCACCTTTAATTTCTGAAATCTTCAGCTTATGCATTCTGAATTCTTGCATTTGAATTTCTGCAGTTGTTGGCAATTCAGTTTGTTCTTTTCGGCAATCTCATGTGTAAATGGTCGGCACTTTGTATCAAGTACAGCATTGGCATTTGTTTTGTATCAATTTGGTTGAAGATTGATTTCCATTTGGTTTGTTTGCTGTAATAACTCTTGAAGAAGTTCTTTGCATTAGTATCATTCAAAATTTGAATTGTTTCCACATCAGATTTATTTTCCAAACTAGGGTAAATTGCATTTAAGCTTACAAATTATTTGAGTTCATTGTTGGAATCATTTGGGTTAAGTTCCATAGCCGAGTTCTTACCTTTTTCCTTGATGTTTGCATTTCCAATTGCAACCTAAAACCCAATTCACATTCGAAACCCAAAAACACAAACGACACCTAAATACAAGCGCGAATCAAACACGACAAACAGTCCCCGAGAAAAATACGACCTGTGGCCCCTATATTACATTTTCATACTTTTGATTGTAAAAGGGTTTCCAGCTTTCATTCATTTATAAATTCTAAATTTGAAGCCCACATTCGTGACACATAGTTTGGGCTTATCAAATTTTTGGCGCCGTTGCCGGGGAAGCAACTAGTTGATTTGTTTGATTTTTACTTGTATACTTTTGGACATATTATTGGGTTCTGTTTTATTGTGCTTTATTTTTGTATACGGTTGCTGCCATTTTTCTTGTGTATTTTGTGACAGGACTGCCAGTTCAGAATGTTTCCATCTACTTACCAGCAGCCGTGTCAACAAGTCCAACAAAATCAGCAACCCAATCAGTTTTTTCAGCCTAATTGTCAGCCAAGTCAGCCCTTCCAATTTCAGCAGCCAAGTCAACCAAATTTTCAACAGTTTCAGCATGGGCAGCCACCATTTCAGAATTTTGATCAGCAAATTCAGCAATTTCAGCTACCATGTCAACAATTTCAGCCACCACAACCATTTCAATCGCAATTCCAACAATTTCAGCCGGATTTTCAGCCAATTCAACCAATTTTCCAGAATTTTCAGAATGGGCAGCCACTATTGCAAAGTTTTCAGCCCTAAATTCAGCAATTTCAGCCTAATTTTCAGCAACCTTATCAACAAGATCAATCATCTTTTCAAGGAATTCAGCAAGGGTACCAGGATAACTTGAATTTCCAACAACCATATCAATCTTTCAACCAACAATTTCAGCCCTATGATCAGAATTTCCAGAATCATAATTTTCAGCCATCTCCACCAACTTGTGAACCCAATTTTCAGCAGTTTAATCAAGGAGGCTTTGATGATCCTGATTGGGATGAGGCTCAACACCAAAGGATGATGGAGATGTTGCAACAAGTCCTACAACAACAGCAACGTTTTCAAGAACAACTACAGCAAAATTTTCAACAACAAGAACAACAACAACAATGGTTTCAAAACATGCAAGATCGATTGAATCAGATAAAAGCCCAAAGATCAGAACAATTATCTTCTCAAGTTGTTTTTAATTCTGAGAGCCCCGGAGTTGGTTTTATATCAGTTCAAGGTGACCCTAGTGCATGGCAAAGTCCTTCTTCTATTAATCTTGCAATTTTAGAAGAAGAAGAAGACGAACACATTAAAGTTTGGGCACCTACAGCATGCATCCCTCCGGAGACTCCTACTCAAAATCCATTTCCAAATTTTTCAGCTTCAGCAGAAGAAACTGAAGCTCCATAGGACCATTCTAGACTTTTATTTTCTGATGATAGCATTATTGGTGGTCTTAATTTTTCTAATGTTGTTGTTGCAGATATTACAGAAGAAGAATGCATAGGAGATGATTCCATAGGTGTAGGGGATTGCACTAAGCCCCAGGGACCACCACAAGATTTAGAGAATGAACCAGGAAGTGTAGGGACTTGCATGGTGGAAGCAAGCACCCAAGGATCACCAGTTGATTGTCCACCAGAGCCTGAGGCTGAAGGGGAGCATGAACATGACCAGGAGGAGGACACAGATACATCTACTACTATAGAACCTTCAGGTATTATCCAGCACGCTCAGGTAAGTATTTCTCCTCTTTGTTCAGAAAAATGCAGTGAGGTACCTAGTACTGACTTTATTGATTCTGATGAATTTATTGATATACCTTGTGTAGAGATTGTTTGTGAAAATCCAATAGAGGTACCAAACATTGATTTCATTGATCGTACTGCATTACTTGATACATCTCTTGCTATGGATAGCGAAATAATTTTAGAGGCACCCATAATTGATGTAGTTTGTTATGATGAATCTTTAGATACATCTTTTGTGAATATGACTAGTGAAAATTTTTTAGAAGTGCCTGAAATGGATGTTATTTATTTTGATGAATCTCTTGCTATATCATATGCTGAAAATGAATGTGAAAGACTTTTGGAGATACCTGATATTGATTTGATTGGCTGTGACACATTGCATGATACACCCTGGATGGAAAATAATTGTGAACTTTCTATTGATGAGCCAGAAATTGATTTCTTTATTTGTGATGAGAATCTGGATGCAAATTTGGTAGGAAATAATTTTGAAAATTTCATTGAGATACCAGAATCTGATTTAATTAGACATGATGCAGTTTTGGATTCATTTAATGCAGAGACTGAATTTATATCATTTCTTTCTGACCCTGAACGCTTGAGAGAGGTATTACATTGTTTTGCAGGGTCCAGAAGACTTTAGGAGTGGGTGCTCCAACTGAACAGACTCCAGCCTCCTGGAAGGACTTCTGAAGGGCATCAAGAAGGAGGAGATGATCTTACTTTAATTAAAAGCACTCCACCCCTTGAATGGCTCTTGAACCTAAATCGCCTGCGGCCACCTGAACATTTTGCTGCAAAGTTTAAGTGTGGGGGAGTCCTAATTCTCCCAGCCACCCAGACTCCTCCACTACCAAGATGGAGGCTACTGCTTGATAGGCTCCGTCCACCAGAATAAAGGGGAGATTGTTCTTTCTTATATTTTCTTTTATTGCATTTTTCATTTTCATGCTTTCTAGAAATAGAATTTTCTTTTAAATTGAGTTCTTGTCAATAAATGCATGTTAGTTCTCTTAGAAGTTTGTTTCTTACATGACTAGGAATAAATGTATCCCTCTAGGTTATCTTCATGTCATTTTAGAGCCTTTTGAAAATAAATTAAATTTGGTTGTTAAAACTTAGGATTTAAGATCATGGATGAAATCTTGGATGCTTGAGTACTACTTGGTTTTAGATTCTTAATTGATGACTTGAGATGAATTATTTTTACCTAGTGAGAATTAGCCTTACCTAGTGAGATTTAAAGTTAGTTATTGTGTGATTTAACATGTATATCAAGTGTGTAGATCAATGAAAATTTGACAGGAACATTGTACCAATAATGAAAAAGACCAACATAAATTGAAAGGAGAAAAATCCAAATAGATTGGATCAAACATTTCGCAAAAGCGAGAGAAAATCAAAATAGGTGAATGATGATCAAATACTAGGTAAGTAAGAAGTCTGGATAGGTTGAGGATGATAAATACCAACAACAACACTCAAGTTTTATCTCATTAGTTAGAGTCATTAATTTTTTTTGCCATTACACTTTATCCTCTACCTCATCTATATTTAAATAAATTTTATCTTATTTTATCATTGTTAACTAAGTATTTGTAGGTCTTCTTCCTCGTTTAATATATGTATTTATCATAGTTTCACATCGTTTAATTAGAACATTTATTGGTGGTCTAAGTAAATATTTGTACCATTTTAAATAGAGGAAAATATATTTTGGGTACCAAACTTGATCCTAAATTGACGATTCTAGTATCGAACTTTTGAAAAGATTTTTTTAGTCCCAAAGTTAAACTTTATTTTTATTTTAGTCTAGAATTCACATTTTCAATTAGGTTATAATGTTAAAGCTAAAAAAATTAAAATTTGAAAACCTCTATGGTTCACCTTTTCATTTGGGTTATAGTATTCCATCATAATTTAAAAAAAAAACGCCTAGGGTTCACCTTCCCAATTGAGTTATAGTATTCAAACATAATTTTTTTTTAAAAACACCCGGGGTACTTAGGCTTGGTTTGGGTTGCTACACCCAACCAAGTACTCAAAACCCTAATATCTCGTGGTGCAGCTGATGCCCGGGGTACTTAGGCTTGGTCTGGGTTGCAACACCCGGTCAAGTACCCAAAACCCTAATACCTCGCGGTGCAACCGATGCCCGGGGTACTTAGGCTTGATCTGGGTTGCTACACCCGGCCAAATACCCAAAACTTTAATACCTCACGATACAGCCGATGTCCGAGGTACTTAGGCTTGGTCTGGGTTACTATATCCGGCCAAGTACTCAAAACCATAATACCTCGCGGTACGGTCGATGCCCGGGGTACTTAGACTTGGTCTGGGTTGCTACAGACTCCCCACCGAGGACACAAATCATGAGGCCCAGCGATATCCCTAACGCTTGGGACAGGTGGGCGCTGCAGAAGCAATGGTAAGGGGACTTACCCGACCAAAGGAAAAACAAGTGAAATGTCAAAGTACTAAGGCAATACAAACACACACCCACATGAGGTAACATAAATTTTACTTTATTTATATGAAAAATACATGGAGGTCGACATCTCAGAGAATTATCAACATACAATCAGAATATCTCGGGAGAGAAAGCGCTCTGTTACTTGGGCCTTTCTTCTCTACGGCGCCACTCCCGCAGGGTCGCTGGGCGTGGAATCATCTCCCAAATATGAGGCGCGCGGGAGCCTGTCGACGTGATCCTTGGCCTTCTGGGTACTCCATCCGAGTAGTCGATAACAGAGGGGGACACCTGAGGTTACACATGGGTAGCACGACCCCATCTGAAGGCCCCGGCCAGTTCTTCCTGCAAAGATGAATCCGCAACATGTGTGGAAGGAGGAAGAGGCGGAGCAGCATACCGGCAAGACGCAAAGAAAAATTGCCTTAACAGAAGATGTTCCCCTCTCGGGGGCGCTGCCTCGCCATCCCTTGCAAACACCCCAAAACTCGGGGATAAGAGGGTTCGGAAAAGGATGACGTTTGAGGCAGACGGAGCCGTCCAGGGGGAGGCGACCATGAGGCTATGTCATCTCCGGCATGCCCCCTGGCGGACCATATAACATCTATTCTGTACTCCTGGGATAATCCCGGAGTCCCATCTCCGCCAGGATCTTCAGTGAGAACTTGGACATCATCTCTGCCATGCTCCCTGGCAAGAAGTGTGTGGCAAGAAGTTGCACCTTCAATGGGCCCCCCCGGCCAGAAACGCTATTGCATCTCCTCTACCCTCTCTGATTGTGTCGAAGGCTCCGGCTACAAAAGGGGGGTGGAGGAAAAGGCACCAGCATCTTGCCGCAAAAAGGAAAGAAAGTAAAATGGATATAGAAGATGGCACATCCTTCCCCCCTATTTATAGTGACTCCTGCCTCTTCGTGCATTTAATGCAGGTGTGCCCCGGGAATAGCAACGGACTCCAACTCTGAAGCGTCGCGTCGGTCAACATGTCTTCACCACGCCTAGGAACTCATAATTCTTTATGAATCCATTCAAAAACGTGGAATAAGGGGTAGAGGCGATGGTTCGAGAACCACCTCCACCCAAAGGAGAAAAGATTGAAAGGAGCCCAACAGGGATATAAACGCGGGCCAGCGTTGGGGGCTCGCAGAGTTATCGCGGGAGATCCGTACCCAGGATCAACCTCGGGAAAAACCTCTACCCTTTTTGATTTCCTGAGGCTTCGCGGAAAAGACACCCTACACGTGGAATCGGGTCCAAGAATATGCGCAAAATGGAAAAGTAAAATGATCATGTTAATCAAAATTGTTACAACAGGGCTCAGCCCCTGGCAAACATATGACCCTACATTTCCAAGTCCTAGAGGGGGAGCCCCTCTCTAACTCAGCTGTTGCTCACAAACGGGGGTCGGCATGGGGAGGTAGAAGCTGATCCTTCTTCAACTGATCGATAGCCCCATGAAAGCCTTGCTGCAAGCGCTACATTACTTGGTCGGCGATGATAGCACGAAACTCAGCCGACTCCAAGAACTTCGCTTTGAAGACTGCTTCAGTCTCCTGGGAGTGAGAAGCTTCAGCAGCCCGATGGTCGTGGAGCTCAGCCTCAGCAGTTGCGAGGGCACTCTTCAACCATCCTCGCTCAGCTGACATCTCATCACGATCAGCCAGAGCCTCTCTGAGTCTGTCTGACGTGACCCAGACCTCCGACCGAGCCTGGGCCAGGTCATCCTCCAGGACAGACGCACGATCAGTTGCCATCAGGAGGGAGGACTCCTTCTGACCCAGTTGCTGCGCCTGATCCTGAACACGCTCGTTCAATCTCTCAGTCGAGGCGGCCATAAGTCGAATGTCATCCGACAGCTGCTTCTCTCTCATTTGAAGTTGGTCCCTCTGCTGCATCACCTGGAGCAACTCCTGGGCTATGACCACAGCTTTCCCGGAAGCCAGGCGTTCTCGGTGCTGGGAATTATGAAGGGCCATCTCCCTGTTCTACACAAGGCCCAGCAGATGCTCTACCTTCGCACAGAGAGCACTGCTGACCTCCGCCTGCATCAGGCCTGCCCGGCGCTCGTGATCGGCGGTAGCTTCTGCCCGCAGGGCCCGGCGGATTAAAGCTTCAACCCGAGGTCAGGAGTATAAACCTCGGTCGGCTATTAGGTAGTCTTCGGCTGCCTGTCGTGGCACCAAGAGGTCAGAGAGTATACAAGAAAATATCCAATGCAATAGTAACTTATACCTTTAGAAGAGTCTCCCGGAGAGTGGTTAGCGGTCCAGCCGAGACTTGCACGAATGCCCCTCCTGGGAGGTGCTCGCCCTTCCTTCGGACGACGGAGCATCTCGGCGAGGAGGAAGTCGTTGGACAATAGGAGCTTCAGGGGGCAGGTTGGAGGGGCCGGAGTCACCCTCCTCGGAACTAGAACTCCCCTCAGACAAGGCCCCCTCAGGAGGAACCTCCTTCAATTGCACTGGGGGGAAGGATTGCATGGAGGCCTCCAATGCAGTGTCCAATTTCTTCATTAGGCGGTCAAGTCTCATCCGGTATTGGGCACACAATACCTCCTTACCCTTCGAGACATCGGCCAGGTCGGTCGGGGGAAAATTAGGAGCTGTACCGACCGTCTCTGGAGTGGCGGCCGAAGGAACAGGAGAAGATGCAGGAACGGGTACTCCCCCCTCGGAAGGAGTGACCGCCTCCTCAGGCACAGAGGGCAGGGGGTCGGGGCCTGCAGAGCACAGCTTTTTCCATTTGGGACCTAAGCCCTTTGGGAGTCGCCTCTTCTGCCGACTAGTGAGTTGGACTGTCGAGGGGGTGATAGGAGGGGAAGACCCCTCGCTTACCCCCTGGGGACAGACAACAATAGGGGAGAGCCACCTCCAAAGGGAAGATCCGCCTCTGGGTCAACCTGTTGATCTGAAGGCTCTCGGTTCACAACCGGCGGGGATGTAACAGTGGTTTCTGCCCTTTCGGGCGAAGCCGTCTCACGGAGCGTGTCAGCAGTCCCCTCCAAGGACTCGGTGGGCGCAGGTGGTGCCTTAGGGACGGCCAGGGGAGGATTCAGCGCCGCCTTGTTAGCCTCCTCCCACCTGATAAGCCGGCCCATCACCTTGGTAAACATGACTTTCTCTGCAATTGACAAACAAGGAAACATCAGTCAAAATTAACAGACATTAATCATAAAGACAAACATACCGAGGCTGGAGCTGATTCGGGTCACTTTGGGGCTAAGACCCACCCGGAACATAAGCTCCTCACTTTGCACCAGCCCCGGGCCGCTGAACTCCATGCCAGCAAGTACATTCCTAGCACGCCGATAGGTAGAACTCTGAAGAAATTCGCCTAATGAGGGAGGATCGGGGAGAGCCTCTATCCAACGAAGGGGACTGAAGGGCAATGCAGGCAGTTGAATGAAGAAAAACCTCTCCTTCCACCCTTTGTGCGAAGAGGGAAACCCTCCCAAAAACTTATGGCCCGGTCGGGCCGCGAAGCTGAAGACTCCCCTAGAACCGATCGGGACAAAGAAGGAATGAAAAAGATGAGGCATCAGGGGGAGGTCAAAAAGCTTGAAGACAATATACGCCCCCCCCCCCCCCCCCCCCCATCTGGGCGAAGGCATTAGGGGCCATCTGGTGGAGAGGTATATTAAAGTAGGAGGCTATGTTCGTGAAGAAAGGGAGATAGGGAAACAAAGTCCTAACTCCACCTGTCTAGGAAGAAGGTCGACATGCCTGTAGAAGGCTCCACTGGCGTTTGGTCTACCTTGGAGATAACTACCGCCATCTCGGTCGGGATACCGTAGGCCTCGATGGCCGCCTGCAAAGCCTCCGGTCTCACTCTCGAGGAGGTAGAGTCATACCACTCTGCTCGATAACCTTCCATGGTTCCTAAAGGAAGAGACAAGAAAGAGACAAACTACTTACGGGCGAAAGAGGCCTTATGGGGAGACGAAGGACACCCAGCCACGAAGTCGTAGGTGGACCTAACGTCCTCGTCTTCCCCCCTTTATACCCAGGACACCGCCTGCCTGAACGCCATAGGGAAAAGGCACGTGGAAAGTAAGAAACCGCCGTGCTAGGGATAGTCGCCTGACGTGAGCCAGCGACAACGGCGCACGTCAGTAAGAGTTCGTGGAGAGGGCCACTGAAGCACATGGCGAAGAGGCATTTGCGGAGGTACCTTGCTACCATCAGAAAAAGTGGCATGCGTCTTTATAACGGAGAGACTGATATCATTATAATACCTTAAGTGTTATAGAAGCCTTTTTGGGAAAGAGGAAACCAAAAAGGGGATTTCTCGGAACTCGGGGCGAAGATTGTAATCCAAGAGCCCCTTACTAAAGGAGCTACCACAGATATGAGGTCCCGCAGGAACTCTGCTTCTTCATCTCCGCACTAGTCCGATCAGTCAGCCACACTTCCTTCGATCAGACTTGAAGGGAGGGACTTGTGATGGGGTTGAATAGCCCATGGCGGGCACATTGGATGAAGAAGTTGCGTGACATGACACGATAGGTCGAAGTGACCCTCCTTTCTGGGCCTCAGGACCCCCCTCGGGGGCACGCCCCGGAAAGTCAGCTAGGAGACCCCTCGCGGGATCACCCTGGGGGTTGAGTCCCGAGAGCACCTCAGGATTTATAGCGCTCACTCGAGCCAGAAGACCCCTCCCGGGATCACTCTGAGGAGGAGGAGGCCCGAGAGCACCTCGGGTGTTACAGAGCCCACCCTAATTGAAAGACCCCGAGATCATCTCGGGAGGCGGGGCCCAAGTAACGAGTGACCTCAAGCAGTGATCTCCCTCCTCTTTTTGTGGATCTACGGATACGCATCCCCGTCATAGGGAGTCATCACGACGGAGTCATCACGACCCTTAAATGTCGCAACGGGATGAACCGTAATAACGGCGCAGACCGTTTCAAAGGCTATCCGGTAACCGCGGAAAGAGGGGGAGGACGTTGAATGAGTCATAGAGACGTGGCACAGATCAAGGGAACACACCAAGTCTGCCGTCATCAGTATAAAAGGTAGTCCAACCCCTCCGGTAAGGGGATTATGCTCTCTTAACTTTACACACCTTTTCCTTTCTTTGCTACCTTTCCTCTCCCTCCATACACTGACTTGAGCGTCGGAGTGGGCTTCGCCGGACTATCTCTAGGCCGCCGTGTTCCTCTAACGCTCGTGTTGATCTCGCAGGGCGTTGAGTTCCTTCCTGCCGCAATGACTTCCATGTGGGCAGAACCCCGATGACTGGGCATCGTCGTCCATTCCTTCCGGAACAATTTGGTTATAATCTTTCACTATTATTAATATTTAATTCAAAGTATGAATTTGATGAAGAAATCCGTTGATATTAACTAGTAATTAAGATACTATATAACTTACTAGATACGTGATTAAATATAAAAATTATAATAATAGGTTAGTAATGTGTGATTAAAATTTATAAGATACTGGAAATAAAGTTACCTAAGTTAATTATCTCTAATTAAAAAAAATAAAAATATACTAAAAAAGTTTGACCTACGAAGATCTCAAACCTACAACTTGGAATTATTAGCACGACATTCTGCCCAACTGAATTAATAAATCATTGTAACAAAAATTTTGCGTAAATTTAATCTAAATTTATAATTTATAAGAGAATAGTTTGACAATTTAATTATCTCAAACTATAAAAATATAAAGAAAGATACTAAATAAGAAAAATTAGCTCATGAGACTCTCAAACCTATAACCTTGGCATATTAGCATGACGCTCTATTTGAGCTAATAAATAATTGTAATTTATAAAATTGAGTTTAAATTGGATTTAAATTTATAAAAGAATAGAAATAAAGCGAAGTTTAATTATCTCTAAGCGTAAAGATATAAAAACCGTACTAAATAAAAAAATATACAGGTCTCAAATCATAGACATTCGCAATATTAACACGATGCCTAATAAGCCATTAAAATTTAATATCCTTGATAATTTTGATTATCCATCTAAGATTATAAAAAAAATTTTATTTGATATAAATAATCATTCCTAAATAATGATCTATACCCGACATATCAGTAAAAGGGACATGCAATCCGGAATCGAAAAACCTTAGAAAAGTGAAAATTTTTTTTTACTCCGGGATAATGAAACTTATTTTTTTAAAATTATCCTCTAATATTTACATTTATGATAAAAAAACCAACATAATTTATTAAATTTCGGAGACATCACTCGTAACGACCGCCATCGTCGACCACCGGTTGGCGATCGACGCCGATAGCCGACCACCGGCGGTCAGCATCGATAGTCGGCCGTCCGCCGTCGGCTGCCGACCGCTAGCGGTCAGCGCCGATAGTCGGTTGTCGACCATCGACTGGCGGCAGCCTAAGCGGAAGCTGGCGTTGGTGCAGCCGCCAACGGTGCTAATTGACGGATGCCTACGCAAAAGCCGACGTCGGCACAGCCGCCAGCGGAACCGCCGACATCGATATCGTAGGTGGCCAACGAATGTTTTTTTAATTTAATGTTTCAATTAAAATTTTAATAAATTAAATTGAGAAAAATAAAATAAATTTAATAAAATTATCTAAATAAATTGTAAAAAATAAAAAAAATAATTCAATTTTATTTATTTATATATTATTATTATTATTATTATTATATATTTTTCATATTTTAATTTTTAAAAATTAAAATAAATATAATACATCCGAGAATGTGAACATGTATATAATATCATCTTATTTTTCTTATTTTAAATTTAGATAAGCATGTAATATTATCATATAAAATTGAACTAATGGGTAATATAGTAAAATATTATATTATATTATAGACTATTACCTCTAAACAAATAACATTTTATTTGATCACCTAAATTGAACCAAACAACTTCAGGTTATGTATCATTCCCCATAATCTTGTGATGGGGTTAAGCATCCCACGGTTGACACGTGGAACGAAAAAAGCTATGTGTCTGGGTCCGTCGGGTTTGGACGACTATCTCGAACTCCCGAGATTACCTCGGGAAGACAGACTCCCGAAGTGATCACGGGAGGGTAGACTCTCGAGACCCCCTCGGGAAGGAAGATACTCGAGACCAACTCGGAATGTTATACGCCCGAGACCTCCCCTGGAAGACAGGCTCCCGAGGCCCTACCGGCGAGGAAATCTCCCGAGACCCTCTTGGAAAAGCGGAGCCCGAAAAATCATAGACCCGATAGCCCGACTCCAATAACCGTTACCCTTTCTTGTTCAGGAAAGGTGGTGGATAATTATTGTCCTTTATATGCAGCAATTAAGGCTCAATAATCGCGAGAGCCGTTACCTAAGAGCTATCAGGTAACCGACAAGCACGGAACATGGAGGAGAACGTGGAGATACGTGCAACCAAGCCTACAGGTATATAACGTACTTCACCCCCCAGGTAAGGGGATTACGCTATCTTAACTCACAACTTTTTCCTTGATCCTCTTCCTACAAGAGACTTGTGTGTTGACTTGAGCGTCGGAGTGGGTTCCGCCGGAAAATCTCCGACGCGTTCCCATTAACGCTCGTGTTGATCTCGCAGGGGGGATCTCCTTTTCTTTCGTCATCGTCCTCGTGGGTTGGACTTTGGTGACTCGTCATCCGCGTAGATTCCTTCCGGAACAAGTTTAGCGCCGTCTGTGGGAAACACAAATCAAAGTACCAGAAGGAGCACCGATGGCAGAGCCGGAGGGACAACCCATCGTTTTGACGAAAGAAGACCTGGATCGTTTTGTGGCCAACACCGTCAAAGGAGCGCGAGCAATACCAAATCGAGTATGTCATTTCACAGCAAGTGGCTTCTGGCCAAGGTGAGATCCCCAGGATCTCCATCTCACATCCCCAACACCGGAGATCTGTCTCACCACCGGTGGGACACGTCGGGGCAATTCCTGTACACCGGCTAGATTCCCTAGGAGACCTGGAGAAGGAGAACTCTGTTGCCTCAAGCGTCCTAAGGCAGGAAGACGAACCGAGGAAGAGAGAGGGGTCCAAGGCCTTCCAGAAGGCACCCTCCACCCCTTTCTCGCTGGATATCATAGAAGATCCTAAGCCAAAGAAGTTCCGCGGTCTCGGAATTACCGACTACGATGGGAAGACGGATCCAGAGGATTATGTCTGCAAATTCGAGAACGCGGCCCTCTTGCACCAGCACACAGATGGTGTTAAGTGCCGAGTGTTCTTGAACACTCTATCAGGAGTCGCTTAGAGATGTTTTCAGAGACTGCCGCAGGGTTCTATAAACACTTTTCTAGAGTTTAGAACCGCGTTCCTGCATCACTTTGCAAGCAACCATCGATATCAGAAGACGGCGTTGAATCTTTTCACCCTCAAGCAGAAGGCGAAAGAACCTCTGAAGGATTATATACAAAGGTTCAATCGGGTGGCACAAGATGTGTCAACCGCAACATCTGAGATCCTTTTCAGTGCTTTCACACAGGGCCTCTCCGAAGGGGATTTCTTCCAGGCATTGGTGAAGAAGCCACCCACTAGTTTCGACGACTTGCTGGGGTGCTCCGTCAAGTACATCAATGTCGAAGAAGTGCAGCATGCCCGCCGTAAAGAGCCAGACAGGTCTCCTGCACAGACCACGGTCCGATCGGAGAGAAAGGAGCCCCCCAGCACCGGTCTGGGCGAAAGACTCTCAGTCGAGGAAGGATCACTGGGTCGGTAAGAGGAGGCTTGTAGAAACAGTGGATACCCGAGAACTAAAGCCACTGAAGAAGTACTGCGATTTCTACAGCAGTACCACGCACTCCACTGAAGAGTGTCACGCCTTGAAGAAAAGTATGACGGAGGAAGTGTAAAACAATCCCCGGAAGTGATGGAAGAAAGCAGGGTATCGCCAGAGGTCCCTGCGAAGGAGTCATTCTCCCCGCAAGCGACCGTCAGGAGAGGAAGGAGCCTGGCGGCCATCTCGGTCACGTTCCAGGGGAGAAGCTGGGAGGTGGCGCCTCGTCGATCTCTCTCCCCTGAACAAACCCCAGGAAGTGTACGACCCCTGTGCGGGGCCCTCCATCGGGCCATGTAGGGGTGATTTTTGGAGGTCCTATCGGAGGGGACTCGAACTAGGCAAGGAAGGCCCATACTCGACGACTGGAGAATTACTCCAACGGAACAAGTAGTGGCCAGCGCAGAGGCCCCGCCATCTCATTCGGCCCAGATGACATAGACAATGTGGAGACCCCTCATAAAGACGCCTTAGTAATTCTCGCACGCATAGCTAACTATGAAGTTAAGCGTGTTTTCATGGATCAGGTAGTTTTGTAAGCATCCTGTACAAGGCGGCCCTAGATCAGATACAGATCGATGAGGATGTGTTGCGACCGGTCTCTACTCCACTCTTCGGCATCACTGGATACCGAGTGCAGCCGCTAGGGCAGATCTCCTATCCCTGTCATTGGGAGATTACACGCTGAAGAGGACGAGGAGGACTCCTTTCTTGGTTGTGGACGCGCCCTCATCCTACAACGCCATCCTCGGACGCCCAACATTCAGTGTGTTCCAGGTGGTGGTCTCGGTCTACCACCAAAAGATCAAGTTCCCGGTGGGCGAGCAAGTAGCCGAAGTCAAGGGGAATCAACTGACTTCTCGGTGATGTTACAGCGAGGAGGTCAGGTCTGAAGCCCGCAAGAACCTGAAGGCTGATGAAGCTCTACACATTGACCTCGCCAACTCTCAAGAGGAGGAAGGGCCCAGAGAAGAATGGAGGGAGGTCGAGAGTGAAGAGGTTCAGATACACCTCGGCAGACCGGGGGGGTTACAAAGATTACTGCTGACCTCACGCCGGAGTTGAGGAGTCGTCTGATCGATTGCTTGCAGAACCATCGGGACGTGTTTGCGTGGGCAATCGAGCAGATCAAAGGAGTCCCTCCAGCCATGGCCACACATCGCTTGCATGTGACCCCCGGGACTCGGCCGGTGAAGTAGAGAAGAAGATATTTCGCGCCCGAGTAGGACAAGGCTATCAGAGAGGAGGTCGTCAAGTTGCTGAAGGCTGGTCACATAAGGGAAGTTCAATTCCCAACTTGGTTAACTAATGTAGTGCTTGTCCCTAAGCCCGGGGGTAAATGGCAGGTTTGTATTGACTTTCGAGATATAAATAAAGTCTACCCTAAAGACTACTACCCTTTGCCTCGGATAGATAAATTAGTAGATTTCACTTCTGGTTGTGAGTTTATTTCTATGCTGGATGCCTACCAGGGGTATCACCATGTTCCTCTCATCCTAGAAGATCAAGAGAAGGTCAGCTTTGTGACAGTAGATGACACATATTGCTATAACGTCATGTCTTTCGGGTTGCGCAATGCTGGAGCAAATTACCAACGGATGATGAACAAGGTCTTTAGGCATTAAATCAAGAGGAATATTGAAGTTTATGTAGATGACATCCTGGTCAAGACAGACAAGGGGAAAGATATGATAGCCGACCTCGAAGAAACCTTCACCACCCAGAGGGCCAACCGATTGAAGTTGAACCCGGCCAAGTGTCTGTTTGGAGTAAAGAGTGGCTGATTCTTAGGTTACATGGTGACAGAGAGGGGAATCTAGGCCAATTTAGAAATGTGTAGGCCATCCTTGATATACCCTCTCCTCGCAACTTCAAGGAGGTACAGAGGTTGTGCATGCCTGTATGAATGTTCTGATGTCTCGCTTGCTCCCTTTTGTCTCGTAGATTGTGTTATCCCCTTTTCCGTAGTGCCTAAGTATTTCGGCCACCTTAAACACCGCGAGTCGTTAGGGTCTCGGCCCCTTGGTCGAGAGCCCGTAGCACCCCGACCAAGCCTAAGTACCCCGGGTATCTGCAACACCGCAAGGTATTAGGGACCAAGCCAAAGTACCTCGGGAATCCGCAGCACCATAAGGCATTAGGGTTTTTATTCTTGGTTGGGAGTCCGTAGCACCCAGACCAAGCCTAAGTACCTCGGGCATCCGCAGCACCGCGAGGTATTAGGGTTTTGGTTACTTGGTAGGGCATCCATAGCACTCAGACCAAGCCTAAGTACCTCGGGCATTCCCAGCACCACGAGACATTAGAGTTTTTATTCTTGGTTGGGAGTCCATAGCACCCAGACCAAGCCTAAGTACCTCAAGCATCCGTAGCACCGCGAGGTATTAGGGTTTTGGTTACTTGGTAGGGCATTCGTAGTACCCAGACCAAGCCTAAGTACCTCGGACATCCACAGCACCACGAGGCATTAGGGTTTTTAATCTTGGTTGGGAGTTCGTAGCACCCAGACCAAGCCTAAGTACCTCGGCATCCGCAACACCGCGAGGTATTAGGGTTTTGGTTACTTGGTAGGGCATCCATAACACTCAGACCAAGCCTAAGTACCTCGGGCATCCATAGCACCACGAGGCATTAGAGTTTTTATTCTTTGTTGGGAGTCCGTAGCACCTAGATCAATCCTAAGTACCTCGGGCATCCACAGCACCGTGAGGTATTAGGGTTTTGGTTACTTGGTAGGGCATCCATAACACTCAGACCAAACCTAAGTACCTCGGGCATCCACACCACCACGAGGCATTCGGATTTTTATTCTTGGTTGGGAGTCCGTAGCACCCAGACCAAGCCTAAGTACCTCGGGCATCCACAGCACCGCGAGGTATTAGGGTTTTGGTTACTTGGTAGGGCATCCATAGCACTTAGACCAAGCCTAAGTACCTCGGGCATCCACACCACCACGAGCATTCGGGTTTTTATTCTTGGTTGGGAGTCCGTAGCACTCAGACCAATCCTAAGTACCTCGGGCATCCGCAGCACCGCAAGGTATTAGGGTTTTGGTTACTTGGTAGAGCATCCATAGCACTCAGACCAAGCCTAAGTACCTCGGGCATCCACAGCACCACGAGGCATTAGGGTTTTTATTCTTGGTTGGGAGTCGTAGCACCCAAACCAAGCCTAAGTACCTCGGGCATCCGCAGCACCGCGAGGCATTAGGGTTTTGGTTACTTGGTAGGATCCGTAGCACCCAGACCAAGCCACAGTACCTCGGGCATCCTAAGCACCATGAGACATTAGGGTTTTCGCTACTTCGGTGGGGCATTGGTATTTTAGAGAGGGTGCCTCCCTTTATTACTTGAATTCGCTGCAAGGCAGCAAAAATACACAGGTGGGTACACAATATGCAAAATAAATCTTATCGGGATCGGAAGGGTTAGAGATAGTTGGCCTGCCCGGGCCTCTCGAGCCTTTTGTCCCTCTCCCCCTGTGCATAACCGCCTCCTCCAGCTAGCCCTCAGAAGCCCTTGGGTTCTTCCGGGACTCTGACCTGACTTCCCCACTGTAGCATCACCGAGACACCAGCTGGTCCCCTTTGACTTCAACCACTCTGTCGCCTACGGGGAATTTTATCTTCTGGTGGTAGACAGAGACCACCGCCTGGAAGACACTGAGCCGGGCAGCCCAGGATGGCGTTGTGGGAGGAGGGAGCGTCCAGAATCAAGAAAGGCGTCCTCCTGGTCCTCTCCAGCACGTCGCTACCTAATGAGAGCGATAGGGTAATTTGCCCTGTTGGCTGCACTCGATACCCTGTGAAGTCGAACAGTGGGGTCGAGACCGGGAGTAGCTCCTCCTCGTCAATCTACATCTAGTCCAGAGCCGCCTTGTACAGGATGTTCACGGAACTTCTTGTGTCCACGAAGATGCGCTTAACCTCATAGTTGGCGATGCGGGCTAAGATTACTATGACATCTTCATGGGGAGCTTCCACATCTTCCAGGTCTGCTGGACCGAAAGAAATTGTAGGGTCGTGCTCCTCGCTCCGACCCGTCCCAATGGAGTAGTTTTCCAGCCGTCGGTATGAGACTTCCTTGCCCGATGGGAATCTCCTTGGTGGGTCCCCCGGAGATTACTCCAACATGTCCCGAGGGCGGGCCACGCATAGGAATCTTGCCCTTCTGGGGATCTCTTTCGAAAGAGAGAGATCTTCGAGGTGCAGGCCCCTGACTCCTTCCACACGACCGTGATCGAGACCGATGTCGGATCTCGTTTTCCCCGCCTTTGCCGTCGAGGAGAAAGGCTTCGCCATGGGATACTTTGGTGATACCCCCCTTTATTCCACTTTCTTCCGAGGTTTGGTGCATGCCTCCTCACTGAATTTCTTTTTCAAGGCGTGACACTCCTCGGTGGAGTGTGTTGTACTGCCATGAAAACCGCAGTACTTCGGCAGTGGCTCCGGCTGCTCGTATCCACTGTCTCAACCAGCCTTCGCCTACCCGCCCATTGGTCCTTCCCGAGGTGAAGGTCTTTTCCTCGAATTGGAGTCGGGGCTCCCTCCTCTTAGACCGGGGAACCGCTGGAGGCAGGACTCTGGTTGGTTCCTTGCGATGGGCATATTGTACCTCCTCCACGTTAACGTGCTTGACATAATGCCCCAGCAGATCGTCAAAGCTGATGGGGGGCTTCTTCACCAGGGATCGGAAAAAATCCCCCTTTGCGAGCCCTTGGGTGCAGGCAATGACGAGGATTTCCGACGTTGCACTGGGCACGTCTTGTGCCACCCTGTTGAACCACTGGATGTACTCCTTAAGCGGCTCTTCGGCTTCTGCTTGAGGGCGAACAGATTGAGCATCGTCTTCTGATAGCGACGACTGCTGGCGAAGTGGTGGAGGAAGACAGTTCTAAACTCCGCGAAGGAGTTGATAGAACCTTGTGGCAGCCTCTGGAACCATCGTTGGGCTGCTCCAGACAGGGTGTTTAGGAACACCCGGCACTTCACACCGTCAATATACTGGTGCAGGAGTGCTGCATTCTCAAACATGCAGACGTGATCATCCGGATCTATCTTCCCGTCATAATCGGCGATCCCAGGCCCCCGGAACTGCTTCGGCATGGGGTCTTCCACAATTTCAAATGAGAAGGGAGTAGAGGGAACCTTCTGGGAGGCCTTAGGTTCCTCCCTTTTCCCTTGTCCTTCTTCGTGCCTCTGCGCGCTGGAGGCTACCGAGTGGACCTTCTTAATATCTCTGAGAGAGTCTCTTTGGGGGCGTGGGGCTGCTCCGTCCCGTCGTCCCACTGGTGTGATGGATCTCCGCGAGTGCGAGATGGAGACTCTAGGGATCTCCTCCCGCGTAAGAGCCATTTGCTGCGAGGCGGCTTGTTCGATTTAGTGCTGCTCAAGCGCTTCTTTGATGGCGTTGGCCACCAAGCGGCCCAGTTCCTCCCTCGTCAAGACAATGGATTGCCCCACTGGTGCATCGGTGCTCCTTCTGGTGCTTTACTGGTTTCCCACAGACAGCGTAAACTCGTTCCGGAAGGAATCTACGTCGATGGCGGCTAGTCACCGAGGTTCAACCCATGCAGATGCTGACGGGAGGGGAGGAACTTTGCGCCCTGCAAAATCAACACGAGCGTTAGGGGAACACGCCGGAGGTTGTCCGGCGGAACCCACTCCTGACTCTCAAGTCAGTACCTCGATGGAGAGGAGAAGTATTAAGCAGAAAGAAGTATGAGTAGCAGAGAATGCATAAACCCCTTACCAGCGGGGTTGAACTACCTTTTATACAAGTCGCAACTGCCTTGGCGCGTCCCATGATCTATGCCACGTCCCCCCTCCCTTTGTCGGTTACAGGATAGTTTTTGAAACGGTCCACGCCGCCATTAAGTAAGACTCGTTGTGATATTTAAGGGTCATGATGACTCCGCGCCAATGGGGATGCTTATCCATAGATCCGAGAAAAAAGGGGGATCGTTACTTGAGGTCGAATGTTGCGTGGGCTCCGCTTCCCCGAGGTGATGTCGGGGTCTTCTGGCTCAAGCGATCGCGAGCGCTCTACTTCCCCGAGGTGGTCTCGGGGCCCGACTTCCCGGGGTGATCCCGGGACGGATTTTCTGATCTAATCTTCCAGGGAGTGTTTACCGTGGGAGGGGCCCCTGGAGGCTCCTCTTCCCGAGAGTATCCCGAGAGCTCCAAAAGCGGAGTCACTCAAACTTGTCACATCTCTCCACGTAGCTTCTTCATCTCACGTGCCCGCACAGGCTATTCAACCCCATCATCGTCGATGACCGAAGGGGAGTAGGACGTTGTTTCTTTGGATAGCAAGAACACCAATTCCATGTCGGTTTACTTTGTTCCTCCTCTTCCTAGAACCCTGAACGCCAATTCAGATGTCAATCCTGTTTTAGCTCATGTTAAAGTTATGAACCCCTAACTCTTACTTCATTTCTTATGAAAATATTTATTTTAAATTAAATATTTTTAAAGATTATTTAAGCAAGTTAAAAAAATACAATGGATCTAATACGTGACTTTCAAATCTTAAATTTAACATTCTTCCAACCATGTTATCCCCACCAATGCTAAAGTTTTGGACTCCAACTATATTTTTTAAAAAATATTTATTTAAAATGAATATTTTAAAATATTTTTTGAAAATTAAAAAATTATGTCAGTGCCAAAGTTTGAAGTCCTAACTTTATTTATTATTAAAATATTTATTTGAAATGAATTTTTAAATGATTTTTTCGCTAAGTTAAAAAATATATAAAACAAATATGCCATTGCCAATGTTTTTGTCCCCCAAACATTATTTCTTAAAAAATATTTATTTTAAATGATTTAATAAAATATATTTTATGATGAACGTTAATCAAGCACACAACCTTATTTTTAGTCTGATACTCTCCCAATTCAGCTATTCTGATTTCGAAGTTTTGAAACCCTTACTATGTTTGTTATAAAATATTTATTAGAAATGAAAATTCTTTTTAAGTATTTTTTGAAAAGGTTAAAAAAATATATAACAAATACGGTGAGAATGGATTGAAAATGACCTTTAGATCTTCAATTTGAGCCGCTCCCAACCGAGCGATCCTTGGTGATGTCAAAATTATGAAGACCTAATTGTGTTTATTAAACAAATATTTATTTAAAAAGAAAATACTAGTAAAGATTTTTTGAAATAATTAAAAAAAATAAGATCAAAATGGATTGAACACATCAATTTCCTTTCTTCAAACTTACGCTTCTCAACTGTGATATTTTTATTTACGATAAAGTTAAGATTTTTAATTTGATGCACTCTTAAGACTTTCAATTTGATGCTCGCCCAACTGAATAAAACCTGATGATGAAATTGTTAACCCCTAAATATATTTGATATGAAAATAATTATGTGAGATGAAAATTATTTTAAATTTTTTTTCCAAGTTTAAAAAAATATATAAAAAATGTAATCAATGTGCATCAAACACACAATCATCAAATCTTCAGTTTGACACTCTCACAATAAGAAATCACCGTCATGGCAAAAGTCATAAACCCTTAATATTATTTATTATGAAAATATTTTAAGATTTTTTAACCAAGTTATAAAATTATATTAAAAATGTGGTGTGGTGGGTCTGACGCTCAAATATTCATACTATCCCAACTGAGCTATCTCCGATGGCAAAATTGTATATCCCTAATTGAATTTGTAATGAAAATATTTATTTGAATATTTTTTAAGTAAGTTAACAAAATGAATTAGTTTTAATATTTTTGAAATAAAAAAATTATAAAAAAATGTGTGAAAGTTCCGATATTCGCAAAGTTATGAATTCTTAACTGTATTTGTTATGAAAATACTTATTTGAAACGAATATCTTTTAATATTTTTAAGCATATAAAATATGCGGTGAACGTGGATCGAACACGTGACCTTCAAATCTTCAGTCTGACGCTCTCCCAACTGAGCTATCCCCACAAGACAAAGTTGTCAAGCTCTAACTACATTTTTTAAAAATATTTATTTGAAATGAAATTGTTTTAAAGTTTTATAAGCAAGTTAAAAATTATATAAAATATAAAGTGAATGTGGACCAATCACACAACTTTAAAATCATCAATCTGTCTCCTAATTGAGCTATCCCGACCGTCACAAATATTTGAACCCCTAATTTTATTTGTTATGAAAATATTTATTTGACATGATTTTTTAATTTTTTTTGTTGTTGATAAAAAATTATATAATTCTTTTAAAGATTTTTTGTGCAAGCTTAAAAATTATATAAACATATGTGGGTCAACCATGTGATCTTTTGATCTCCACAATCTCTCAGTTTGGATCAACCATATGACCTTCATCTTTTCGAACTTACGCTTCTCAACTGTGATATTTTTATTAATGATAAAGTTAAGATTTTTAATTTGATACTCTCCTATGATTTTCAATTTGATGCTCGCCCAACTAAATAAACCCTGACGATGAAATTGTTAACCCCTAACTATATTTGATATGAAAATAATTATGTGAGATGAAAATTCTTTTAAATTTTTTTTCCAAGTTTAAAAAAATATATAAAAAATGTGATCAATGTGCATCAAACACACAATCATCAAATCTTCAGTTTGACACTCTCCCAACAAACAATCACCGTCATGGCAAAAGTCATAAACCGTTAATATTATTTATTATGAAAATATTTTAAAGTTTTTTTAACCAAGTTATAAAATTATATTAAAAATGTGGTGTGGTGGGTCTGACGCTCAAATATTCACACTCTCCCAACTGAGCTATCCCGATGGCAAAATTGTAAACCCCTAATTGAATTTGTAATAAAAATATTTATTTGAATATTTTTTAAGTAAATTAACAAAATGAATTAGTTTTAATATTTTTGAAATAAAAAAATTATAAAAAAAAATGTGTGAAAGTTCCGATATTCGCAAAGTTATGAATCCTTAACTGTATTTGTTATGAAAATACTTATTTGAAACGAATATCTTTTAATATTTTTAAGAATATAAAATATGCGGTGAACGTGGATCGAACACGTGACCTTCAGATCTTCAGTCTGACGCTCTCCCAACTGAGCTATCCCCGCAAGACAAAGTTATCAAGCTCTAACTACATTTTTTTTTAAATATTTATTTGAAATGAAATTGTTTTAAAGTTTTTTAAGCAAGTTAAAAATTATATAAAATATAAATTGAATGTGGACAAATCACACAACTTTAAAATCATCAATCTGTCTCCTAACTGAGCTACCCCACCGTCAACAAATATTTGAACCCCTAATTTTATTTGTTGTGAAAATATTTATTTGACATGATTTTTTAATGATTTTTGTGATTGATAAAAAATTATATAATTTTTTTATTAACTGGACCCCGACCATAAACACAAAAGCCGGCGATCAACTCGTCGCCTTTTCCTCGGTCGAACGGTCGAGCAAATTAAATGGCCAATTTTGGTAATTGGCTTAGTTGTAATTTGGATCGTTAGATATGGCACGAGACGGTCGATGGGAGACGGGTTTCCACTCGGATTAATTTTAATCCGTAGACATGGAGAGGTCTCTCGGATCGACTATGTATTTGCTATGGAAACCCGCCAGCCATACCCTACACTCCCGAGGTGAGCTCGGGGGCCTTCGGTGCTATAACTCCCGAGGTATTCTCGAGGCCTAACCTCCCGGGGTGCTCCCGGGAGGGGTCTTCGGACTACCTTTCCCGGACGCGTTTCTTGAGGGGGGCCCTGGGGCCCAGGAAGGGAAGTCACGTCGGTCATGTCGTGCCCCGTGGCTTTCTTCATCTTTCGTGTCGGGCACAGACTATTCGACCCTATCAATATTTATTTGAAATGACATTGTTTTAAAATCTTTTAAGGAAGTTAAAAAATTATATAAAATATATAGTGAATTTGGATCAAACATTCGACTTTAAGGTTTTCAATCAGTCACTCTGCTAACTAATTTATCCCTATTGATAATAAATTTTTAAATCCATAATTTTATTTGTTATCAAAATATTTATTTGACATGATTTTTTAAGAATTTTTGAGCAAGCTTAAAAATTACATAATTTTTTAAAAGATTTTTTGAGCAAACTTAAAAATTACATAAAAAATATGTGGCTCAATTGTATTCAATATAAAGAATTTTAAATACTAACGGAGTTTGTATTTAAGATTTATGGGGGGGCATGTTAATTTTTTTTTTAAACATAACATGAGAGGTGCCTCAATTTTTTTTTTTAAAATTGACCCGCAATTGGAGACGCCTCGAATCGCATCGTGCATGGGCGCGTGGTAACAATGCGCAGCAGAACAATTCTCTTATTTTAAATGGGCCAACTCTTTCCAAACTATTACTATTTATTATTTTGTTCTAATTATGCATTTATTGAAAATAACAGTCATAGTTATTGGGAATACAATTAAAATATCATATTTAATATTAAAAAAAAATCATAATTTATAAAATGAAAGATATCTTTATTGTAATGTAATCTTTTGGATAGAGTCTAAAGATAAAATCACAAGGATTCAAGTCTAAAGTGGATAAGTGGTATCAGAGTCACAATCCAGATCGAGTTATTTGTGTAAAATAATGTCTTGAATGAAAGAGGTGGCGAATTTAAAAGGAGTAAACTCTAAGCGATAAATCTATATAGATTAAGAGTGACCGAATACTTGATAAGTCATTCATCAAGAAAGAAATAAATAGAAAGAGGAAGAGGAATCTACATATCCAGAAGAAGTGGTGCAAGAAGCCCGCGAGGGAGTGCAACAAACTATGAAGATTTCTGTAATCGCCAAAGCGAGGGGAAAAATAATAATAATTAGGCACCCCTTTTAATTGAAATCCCTTAAAATATTTCCTTCTTAATTATAGGACTATAATTGTAAGGCATTTTTTGTTACAATTTTTTAAAATAAATGTTCTATATTTAGAAACAATTAACAACAAGGGAAATTATTAAAATATTTTTTAAGTTTTATTTAATATCTCTCTCACAATATTTTATTGGAGCATCGGCAACGGTGCGTTAACGCTCGATTAACGTACCGTCCACGTTAGAGCCGTTGCGGCGAGCCCGTTTATGTGCTGACGCGATGAACGCGTTCATCGCGTATGACATGACACCCTCTTTGGGATCACGAGACCCCTGATCGGTCAAGCCGACCGATCAAGATGACCTAGACCGATCAGGCAAGAGCCTGATCGGTTAGGCTCCTTGCTGATCGGTCAGCTTGACCGATCAGCACTCCCCTGATCGGTCAAGCTGACCCATCAGGGGATTTGGGGTTATTTAATAATTTAAATTTTAAAGAATGATAAGAACATTTAAAAATATTATTATTATTTATTTTAAATACTAATCATTTAAATTAGTAAATAAAATTAAAAATAAAAAATATATAGGTAAGAGAATGAATATGTATGTGAGAGAATGTATATGTGAGATAATGTGTATGTGGCATGTGAGTCCCACAAATAATGAGGGTTGAATGTTAAACGAATGTGAGAGAATGAAGATGTTAATGTTAATGTGTATATGACATGTTGGTCTCATGTTTTTTTGATAAGGTGGTAGTTATTATAACGTGAAAAGAGTTAAACGATTGCGGATGCCCTTAGTCATTAAGCCAAGTAATTAATGGTAAAAATACTATAATATTAGTGGGCCGATAGAATGGCCCATCTAAGACGAGCGCCAGCGCCACCGCGTCTATTTCCCGCTTTCTGCCGATTGGGAAGTGAAGCGACCCCACTTTTTGATCGCTTCCCGGAGCGACTGCGGCGATGGCGTTGCAGATCTGTAGGGTTTGCTGCAGCCATTCCGATGGAAGGGAAGATAGATGCAGATGGTTCTGAGATCGTCAACTGATTTAATCGGTGAGTAAACATCTTTTTGATCTCACGAATAAGATGATTTCTCAGCCTCCGATCCTTCCTCTACTTTCTTCGATTCCTTGTTTTCTGCTTTTGAGTAGTGTTGATTTGCTTTTGTTGCTTCATGCCGCTAAGAAATTGCAACCAAAACTGAGGATCTTAGAGGTCAAACATGCTTGATCTTGTTAATTAGAATGTTGTAATTCTATCAGTGCGAGGAAGATCAGTAGCAGATCCAATATCTACTAGCAAAAGGATTAGAACATGATGTGATCTTTGGAATGTGATACAAAAACTTAGGTATGAAAGTGAGGAAGGAAATTGAAATAATCATGAACTAATCAAAAATTGAAATAATCTAATTTGTTATTTCTTAAAACATCCCAGGCATGCTTTCCATTCCATCTTTTAGTATAATTTAAAATTTAATGGTACTCTTTTTGATGGTATAAATTTGAGGAAGGAAATTGCTCCCTATTAATTTTTGATCGTGAGCCATTCATTAGCTGCATGCTATTAAATGTTGAGTAAATTAATAATTGATTTGAATTAGGTGGTCTAAAATTGTATATATTGTAAATTTTGATCACTAAATGGATCATGACATAATTAAATTTGCTAGAAATTGATTGAACATGTTATCAAACTGACTAAAAAATACTATAAAAGGTAAAAATTAAAAATAATGGTTAGGGAAAATTCATAACTTGCAATCTTCAGATCATTAGCACAACTTTCTAATTAATTGAGCTAATGAGCCATGAATGTAAATTTCAATTGAATTTGATTGGTTTTTTATTGATCCCTCGTAAAGATATGAAAATTTTAGTATTATTTTTAATACTGTTATAATCTTCCATTATTATTAATATTTAATTCAAGCCTTTATTTGAATTTGATGAAGAAAACCGCTCATATTAGCTAGTGATCCAGACACCTTATAAGTTACTGGGTACGTGATTAAATATAAGTCAATCATAGGCTAGTAAATTAAAACTTATAAGATACTAGAAATAAAGTTGACTAAGTTTAATTAATTATTTCTAATTAAAAAAAATAAAAATATACTAAATAAAAAAATTGACCTATGAAGGTCTCAAACTGGCAAACTTCGCATTATCATCACGACACACTAATCAACTGAAGTAATAAGGCATTGTGATTTAATGAAATTGAGCGTCATGATCTAAATTTATAAGAGAATAGAAATAAAACCGATCAAGTTTAATTATCTCAAACTATAAAAATATAAAGAAATATACTAAATAAAAATGTAGATCTCAAACCTGCAACCTTCACGTTATTAGCAGACACTCTAACCAACTAAGCTAATAAATCATTATAATTTAATAAAATTGATCTAAATTTAATATTTATAAGAGAATAGAAATAAAGCTGACCAATTTTAATTACATCTGACTGTAAAATATAAAAAAAATACTAAATAAAAAAAAATTGGCCCATACAAGTCTCAAACATATGACCTTCGTAATATTATCACCACGCTCTGACCAATTAAACTAATATGCCAATCAGATTTAATGAAATTGAGCTTAAATTTGATTTAAATTGAAATTTATAATAGAATAAATTTAAGCTGGCCAATTTTAATTATTTCTAATTGTAAAAATACATCAAATATAATCATAAAAAATTTTAGACCATACAGGGGTCTCAAACCTACGACCTTCCTATTATTATCACAACGCTTTAACCAACTTAACTAATATGCCAATAAGTTTTAATAAAATTTAGCTTAAATTTTATTTTAAATTTTAAATTTATAACAGAATAAAATAAAGTTAGCCAATTTTAATTATTTCCAACTGTAAAAATACAAAAAATATAATCAATAAAAAAATTTAAACCATACAGGGCTTAAACATGCTACCTTTTCAGTATTTGCATGACGATCTAACCAACTAAGCTAATAAACCATTTTATATTAAATGAAATTGGGTTTAAATTTGATCTAAATTTAAAACTTATAAGAGATTAGTAATAAAGTTGACCAAGTTTAATTATCTCTAACTGTAAAAATATAAAAAATATACTAAATAAAAAAATTGGCTCATGTAGGTGTCAAACATTCAACCTTTGCATTATTAACACTACACTCTAACTAACTGAGCTAATAAACCATTATAATTTAATGAAATTGTGCTTAAATTTGATTTAAATTTAAAACTTATTAGAGAATAGAAATAAAGATGACTAAGTTTAATTATATCTAATTGTAAAAAAACACATGTTGCTTTCATTTTTTTTCTATTATTATTTTTTAACTATCTTTGGCCAGGTCTTTGTTATCTACACGTGCATAGCATAGTTGATAGTCGAATGATAGATTTGTCGGATTGACCACTATTCAATTTTCAAAGATCATCATCCTAGGTTATACCCTTCCACCTCAGGGAGGTTGTCGCATTCTGTGATTTACTTATTGTATCTTATTATGAAACAAACGATATTAGATCGCTTGGGACGAGGGATAACTCTTATTATTAGATTTTTAATTAATTTTCTTATATTTTATTGTAATTATAAGTATGGATTGACTTCTCTTCTTCCAGTCTATTATTGTAATTATAATTCTATTCAATTTAACCTGCAATATGCTAGCTACCACTTTTTCTATTTATGATTTCATTGCTATTAGCTGGCTTCGACTATTGATGACGGCTCATGCTTTTACGTACCGTCCTCATCTTCAATTCCAAGATCATGCTCGGATTCTCCTCCAACTATAGCCGCCTCATTTGTCTCGCTCCTCGCGCCATTGTCCTCCATCCATCATCCCTCAATGATATCGTTTCCTTGCTCCCGGGGCTATAGTGCAGCGGTAAGGTCATTAGTTGTTAATCCACGCATCTGCGGTTCGATCCCCAGCTACGGCGCATTTTGCAGAAATTTTTCCTCCAAATGGGGCGCGAACCCTGGGCCGCTGGGCTTCTAGATTGGCCACCGTGAGCGCTTCCCGATTTACCTTGGTGACCGGGAAAACTTCCGTGGGGCCGGGCCGGTCACCCCATGTTCAATTTGTCTGCTGCCTGATTCATCATTTTTTTTTTCAATGATATCGCTTCCCTCCTCAGCCTCGCTTACTCATCCCTATGCATTAATTTCCTTGTAGTTTCTTGAGCCACGTCTACTCCCTCCTCCGTGGCAAGGCCCCGTCCTTGGAGGCTTAGTCATCAACATAGCCGCCCTAAGCCATGGCTGTCACGATTGGATCGACATATACTCTATGCTAGCGTACCCTTACATCGAGGTCGGAGCCACAACTATGGTTTAAGATCCTGTGTGAGACGCTCAAGCATTACTTTTTGTCATGCTCATGAATTGACTACCTCTACATCATCTTGAGCGAACCGCTCTAACATCGACGTCAGTGGCCAAGTCTTCTGCCATGATCCTAAATTTCCAACAAATATTTATCATTTCTGATAAATTAACTTAACAATTTTATAAATAATGAAAAAATCTATTCAATAAAAACTAAATTTCCAACAAATATTTATCATTCCTGATAAATTAACTTAACAATTTTATAAATAATGAAAAAATCTATTCAATAAAAATTTAAAAATCGGTGAATTATAGGAAAAGATGAGACATGCTCACGTGAAGTGAACTTGAATCTCTTCTGCTGGTGTTCTTGGCAGAATCATCTAATTCGAGATCAACCTTATTCATCTCTAATTTCTGGATCTGTCCTTGTTCATCAGGTCTCAAACATGCGACCTTCGTGTTTTTTGCACCACTTTCTAACCAACTAAGTAATAGACCCTTATGATTTAATAAAATTGAGCTGACATTTGATCTAAATTTAAAATTCATAAGAGATTAGAGATAAAGTTGATCGAGTTTAATTATCTTTAATTGTAAAAATATAAAAAAAAATATACTTGATGGTGTCACTTTTCCATCGTCTCCGGCTCCTATCCACTAAGCTAGATCGGTCATCGAACCCCGTTTAGATCTCCTAACCTGGGAGATCAACATAGATTATAGCTAGGGTCGGCTTGTCAGTACGACTCCTCCAATGCTCAAGTCAGTTACCGATCGAATAGTGGAGAAAGAAAAAGAAGAAGAAGAACGAAGAAGAGAGCATAGTGGGGAACAGTTATCTTCGCTATTCAAAATAAGAGAACCAACCTTCCTGTGACCTACCTTGTTGGTGCTTATATATGTGTGAAGGGAATCTTCACGTCAGGTATCGTGCGCCATTTACATTTTCTCATGAGATGGCGAAGATGAGCCTTCTGATAGTCTGTTATTGCCTCCTCCATTCATTAATTGTCATATATTTATAACCAGAAGTTCGAAGACTTCGTCATTTGGCAAAGCTCAACTAATTGCTCACTTGGATTTATTTGTATTGCTCAGAATAACTTAAGTATATCGCTCGGTGGATTTATCATATTACTCGGGAAAACTTGGTTATGTTATTGGGAATCACATACCACAACTACTGTAGTATCGTTGATACTGTAGCAATGAGTAGTAATTATTCAAGAGAGTATACTGATTTCTAAAGTATTGTAGCAGAGTTGGCACTGTAGCAGACTGTAGCTAACCCTAGCATCCGAGAATTAATATAGCATGGTTGCTCGAGATTGGTTTTGAGTTTCCAGAATACTGTAGCATAGCTAGTACCGTAGCATTGACTATAGTGTAGTGCATTTGATTGCTCTAATAATAATTGGAGGCACTGTAACAGTGAAAACTACTGTAGCAATTATTACACGAATGATAACTGGATGTCACTGTAACAGTGAAGGTTACCGCATCAGTATTGCTCGATAATAACGGGATGTTACTGTAGTAGTATTACTCGGATAATAACAGGATGTCACTGTAGTACTACTGTATCATTATTGTAGCACAAAGAATGTAATTACTTGCATTACCATCTTGTTTGGGACATTTATTGTATCAGCACTGCATATTTTATGGTAGCACATAGTGTAGCAGCTATTGCTAGTGTAGCATACAATGTTGATTGCTCAGGGGAACAGATTGGTTGCGTCTCTCGAACTATAGTATTTCGGGATGGTAAAAGATGATTTGTTTTTCCTTAATGATCTCGTTAATTTATCTCAGAATTAATACGGAGGAGATAAATCATGCGGATTACTAGTCAGGATGTTGCAGCTAACATATGGGGAGGATAGACAAACTGATTTTATTAAATTTTGATCCTCAGACTTCAAAGTGACAACACCGCACATATAAATAATCAGTCTATCCCATAGGGATATTGAACTGTAGCATTTTAGACACTAACAAATAATGTAGCAATCGAGCATTGATTGCATAGGAGAATAATCTAAGGGGACGTTTGGTTTGCATTTTCCAATCTGTTTTCCGTTTTCATTTTCTATAGAAAATGCAGTTTGCTGGAAAACATATTTGGTTTGTATTTTCCAACTTTGTTTTTCAGAAAAAACATAGCGTTTTCTGGAAAACTGGAGAATGAAAAAAAGTCATTTTCCAGAAAATTAGAAAATACGGTTTTCTAGAAAATGAAAATGGAACAAATCAAACGTCCCCTAAAATTTTCAAGTTTAAATGCATGGTAGCATGAACTGTAGTAGTGTTGTAGCATTAGGGGATTGATTAATCGAGAGCAATCTGATTTTTTATGCACTGTGCAATACTATAGCCACTATTATAGCATCTGAGGATGGAATGTTCAGGAGATTAATCTAGTGATTTGGATGTTAAATTCGGATACAATTAGATGCCTCTTCTTTAAATCGGACCAAAATAGTGAAGTTGAATAAAGTCGGATTAAAAGTGTGAGTCCAAAAGGATTAATTGGGAATCTGAATTGCATCGATACTAATAAAAAACTTGGCCCATGCAGGTTTCGAACCTGCGACCTTCGCGTTATTAGCACGACGCTCTAACCAACTGAGCTAATAGGCCTTCACAATTTATTAAATTGAGCATAAATCTGATTTAAATTTAAAACTTATAATAGAATGAAAATAAAACCTTCCAAGTTTAATTATCTCAAATTATAGAAATATAAAAAATATACTAAATTTGCATGCACTGCGCAGCAATACTGTAACCACTATAGCAGCTATTATAGCATCGGAGAATCAGATACTTGGGAGATTAATCTAGTAATTTGGGATACTCAAGAATAAATTTAGATACCGTTAGATGTCCCTTCTTCAAATCTGAACCACTATAACAACTATTATACCATTCGAGAATCAGATACTCGAGAGATTAATCTAGTAATTTGGGATACTCAAGAATAAATTTAGATACCGTTAAATGTCCCTTCTTCAAATCTGAACCACTATAGTAGCTATTATACCATCTGAGAATCAGATACTCGAGGGATTAATCTGGTAATTTGGGATACTCAAGAATAAATTTAGATATTGTTAGATGTCCCTTCTTCAAATCTGGATACAATCGATATTAAATAAAAAATTTAGCCTATGCAAATCTCGAACCTTCGACCTTCTCTTGTTAGCATGATATTCTAACTGACTAAGTTAATAAGTCATCATAATTTATTAAAATTGAGCTTAAATTTGATTTAAATTTAAAACTTATAATAGAATAAAATTAAAACCGTCCAAATTTAATTATCTCTAATTATAGAAATATAAAAAAATACTAAATAAAAAATTAACCCATGCACATTTCGAACCTCCAACCTTCATAGTATTAGTACGCGCTCTAACTAACTAAACTAATAGGCCAATATAACTTAATGAAATTGTGCTTAAATTCAATCTAAATTAAAAACTTATAATTGAATAGAAATAAAAATGCCCAAGTTTAATTATCTCTATCTCTAAAAATATACTAAATAAAAAATTTATGAACCTTCGCGTTATTTGCGCAAGTTGCAACTAACTAAACTAATAAACCATTATGATTTAATGAAATTGAGTTTAAATTTGATCTAAATTTAAAATTTATAATTGAATAAAAATAAAATCAATCAAAGCCCTCAACTTTTGCATTATTAACTCAATGCTCTATCTACTGAGCTTTAGGCTATAATGATTTATTGAAAAAAAATATTGATAAGGTAGTAGATGAATCTGGGATGATCAACTCTGCTCTGTAGAAATTTTTCATCAATCATCAGGGTAAATCAGAAAGCGTCCTCAGTGGACAATTTACAAGCTCAGCATCCCAGGGTGTGCGCCCCGGGACTATGGTGTAGTAGTAGGGCGACTAGTCGCTATCCCAGACATCCGCAGTTCGATCCCCAGCTACGGCGTACTTGCAGGAATTTTTCCTTCAAATGAGGTACGAACCCTAGGACGCTGGACTTCTAGACCGTCTACTGGCTACTGCGACTGCTTCCTGATTTATCCTGGCGATCGCTGGGAAATTTCCGTAGGATTGGATCAGTCGTCCGAGATTGGAAAATCCTCAGTAATCGTTTTTTATAATGATTTATTGAATTGAGTTTAAATTTGATCTAAATTTAATGCGTACGAGAGAATGAAAATAAAATTAGACAATTTAATTATCACTAACTCAAAAAAATGTATATTAAAAAAAATAGAATAATAATGGAATAATGCGAGATTTACTGATTCAATTTATTCTATTTCAGTTTAATCGAATACGTAGTACCTTGAATGAAGGAGTTGGAGACTATAAAAGGAGTGAAATTTAAGCCAAAAGTTTATATAAATTTAGAATGATCGGATACTTGACGAATTATTCATTATAGAGAAAGAAATAAATAAAAAAAGAAAGAGGATTCACCCTATCCAGAAGAAGTGGAAGACCACGAGGGGTCGTGAAGATTTATGTTATCAGCGAAGTGGGGAAAAAAATAATAATTAAGCACCCTTTATATTCAAAATTACTAAAAGGCCCTTATAATAATTTCTCGTTAATTATAGGACTATAATTGTAAAGCATTTTTTGTTACATATTTTTAAAATAAATGTTCTATATTTAGAAACACTTAACAATAACATTAAAATATTTGTTAAATTTTATTTAATAAGGCAAATTTTCTCTCACAATACTTTATTAGTCATTACTTATTGAGCCAAGTAATTAATGGTAAAAATGCTATATTTATGTGAGACATTACTTAAATACTAATGGGCCGATAGAATGGCCCATCTAAGACGAGCGCCGCTGCCGCAGCGTCTTTTTCCCGCCTTCCGTCGATTGGGAATTGAAGCGACCCACTTTTTCCGACTGCAACAGCGACGAGTCGATGGCGGTGTGCATATCAGTAGTGTTTGCTGCGGCCATTCCGATGGAAGGGAAGATGTTGATGGTCCTGAGATCAGCAACTGATTTAATCGGTTAGTAAACATCTTTTTGATCTTACGAATAAGAAGAATTTGATCTTGTTAATTAGAATGTGGTGATTTTATCGGAAAAGGATATACTCAATGAAAAATCTTAAGTAAAAACTTAATGAATTACGTGATATTTTACATGCAGCGATCTTCAACGGGTTTATCGCGCCTCTTAGGGTATAATTTGATTCGAGACGACGGCCGGAGGTCGTCGATAGTATCCGAACGACAATCAAATATGTACACATAAAAAATCACGTCACTCACTAAATTTTACATTGAATTTTTTAACTGAACTTATCAGAGCTCAATTTTATCAAGGTGACGAAGAACAGTAATAGATCCAATTACTAATAACAAAGGGGTGTGATATAAAACTTAGCTATGAAAGTGAGGCTGGATGAATGTGACTAGATTTTTTAGGATCTTGAAAAAAGAGTCTTAAAACCACATGGATATCGAGAAGCAATTTTAATATTAAATAAATAAAATTTATATTTAGATCATGGTGAATTCACGAATATATGTATATATGTGATAGGATTGAATGAACCCTGGCCAGGACGAAAAATAAAGAAGTTGTCCGACACACCAGCAGTAGGGTGAGACAATCCTCCTTCCCGGGTCCCGGGAATCCCCGAGGGCGACGCGCCCGGGAAGGGCAGCTGGAGATCCCTCTCGGGAGCACCCTGGGAGGTTCGGCCCCGAGAGCCCCTCCGAAGCTGTGACATGTGAAAACCCCGAGCTCTCCTCGGGGGGTGGAGTCCACGCAATAACCGACTTCAGATTCTGACCCCCCTCAAGGTACGGATAAGCACCCCCATCAGAAAAGGTCTTCATGACCCCTGAATCTCGCAACAGGCTAAAGCTGATAACGGCGCAGACCTTTTCAAAGGATATGCCATGACCACCGAACGAGTAGGGGGACGTGGCTTAAGTACGGGAGATGCGACACCAGCCAAGGGGCACGTCTACCCAGTCGTTATCGGTATAAAAGGTAATCCAACCCCTCCGATAAAGGGGGTTATGCTCTCTCTCAACACTGGACCTTTCCTTTACTTTTCACAATCTTTCCTTCTGGATAGTTACTGATTTGAGCGTTAGAGTGGACTCCGCCGGACCCCTGTCGGCATGTCTCCTAACGCTTGTGTTAACTTCACAGACCCCAAGTTCTTCCCCACCTCAGCAACCACCACAGGGGCAAGGCATCGCCACCTGGCCATCGTCGTCGACTCTTTCCGGAAAAATTTTGCCGCCATATGTGGGAAACTAGAAAAGCACCTGAAGGAGCACCGATGACAGGGTCGGAGGAACAACCCCTTATCCTCACAAGAGAGGAACTTGACTGCCTAGTGGCTAACCCCATCAAGGAAACTCTGTAGCAGCACCAAGTTGAACAGGCTGCCCCGCAATTAGGGGGTCCGGTGAGGGAGGAGATCCTCAGAGTCTCCGCCTCGCATTCCCGAAGATTCGTCACCCCGATAGGGCGACAGGACGGAGCAGTCCAGGGCCCTCAGAGAGAATCCCCCGGAGACATAGAGAAGGCCCACTCGGTGGCCTCCAGCGCTCAGAGGCACGAAGAGGGACCGGGGAAGAGGGATGGGATCCTCATGAGATTAATCTGGAGTGTTGGGATGCTCAGGAATAAATCTGGATACTTTTACATGCCCTTCTTCAAATCGGACTAAATACGGAATTCGAATAAAATCCAATTAAAAGTGTCAAGTCGAAGAGGATTACTTCGAGTATAAATCTAGATACTATCAATACCAAATAAAAATTTTGGCCACTAGCATCCTAGATACGATGCTTGGGCAATTAATCTGGTGAGTTGGGATCATTAGATGTCTATTCTTCAAAATCGAATAGCACAGTCGAATAAAGTCAAATTAAAAGTGTCGAGTCGAAAAAGATTAGCTCATGTATACCATCAATACTAAATTAATTATTTGGCCGATGTAGGTCTCGAACCTACGACCTTCGCGTTATTAGCACGACGCTCTAACCAACTGAGCTAATAGGCCATTCTTATTTAATAAAATCGAGCTTAAAACCGTTGTTGCATCTATTGTAGCATCCGAGGGATGGGATCCTCAAGAGATTAATCTGGTGAGTTGAGGTGCTCAGGAATAATTCCGGATACAATTAGATGGTATCCATCTAAGAACGCGAAGGTCTCAGGTTCGAGACCTACATGGGCTAAATAATTAATTTACTATTGATGGTATCCATGATTTAATACTTTACGACTAGACACTTTTAATTTGACTTTATTCGACTTCGCTATTCGATTTGAAGAAGAGATATCTAATTATATCTGGATTTACTCCTGAGCACCGCAACTCAACAGATTAATCTCCCAAGCATCCCATCCTCGATGCTATAGTGGCCAAATTTTTTATTTAGCATTGATTGTATCTAAATTTATTCCCAAATTAATCCTCTTCGACTTGACACTTTTAATCGGGTTTTATTCGACTTTGCTATTCGGTCCGATTTGAAGAACGACATATAATTGTATCCGGAATTATTCCTGAGCACCTCAATTCACCAGATTAATCTTTTGAGGATCCCATCTCTCGGATGCTACAATAGATGCTACAGCGGTTTTAAGCTCAATTTTATTAAATAAGAATGGCCTATTAGCTCAGTTGGTTAGAGCGTCGTGCTAATAACGCGAAGGTCGTAGGTTCGAGACCTACATCGGCCAAATAATTAATTTAGTATTGATGGTATACATGAGCTAATCCTTTTCGACTCGACACTTTTAATTTGACTTTATTTGACTTCGCTATTCGATTTTGAAGAATGGACATCTAATGATATCTGGATTTATTCCATAACACCCCAACTCACCAGATTAATCGCCCAAGCATCGTATCTAGGATGCTATAGTGGCCAAAATTTTTATTTAGTATTGATAGTATCTTGACTTTATTTGACTTCGCTATTCGATTTTGAAGAATGGACATCTAATGATATCTGGATTTATTCCATAACACCCCAACTCACCAGATTAATCGCCCAAGCATCGTATCTAGGATGCTATAGTGGCCAAAATTTTTATTTAGTATTGATAGTATCTAGATTTATACTCGAAGTAATCCTCTTCGACTTGACATTTTTAATTGGATTTTATTCGAATTCGGTATTCAGTCCGATTTGAAGAAGGGCATCCAAAAGTATCCAAATTAAAAGTGTCTAGTCGTAAAGTATTAAATCAAGGATACCATCAATAGTAAATTAATTATTTAGCCCATGCAGGTCTCGAACCTGAGACCTTCGCGTTCTTAGCACGACACTCTAACTAACTTAATAAATAGACCATTGTGATTTAATAAAATTAAGCTTAAAACCACTGAAGCAGCTATTGTAGCATCCGAGGGATGGTATGCTCAAGAGATTAATCTGGTGAGTTGAGGTGTTCATGAATAAATCCGGATACAATTAGATGTGCTTCTTCAAATCGGACTGAAAAGCAAAGTCGAATAAAGTTCGATTAAAACTGTCAAGTCGAATAGGTTTTAATTCGGGAATAAATTTAGATACCATCAATTCTAAATAAAAAATTTCGCCACAATGGCATCGAGGATGGGATGCTCGGGAGATCAATCTAGTGAGTTGCGGTGCTCGGGAATAAATCCAGATATCATTAGATGCCCCTTCTTCAAATCGAATAGCGAAGTCGAATAAAGTTAAATTAAAAGTGTCGAGTCGAAGAGGATTAATTCATGGATACCATCAATACTAAATTAATTATTTGGCCCATGCAGGTCTCGAACCTACTACCTTCGCCTTATTAGCAAGACACTCTAACCAACTTAGTAATAGGCCATTGTAGTTTAATAAAATTGTCCTTAAAACCACTGTTGCAGCTATTGTATCATCCGAGTATTGGTTGCTCAGGAGAGTATCTGGTGAGTTGGGGGGCTTAGGAATAAATCTGGATACCATTAGATGTCCTTCTTCAAGTCGTACCTAATAGCTAAGTCGAATAATGTCCTATTAAAAGTGTCAAATCGAACAACATTAATTCGGGAATAAATCTAGATACCATCAATACTTAATAAAAATTTTGGGCATTGTAGCATCCAGGATTGGATACTTGCGAGATTAATCAAGTGAGTTGGGGTGTTCTGGACCACGCAGGTGTAGAACCTGTGACCTTCACGTTATTACACGACGCTCTAAACAACTGATCTAATAGGTCATTGTGATTTAATAAAATTGAGCTTAAAACCACTGTTGCAACTATTGTAGCATTCAAGGATGGGATCCTCAAGAGATTAATCTAGAGTGTTGGGGTGCTCAGGAATAAATCTAGATACCATTAGATGCCCTTCTTCAAATCGGAGTGAATACCGAATTCGAATAAAATTCGATTAAAAGTGTCTTGTCAAAGAGGATTAATTCATGTATAAATCTAGATACCATCAATACTAATTAAAAATTTTGGCCACTGTAGCTTCCTGAATGGGATGCTTGGGCAATTAATCTAGTGAGTTAGGGTGTTCTAGAATAAATCCAGATATCATTAGATGTTCATTCTTCATATGAAGTCGAATAAAGTCAAATTAAAAGTAAAAGTGTCGAGTCGAAAAGGATTAATTCATATACCATTAATAGTAAATTAAGTATTTGGCCCATGCAGGTCTCGAACCTGCGACCTTCGCGTTATTAGCACGACGCTCTAACCAACTGAGCTAATAGGCCATTGTTATTTAATAAAATTGAGCATAAAATCACTGTAGCAATTATTGTAGCATCCGAGGGATGGGATGCTCAAGAGATTAATCTGGTGAGTTGAGGTGCTGAGGAATAAATCCGGATACAATTAGATGTCCTTCAAATCGGACCAAATAGCGAAGTCGAATAGAGTCCGATTAAATTTGTCAATTGAAGAGGATTAATTCGAGAATAAATTTTGATACAATCAATGCTAAATAAATAATTTAGCCACTATAGCATCGAGGATGGGATGTTTCGGAGATTAATCGGGTGAGTTGCGGTGCTAGGGAATAAATCCAGATATCAATAGATGTCCCTTCGTCAAATCCCAATTCTCAAATAGAAATAGTACTTCAGGCACCTTTTCAATAGTTCAGCTCTTCTATTTCTTTCTCTATTATCACACCGCTGTGTCACCGCGGCCTCCCATGCAAGGGCCAGTTGTGGCTCTCCTTGTAGATTTTAATTTTCAAATTAATTGGTTGAAATTGTATATTATTTATTTTTTTTAGATTTATAGGATAATTTTTGTATTAGGGCTCAAATTTCATATTTGTGTTACTTTAGGGGCTATAGATCAAGTTTATGTTGCTTGAAATTTCAAATGTGTGTGATTGATTAATTGTGTCCATTAGAGTTAATTTTTAGTTTTGGGGCCTTTGGTATTTAATCTTGTATGCTATTAGTTGGCTTGAATTGATAATTGATTTTTTAAATACTTGATAACCATTTCTTGACTCAAATTAGTTTTTAAAATTGATATTGACACTTTTTGACTTGTGTAGTAAAATGTCGGGTACTATATCTTCTGAAACATCTAATTCAATGTTAGAAATTGATATCTTTTGGAAACGTAATTCGAATGATGTTGGATGAGAATTTGTGGACTTTGTGTATCCTAAAAATTTAGATAAGTTGAAATGTAAGTTGTGTGAAAAAATTACTGGTGGTGGAATTATAGGATCGAACAACATGCTGCCAATCAAGGGAAATGTTGCCCTGTGTAAGAAGTCTTCGGATGAGGATAAAGTGTAGTGTAATAATATCATTGAAGATGCAAGAACAAAAAAGAAACAAAAGAATATGAATGAAATGGAAGTGAGAGAAAAAGTTGTTCTTGAAGAATATGAGGAAGACAAAGGGAGTCTAGGGACAAGAAGAAAGTTGCTTACTCTTAGCCCTATGGACCGATATGTATTTGTCATTGATCTCGATTTTTTATTCAGTGAAAGTACGAAGACAAAATAACAGCAAAATATTATTGATGCACTTTGGAAGCAAGGACACATAGTGTGCATCAATATTCAGCTGGATGGGTGTACGAGTCCGGTGTTTTTTTCTCATGTCATTGACAATGATAGCTTCAAGAGGTTTGGGATGCGGTTGGTAAATTTTGCTTGGGTTATCGTCCTCCAATTCAATATTTATTTTGAGAGCCCTTATTTAAGGAAGAGATAGATGGAACTAAAAGTCTATTAAAGAAGCAATAAGGAAAATGAGCTTTGAATGATTGCTCAATTTTGACCGATACTTGGACCGACTGAAAAAAAAGAGTATCATGAATTTGTGTGTCAATTGTAATGAAGACATGACTTCCCCTACTTCTAGGGATGCATCGGATGGTCCCCACGGGATGGACTAATGGTTAGAGTGTGGATGTTGCCACCTTGAGGTCTGGAGGTCAAAACCTAACAAAGTCAGTGTACTCGCCCTCCCTATACTCTAGTCACAACATCTAGGCTAGTAGCTCCCGTGATTTACCTCCTCCGTATTAGCCTTGGAACGGGTTGGTGGGGGCGCTGGGGGCGAGCGAATCGCCTTTTGCCACCTAGGGAAGCATCAGATGAAGCATACATCAGGAATTATATATTTGAATATGTGGACAAGTGCATTGAACAAGTTGGCCTCCAAAGTATAGTTCAAGTGGTAACAGACAATTCCAAAGTACAGTTCAAGTGGTAACAGACAATGCTTCAAATAATATGCCAGCAAAAGATTTGTTAAAGGAGAAGATGCCACATATATTTTAGACTGCAATTCACATTGGGAATCTTATGCTTCAAGGAATTAGGAATCAACCTAAATTCAAAAGGTTGATTGAGAAGACAAAGGTCTTGACAATTTTTATTTATGCACATCACAAGACATTGTTATTGATGAGAAAGTTTATCAAAAAAAAGGACATAGTGAGGCCAAGAGCAACACGATTTGCCACCACTTTTCTAACTTTGCAAAATTTGATGGAAAAGAAAAGTAAACTAAGAGCTATGACTGCTAGTAAAGAATGGAATGTATGCAAACATTTAAAGAATGCAATGGGGAAGCGACATATAATACCGCTTTGAGATTTTCTTTTTGGAATGGGGTAAGTTTTTGCTTGAAGTTGTTTTTCTCTTTACTTAAGGTGTTTCATCTTGTTAATGGGGATAAAAAGTCATCTATGAGTTTGTGTATGGAGAATTACTTAGAGTGAGAGAGGAGATTAAAGTGACATTCAAAAATCAAAAATTTCACTATCGTCCGTGATTCGGTCGGATGGTTGACCCCTAGTCGATCAATCCTTTCTTCGTAGCTGACAAGGAATCAAGAAGTCAAGCGGATGGCCAAACCGGATGAGGGTCGGCTAGACTGTGCAACACACTACCCATTGGTTGGCCAAGGAATAAACCCAGCCAAACCAGTTAGGGTGTCGACTAGACAGCGTGACATACGACCAGTCGATCAGGCCATAGAGGGAAAGCCTAATCGAGGCTTTTTGCCCTGTCGTTTGTGGCCATGCAAGGCCCGACCCCGGGCATGCTAAACGACTAGCCGAGTCATTTCAGCGGTTGGTCGGCCGCTACCTCCGACCGGACGGCTAGGCATGCCCATCCAATCGGAAATAACGCATCATTGTAAGCTCTAGTGGTTCCCGTATGCCCCTCTAGGAGCCCGCCTAGCCGACTGCCCGATTGGCGAAGCTGACAAGAGGTCAAGAGAGGTCGTGAACCGCCAAGAATCTCATACGGAAGATACTGTTTAACTGAGAGAGGACATAAAAGTGTACGAAGGAATTCACAAGATCAGCCAATTACTGTGAGGGGACAAGAGTAGGGCTCACGCAGCCCAAAGAGGATGTCATTATTAAGGATAAGGCGAAGAGACATTTTGGAGTTAACCGGTGACTGGAATTACGGTGGCTCGGCTCTGCCTTTTGGCAACCAAATCCTGTCATAAGATCATGTCATTAACGTGGTGTGACTGCCCAAGCTGGATTGGTCTGCTCATGCACTATATAAAGGTCCACATGTCTTCACGCGCAGGCATGCTCGACAGTGTTACTATTTTTCACTCTCATTTCTTTTCGCCAGAGTACTGACTTGATTGTCGGAATACCTGCTTCAGGAACCCCCTGGTAGGGATGGAAATAGGTCAGGTGGCTTGTCAGGGGCCTATGGCCTGGCCTGTTTAGAAATAGGATAATATTCAGGTCTGTTTCAAAGCTTATTTTTCTTATTAGGCCCGACCCAGGCTCAATATAAAGACTACCAAGCCTGACTGGCTGGCCTGGGTCTGTATAGATTAAATACATATGTATATATTTGTAGGTCTGGCCTGTTTGAGGCATGTATGATTCAAGGCTTGTTTTGAGGCCTGTATGATGCAAGACCTGTTAAGGTTGGTTTTCGACCTGTTTAATGTTTTGACTTGTTGGCCTGTATAAAGTGTTTTAATTTACAAACTTTGTAAACAAACTGCAGGCCAGGCCAGATTATTGAACAGGTCAAGCTTAGGCCAAGAACAAAGCCTATAACAGGCCACAAGCCAGGCACAGGTCATTTTATTACTATACAGGTCTGGTCTGTTAAGGCAAAAGCCTGGCCGGGCCTGGTCTGTTTTCATCCCTACTCCATGGCCAACTCCTAACAGTCTTTTTCCTTGTAGGTCGACGAAGTTCGTCAGCTTCCCCGAGCATCCGACCGACAAATCAGCAGATAATCCTCAGTCAACTTTCAAGCCTCATCATCAGTCGGTCATCCTCCTCGCTTACCGACAGGATCGGGTCGCTTGTTGATATTATTAATGAGAAAAGTCATAATAGGATTGATAGTCCACTACAATTGGCAGCCTACCTCTTGAACCCTTATTACTCCTTCAATGATCGAAGCATATGAAGTGAAGAAGTGGTCACGAATAGATTTTTCACTTGTGTTGAAGTATTTTTTTTCCTAATAATATTGATAGACAAAATGAGAAAGTAAATGTAGAGTTGTTGAAGTATATCAACGAAGCCGAGGGATTTGAAAGAGCATTGGCTATGGTGGGATGCATAAATAGTGATGAGAATTATGATCTAGGTAAGAACTAAAACTAAGTAATAATTGCTTACTTTATTTTATAATTTTTATTGCTTGTTTCTTGATTTTGTTTATTGTTTTTGTTTGATTTATTTTTATATAGTTGGATAGTGACATCTTTTTGAAAATGGTGTACCTAAATTATAAAAGATAGCTAAAAGAATCATTTATTTAACTACAAGCTCTTTAGATTGTGAGTGAAATTAGAGTACTTTTAAGGGATTAAGTATTTAATTACTTATTATGTACAATATATTAACTACTAATTACTAACCATCTAAATATATATTCAATAATAATATTTTTCTTTAATGTATATTCATAAAAGAAAAAAAATAGATTAGATATTGGAAGGCTGAATAATTTAATATGTTCAATTCAATGTCAATATCATAAAGAAGATAAGAAGAAAAAGGAGTTAATATGTTACTTGTTAGTGAAGCAACTATGACACAAGATGGATAGTTGATAGTGGAGATGAGGATATTGAGATAAATATTGAAGATGTAAGAGAATTTTACAAAGAAGAATTTGTATCGAATAAAGAAGAAGAAGATTCATAAATTTTGAGTTTGAATCTGAGATAGAGAAAGTGTTGAAGAAATATAGATATGAACTAGAAGAAGAATTTGGCCTATATAGGCATCTCCGCTATCTAAATGACCCCCTAGAGTCGACTCTACGGATATAAAGAGAGGTAAATATAGGTACATAGGTGGCAGGCGCGTGGTGGGAAAGTACTAGGAGAATTTGGCCTATAAGATTATATGAATTATATTTTGCACTTTTGCTATTTTTATTGTATGTTGAATAAATTATACATATTTTGATTAATTTTAGATATTATAAATATTTTATATATTTTTATAATTATTTAAAATATTTAAAAATACCATAGGCACTAGGCGACGAGTGATCATCCGTCTATCGTCTTTTTAGAATATTGCTCCAAAACATATTATGTTTATTTAAATATATCTATTCAATTAACTAATCTGGGCTAGTAGCCCCTGTGATTTATCTCCTCCGTATTGGTCCTGAGACGGGTTAGCAGGGGCGCTGGGGCGAACGAATCGTCTTTTGCCACCTCTTATTGACCGTGATCTCTAAGTCCATTAGTTTATGGCGGACGACTCAGAAATCTAGCATCTCTTAGTTGCATATTCTATTTAGAGGAAAAATTTCTACAAATGCTCCGTAATTGAGGATTGAATCGCAAGTGTCTAGGTGATAATTTGGTATCCTTCCGCTATACTCTAGCCCCCGAAGCAAAGAAACAAACATAATAACAAAAATATTGAACCATGTAATACCACCATGAAAATTTCCCATCACCCGTCAATCTTCGAACTCCTCCAAAGCTCCTCCAAAGCTCTATTAATTACAAGTTGTTTAAAGCCGCGAAAAATTAGAAGGAAAAAAAATAGTTTCACAATCTGTCTTCAGGCCCAATTGAAAAGGCCCAAAAAGTTTTCCCTTAAAATTAAAGGCTCAGGATCCAACTCAAATACATCAGTTGTGAATGGAGCTATATCAACCAGGTGAAAGTTGAAATGAATATAAAAATCAATCAAATCAAAAAATTCATTTAAAAATAATAAAAATAAATATATAAATGAAAGCTACATTAGTAATTAATGACAGAGTTGGACCACTTGTGATTTATGTCCAACCAAAGAGGAATCTTGGAATCCTTGAAAAGCATATCCACTTGAGAATATTCCAGCACATTCGTTGGTCCACTGCAAGTGGCCAAGACTTGAACACTTGTTTAGATCGCTTTGGTTTTATTTCTTTTTATCCATCTCTATCTCCATTGCACTAAATATTTTGTTAATTATTTCAATAAATTTTAAGATTAATTTGTAAGGATTATAAAATATTTTTATTAAATATTTAATTCTTTTATGCCAATGATCAAGGCGAAGGAATCAATGCTTTTGTAATTTATTCCCTTTCCAATAGTACGGACTCAAAGGAGTGGTGGTGTCCTAAAATTTTTAATTTTAAATTTAACTTATTTCTCCATCTTTATATTCGAAAAAATTTATTCTCATTTTTTATATAAATTTTTCTTTACTTCACTTCTCTAATACATTCTAATTTACCGAATTATTATTTTTTTAGATAAAAAAATTCAAAATAAATTATAATTTATTTAAAATTTAGCATCATTTAATTAGAATCATTTATCATTTCAGCAAAACCAATCTATTAGTATGAGTTCCGAATTAATTAGTCAGGAAAAAAAGAATCGTGTTATAGAAAATATATTGATTATAATTAAAAGGAATTATACCTTCTTTTAATTTTTTTTCATATAAAAAATAATTATTATTTTTGTTTCTTCGCGAGAAATGAAAAAAAGAGAGGTGCTTAATTTGATAGTAAATAATGAGATTCTAGTTTAAATATATTGAATTTAAGATAAATTATATATTTTTTAGACTTTTTACTTATAAAATAAATGAGAATATGAAAGCAATTAAATAAGTCGGTATTGTAAATACCCCAGGTTGGTTTTGATGTGGTCAACTGATTTAAATAGGTATTGGTGTTTTTTAATCCCTGTGTTTAAGTGTACAGAATTTAAAAGTGTAGGAAGTCGAGCGGAAGACGCAGCAGGTAGAGAAGGATAACATGGAAAAGGAGCCGACGGGCTCGGTGCATCCAAGGGACGCGGAGCTCTACGGAAGAGTACGCCAGTGGAGCGAGAAGGACGCGTGCGGCGTGCAAGGGACAAGAAGCCGAGAGGAAGGATGCTTGACGGGCGAAAGACCGGAGTCGAGATCAGGTGAGCCTAACTCCGGTTAGCCAAAAATCACCCAAGAAGACAAAGGAAGTCACACTGGAGTGTGGTCAACGGCTGCTGACCAAACTCTCTCTCGAGCACCCGTAAACATACAGGCGCATAGCCTCTCGGGCGCCCAAGCACTCAGGCGCCCCTGTGCTAACAGGCACCCAAGAGGTTATTCTTAGCCGTTTGCGATCGTTGCTCTTTGGATAACTATCAGGCCACGTGTCAGCGCTCAAAAGCAATCAGACACCCTATAAGTGTCACTTCAGCAAACTGATAACTCCGATCAAGGCTATAAATAGACCCCTATAGCTCAGTTTCAATTCATTCATTCAATCCAAGCATTAGCAAACGAGTTCTGTATAATCTTTCTTTCTTTTTCTGAACTTTCCACGTGAAAAAGACTTCTCCGCCTGAAGGAGTTTTATTCAGGAGAATTAAACCACATTCCGTCTTGGATTAGTAATCTCCCCGATTGCAAACCAAGTAAAATTCTGACTGTCATTTTCTTTTATGTTTGCTATATTTTTAATGTTATTTATTATTTACATTAACTAACAAACATCTTTGTTTAAAGATAAATAAAAGATTTGAGTTTTTATTTTCAGGGGCAATTCACCCGCCCCCCTCTTGTCGACCATCGATCACCGTAAATTGGTATAAGCAAGGACGCTCCAGAAGGACTAACCGCAGTCTGAAGCAACTACAAAATGGTCGGACCAGTCATCTATCCGCCAAAATTCGAGGGGAGTTCGCGAGTTGGAAGCGCAAGATGCAGGTTTTCTTTAAAACTAATTTCCATTTAATTTTAATAATGAAAAATGGTTTTGTAGCACCCAAGGACGCCGACAACAAACCCAAAGATGAAAGTCAGTGGACTAAGAAAGAACAAGTTGACTTTGTGGCTAACGGAAAAACAGAATACCATCTGCTGAACGTACTCCCTACACAAGAAGTCAGCCGAATCGAGAACTACCGATCGGCAAAGGAACTTTGGGAAAAGTTCCTTGAACTCCATGAAGATACCTCCGAAGCTAAATTAGCAAAAAGTGATATGCTTCGGAATCAACTCAGCAACCTTCGACTAGAAGAAGGGGTCAGTAGCACAACATAACGCTAAGCTTAAGGAGCTGATGACGGAACTCAGCAATCTCACAGAATCGGTAAGCAATCGAGATGCGCAAAGGTACGTACCGAACGCCTTCCCGAGGACCCAGAACTGGATTTCGATAATCGACGTATACTACATATTTAAGGATCTTGAGGTAAATACCTTATAGGAAATTTTTTCCACTTTAGAACTTCACGAATCCAGATGTGCAGGAAAAAGAAAAATGGACAACATCGCCCTAGGCACGAGAAGGATCCAACATGAAGAGGATTATATAGAAAATAATGAAAACGCAGCATATATGGTAAGAAAGTTGTCTAAATATTTTAAAACTAAAAAATTTAATAAGGTACATGATAAGAATCAAAGGAAAATCCGTTGCTATAACTTCAATGTAGAAGGACATGTGAAGGAAAACTGCCCTAAAGGGAAGAACAAAGGAAAAGAGGCACCAAAAATAAAAACACACAACCTAAAGGCGACATTGGACGAGTCTTCATCGGAAGACTTGGATCTCGAGGAATACGCTGGACTTGCTCTAATGACTTCATACCAAGAAGATGAAAGCATCGATGAAGGGGGAGTCACGTCAGAGGACAGCAGCGACAAAGGGGGAGCTTCGGACTTCAAAAGTGATATGGTAAGTGAGGTATGTTTTCTACCTCCTGATCAACTTTATTCAGGAATAAAAGTCATGTTGAAATCTATTTGTAAAATAAAAAATAAAAATATAGAACTAAAAAAATAATTATAATCTTCTTGCCCATTAGAAATGTATGATAAAACAAAATTTGAAAATAAAAATTTTAAAATTCAAAATGAAATTTTGCAAAAATAACTATTCATGTTCAAGATATTTACAAAATTTAAAAATTAAATATTATAAAAAACTCAACTGGTATTTTAGATTTCACAAGGGTCAAATTGTAAAAGTTCACAAATCATATATTCCATCTAAGTTTCTGATAAATCCTATTGGTAAAACTTTATATTGGGTCCCTAAATGTATCTTAAACTGTTGACTTTCTTTTAATTAATTTTGATAATTAATGCTTTATCTTGATAAATTTTTTTATAACTATTTGTAGGAAAATTAATTTAAGGTTTTTGCTGATAAATGTTTGCAGTGTTCTATATACAAAAATATTTTTAAATTTTTTTAAATAATCAAATTTATTATGATTTTTCGTTCGAAATCATGATTTTAAATGTTAAAAATACTTTTAAATTAATTTCATCGAATTCGAATTTTTTGGATTTGTTGATTATCTTCTAAAACCTTGAGAAAAATTTTTCGAAATAAAATTTAAAATTATTTTTCTAAATTGTCGACAAAAAAATTCAAAATTAATTTTAAAAATGTTAGAAAATTATTTTAACTTTGACAATTTTTCTAAAGATAATTCTTTGAAAATTCTAACTTATCAATTCTGGAAACTATTTACTGTGTTAAAAATGTTTTCCCTTAACATTTTTTGATGTGATCAAAGGGAGAGAAATTGAATTAAGTTAAGGGTTAGGATGTAATTTTAATTTTTTTAAGTGCTTACACTGTTATATATTTATTCATGTTTTTTATTATACCTAACTTAACTCGAGTTGATACACATCAAAAAAAGGAGAGATTGTAAGCACCCTAGATTGGTTTTGATGTGGTCAACCAATTTAAATTAGGTCCTGATGTTTTTAATCCCCGTGTCTAAGTGTACAGGAACTTAGGAGCGCAGGAAGTTGAGCGGAAGACGCGGCAGGTCGAGAAGGATGGCACGGAAGGGAGCCAACGGGCTCAGTGCATCTGAGGGACGCGGAGTTCTGCGGAAGAGTACGCCGGTGGAGCAAGAAGGACGCGCTCGGCGTCCCGTCCGAGGGACAAGAAGCCGAAAGGAAGGACACTCAAGGGGTGAAATGTCGGAGTCGGGCTCGAGTGAGCCTAACTCTGGTTAGCCAGAAATCACCCAAGAAAACAAAGGAAGTCACGTGGAGAGTAGTCAGCGGTTGCTGACCAAACCCTCTCTCAGGCGGCCGTAAGAATATGGGCGCTTGTGCTCTTGGGCACCCCTATGCTAATAGGCGCCCGAGAGGTTATTCTTAGCCATTTGCGATCGTTACTCTTTGGATAGCCATCAGGTCACGTGTCAGGCGCCCAAAAGCACACGGGTGCCCTATAAGTGTCACGTCAGTAAACGGATAACTCTGACCGGGGCTATAAATAGACCCCTAGAGTTCAGTTTCAATTCATTCATTCAATCCGAGCATTAGTAAATGAGTTCTGTGTAGTCTTTCTTTATTTTTCTGAGCTTTCCACATGTAAGAGACTTCTCAGCTCGAAGGAGTTTTATTCAGGAGAATCGAGCCACATTTCACCTTGGATTAACAACTTTTCCGGTTGCAAATCAAGTAAAATTATGACTGTCTCTTTCTTTTATGTTTGTTATATTTTTAATACTATTTATTACTTACATTAACTAGCAAACATCTTATTTAAAAATAAACAAAAGATTTGAGTTTTTATTTTCAGGGGTAATTCGTCCCTCTTGCTGACATCGCTAGGTATGTATTAAGAAGTTGAGTTTTAGAACACGAAAATTAAAAAAGAAATTGATTTTGGTATTCCAGAGTTTAGGGCAATTTACCCATTGTTTTTCTCATTAAATAAATATATAAATACTTAATTATTTGAATAAATAAATAAATACTTTTTAGTGAAAATATTAATATTTCGTTTCTCATGCCTTGTCAGCGTGACGTGGAATATACGAGCCACCCACAGACATACCCGCGAATGAGATAGGCCACAGCGGAGCTTATGTCAAACAAAACCCGATGTCGAATAATAACGACAGGAAGAGGGAATAAAACCCAAGATATGCTCTTTCGTCGCCGCATATTCCCTTCTCATCCTCCGGCATATTCGCCCTTCTTCCTTTATATCTTTCCCTTTCTCCTTCACCTCTCCTTAAAAAAATTCTTCCTTTTCTGCGCTCGTTGCCTCTCGATCCCTGTTAGCTTTGATTCTTGGAGATGAAATTTGGGAAGAACCTCAGCAACCAGATCGAGGAGACCCTGCCGGAGTGGAGGGACAAGTTCCTCTCGTACAAGGACCTCAAGCGGCGGCTCAAACTCATCTCCGTCGCCGAGCGGCCGGCCAAGCGGTCCAAGGTGGCCGATGAGGACGCGGCCGGCGACAACGCTCCTTCCTCCGCTGCCGTGGAGGAGGAGGAGTTCGTGAGTCTCCTCGAGGCCGAGCTCGACAAGTTCAACACTTTTTTCGTTGAGAAGGAGGAGGAGTACATCATCCGCCAAAAGGTATGGTGTGTATTCTTGTTCGGTTTCGAGTATTAGTATGAATTGATGAATTATCGATTGAGTTGGAAGGCTTCAATTTCGATTCCGAATACCGTAATCTTATGTTCTTTTGAGATCTGGCGAGGGATGGGAATGTAATATTGTTACTAAACTTGTGGGAACGTTTTGAATGTGGAAATCATTTATAAATTAGCATTTGTACATTACATCTACTACTCTTCGTCCAAAAATGAGAGCAGGTAGATAAGTTGATCTTGAGAAGGATACGAGTATACGTCTGATTCAGTTTTCCTTGTTCCTGGTTACTTTTTATATTTCTTACCAATTGTATCAACATGAATGTGTGAATTTGCAGGACCTGCAGGATCGAGTCACTGAAGCCATCGCTAGGGATTCCAAGGAGGAGTTGATGAAAGTGAGGAAGGAAATTGTAGACTTTCATGGGGAGATGGTTCTTCTGGAGAACTACAGTGCCCTTAACTACACGGGTAGGTTTCCGTGAGAATTCAACTTTTTCTTGATCTATTTTTATGTAGTCTATGGTCCACATTAAAAAATTTCTCTGTAGCTTATTTTCAGTATTCAACATATAAATTTGTACATTCTGTAGATCCTCCAAACTATCTAAGAAGTGATGGATTGATATCCTTCTGACTTTATGTTCCAAACCTTTGTTTTTTTTTTTTGGAACTTGTATTTTTCATTGCAAACAATCCATGTGGTGTATGAATTACTTTCAGTCCAGTATAAACTTAGCGCTTTCACTTCAGAGGCAATTTATGGCTTTTCTTCTACATTTATGTTTACTAATTGATCAGATTGATTAGGAAGGGTGTTGGAGTAGCTTGGCAAATTTGTTTTTCTAGGTTATATTCAGTAGAATAGATGTTTGGATTTCTTCTTCAAATCACACACTCACTATCACTCGTCAATGGTGAAACAATCAATCCACTCTCATTATAGCTTCCACAACAGAAAATTTTATGTTATTTGCCTACTACCAATGCAGTTTGACTGATTTATATTAACTGAGCAAGGCTGATTTTATTTAGGTATCAAACCCTCCGATTTGTTTTAGGTATTACATGTCTTGTTTGTTAATTTCTCCAAACCATTCTTTCTCAATTTGTTGACAAGGAAACTCATGTTAGCTTTGTCATGATCAAAGCCTAATAAATAAGGAAACAAGTGACAATCTTTTAACTTGATTGGATGAGCACTTTTTTTTTTTTGCTGTTGAGAGTATGATTTAACATTGGGAACTTTGGCGCAATGATAAAGGTTATGGTTTTGAGTTTCGAAAATAGTCTCTTGCAAAGCAGGGTAAGATGACATATGATAGTCTTTCTCAAAACCTATTGGCGGGAGTTTTGTTTATCATGCTGCCCTCTAGAGTATGCTTTAACATTTATAACGCCAGTCCACATGTATGGCCAAACAAGTGGAATGGATTGCCTATTGAGAGTTGGCTTTTCCGTGTCTATTCCTTGTTGGGTCAACTAGGAGTCTAGGACATCTACATAAGACGAATCATAGATTATCCAAGACATTATCTCCTCGTCATCTATGTATATTCTTCACTTGATTCAAAACTGGATGATATAAGTTTACAATTATCTGCAGTGTTGTTGATAAACTATTCTGTCCTTTCTTTTAGTTCATTTTTTTGTGCACTCATTTAAATGGTTTATTATGCTTGTTTGTGATGATTTCAGGTCTGGTGAAAATACTGAAGAAGTATGACAAGAGAACAGGAGCACTTATCAGGCAGCCCTTCATCGAAAAGGTGCTGCAGCAGCCATTCTTTACAACCGATATCCTATACAAACTCGTGAAGGAGTGTGTGGCTATGCTCGACCACCTCTTCCCCAGCAACAACCTGTCAATTTCAGCAGAATGCGACGGAGAGAACGGAGTGCCGAAGCCAGCACAAACAGGCGGCAGGGTTCCGGAGTTGGAGGAGATTAAGTATATGGAGAGCTTATACATGAAGAGCACCGTAGCGGCGCTGCGGTCCTTGAAACAGATTAGGAGCAAAAGTTCAACAGTCAGTTTCTTTTCACTGCCTCCTTTGCAGAGTACTGGATTGGAAGATAGGTGGATCAACAATGTTCCAGTGGTAGAACAGGCAGCCAAGTAACAACATTACACCAGTAACCTTTTGTTGTCAATCTATCATCTGATTCGAAATGGTCTTTTTACTTTCTATTCCCATAAATTTCACATGCTTGTATGCTAATTCTAATCATACATGTTAATTCTAAGGATATAGGTCGTATCATCTTGCGCAAAATTGGATGTTTTATAGATCGAAGAGGATAGTGAAAATTGGATGTCACTTGAGTTTATCTTGTATTTGTTGGGAAAATGTGAATGGCAAGAGATGGGATGGTAAGATCTGCAATGTGCATGGCAGTTTAGTCCCATGGGGAGATGTATGAGGCTGGATGATATTTACATATATATGTGCTTGTGGTGGTAACAGCCACCTATTAATTATCAGTCCATCTCGGATTTGGATTGGTAATTCGTGTGTAGGAGCATACTTGTGCGTGTCGAATATATACTTGTATATATACGGAAGTTAGGACCATAGACAAATTGGATCTCATTTCTCTCTATCGTACTTAGTTCACATATAACTTGTGTTAGGTTGTGATCATAATTTGGAGGAGATGAATATGTTTTAAGGAACTTAACTTACGTCAAATGCTGCCTTACCGTCTGAATCTCCCAATTCAGTAACCCACTCAGGAGCACTCAATTTTTCCCTTGGCACCTTGGGCTCAAGAAGCACTTGGACCTCGTGACACTAAGGCACCCAACGGATATCCATGAGGGTTTGAATCTCAAGGCCGGCGAGAAATGCATCGTCGTGTTCTCGCTACTAGGACAACTGAGCTTTTGGGTTGCTTGCGCTTCTGGATCCGATGGACAACCAAGAAAAGGTCGCCCACCTTAAGGAATAATCGAGTAGTAAGACATGATGATGATGATGATGATGATGATGATGATGATGATGATGATGATGATGATGTAGTTACCTATCTTATTTATTATTATTAGTAGTCCCAATAGTAGGATTGTTATTATTATTATTTTTCAAAAGGATGCAACTATGAGGCCTTACCTTAACAATGGAATTCAAGATGAATCATTGGGCATCCTGGTGGGTCTGAAAGTTGCTTGGGCCTCCGGAGGAAAACAAAAAAAAAAGATAAATATGATATTTTAACTATTCTTTTAGAATTGGTCTTGAAGGTGTATAGTATGATCGAAAATATAGACCATCATCACTTAAAGATTGACTACTATTACGTTGGAAATATCATTCCCTGACTCTAGAGTTATACAGATTGGTAGGGTTGAATGAGCCTTGGTCGGAACGAGGGATGAAGAAGGTGTAGGGCACAATACGTCGGGTCGAGATAACCCTCCTTCCCAGGTCCCGGGACTCACCGCGAGCGACTCACCCGGGAAGGCCGGCTAGAAGATCCCTCTCGGGAACACCCCGGAAAATTAGGCTCCGAGAGCACCTCGGGAGTTATAGCACCGAATGCCCCCGAGCTCACCTCGGGAGGTGGAGTCCCCGCAATAACCAACCTGAGGTACTGACCCCCCCCCCTCTCGGTACAGATAAGCATTCCCGCAAGGAGGGGTCCCCACGACCCTCAAATGTCGCAAAAGGTGGACGCGTGATAACGGCGCAGACCATTTCAAAGGATATCCCGCTACCGCCGAAATAGGGGGCGGGGCTTACGTATCAGAGACGTGGCACCGATCGAGGAGCACGTCTAGTCTGTCGACATCAATATAAAAGGTAGTCCAACCCCTCTGATAAAGGGGGTTACGCTCTCTCAACTCTAGACATCTTCTTTACTTTTCGCAACCTTTTCTTCTTGACAGACACTAACTTGAGTGTCAGAGTGGACTCCACCGGAACCCTGCCGGCATGTCCCCTAACGCTTGAGTTAACTTCACAGAACCCTAAGTTCCTCCCCACCTCAGCAACTACCACAGGGGCAAAGCTTCGGTGCCCGACCATCGTCGTCGACTCTTTCCGGAACAAATTTGGCGCCGTCTGTGGGAAACTAGCAGAGTACCTGAAGGAGCACTGATGGCAGGATCGGAGGGACAACCCCTTACCCTCACAAGAGAGGAACTTGACCGCATAGTGCCTAACGTCATCAAGGAAGCACTGGAGCAGCACCAAGTTGAACAGGCTGCCCTGCAACCAGGGGGTCCGACGAGGGAGGAGATCCCCAGAGCCTCCGTCTCACATTCACGAAGATCCGTCACCCCGGTGGGGCAATAGGACGGAGCAGCCCAGGGCCCTCAGAGTGAATCCCCTGGAGACATTGAGAAGACCCACTCGGTGGCCTCCAGTGCCCAGAGGCACAAAGAGGGACCGGGAAAGAGGGATGGACCCAAGACCTCCCATAAGGTCCCCTCTACCCCTTTCTCGTCTAAGATTGTCGAGGACCCTATGCCTAAGCAGTTCCGCGGGCCCGGGATCCCTAATTATGATGGTAAGATGGATCCGGAGGATCACGTCTGTAAATTCGAGAATGCGGCACTCCTGCACCAGTATACTGACGGTGTGAAGTGCCGAGTATTCTTGAACACCTTGTTCGGAGCAGCTCAGCGGTGGTTCCAGAGACTGCCACAAGGTTCCATCAACTCCTTCGTGGAGTTCAAGACAGTCTTCCTCCACCATTTCGCGAGCAGCCGTCGCTACCAGAAGACGACACTTAACCTGTTCGCCCTCAAGCAGAAACCTAAAGAACCGCTCAAGGAGTACATCCAGAGGTTCAACCGGGTGGCGCAGAACGTGCCTAGTGCAACATCAGAGATACATGTCAGTGCTTGTATCCAAGGGCTCGCTGAAGGGGACTTCTTCCTGTCCTTGGTGAGGAAGCCCCCCGCCAGTTTCGATGATTTGCTGGGACGATCCGTCAAGCATGTTAATGTGGGAGAAGTACAGTATGCCCATCGCAAGGATCCAGTCGGAGCCCCTCCTCCGGCGGCCCCCCGATCAGACAGAAGGGAGCCCCTGGCCCCGGCACGGGGAAAAGACCTTCATCCCGGGAGGGATCAGTGGACTGGTAGGCGCCGACTGGTGGAGACAGTAGACACTGAGCAGCCGGAGTCATTGCCGAAGTACTACAATTATTATGGCAGCTCGACTCATTCCACGGAGGAGTGTCACGCCTTAAAGAAGAAGTTCAGCGAGGAGGCAGACACCAAACCTTGAAGAAAATGGAATAAGTTGGGGTATCACAGAAGATCGCCAAGGCGAAACTTTTCTCCTCGGCGACGGCCTGCCAGGGAGAACGAGGTCCGACCTCGGTCCCGGTCACAATCGAGAGGTAGGAGTCAGGGGCCCGCACCTCGAAGATCCCTCTCCTTAGAGAGAGATCCCCAGACAGGCAAAGCCCCTATGTGTGGTCTGCCTTCGGGCCATGTAGGGGTCATCTCCGGAGGACCTACTGGAGAGGACTCTAACCGGGCAAGGAAATCTTACACCCGGCGGTTGGAAAACTATTCCATTGGGACAAGCCGAAGCCAGGTGCCAGGCCCTACAATCTCTTTTGGGTCATCCGACCTCGAAGAAGTGGAAACTCCCCATGAGGACGTTATAGTGATCGTGGCCCGCATTGCAAATTATGAGGTGAAGCGCATCTTCGTAGACACGGGGAGTTCCGTGAACATTCTGTACAAGGCGACTTGGGAACAAATGTAAATAGACGAGGATGAACTATTCCCGGTCTCGACCCCACTATTTGGCTTCACAGGGTATCGAGTACAGCCAGTGGGGCAAATTACCTTGTCACTCTCGTTGGGCAGCGACAGGCTCGAAAGAACCCGGAGGACTCCTTTCTTAATCGTGGACGCGCCCTCGTCCTACAATGCCATCCTGGGCTGCCCAGCGCTTAGCACTTTCCGAGCTATGGCCTCTGTTTACCACCAAAAGATCAAGTTCCCGGTGGGCGACCGAGTGGTGGAAGTTTGGGGAGACCAGCTGGTGTCTCGGCGGTGTTACAGCGGAGAGGTCAGAATAGAGTCTCGAAAGAACTCGAAGGGCCTAGAAGACTAGTTGGAGGAGTAGGGAAAAAACTCATGAGGTCTTGGTCCGGCTGCGGTCTCAGACCCTTCTAGTCTTGGTAAAATTTGCACTTTATTTAAAACATCTGTCTGTGTCTCTCTGTGCTCTCGCAACAAAATTAAGTAATAAAAGAAGATGCTTTTCCCAAAATGACAATGCGCTACTAAGGAATTGAAAACCCTAATACCTCGCGAGGCAGCCGAGACCCGGGGTACTTAGGCTTGGTCTGGGACATACGCGCCCGACCAAGTAACCAAAACCCTAATACCCCGCGGTACAGCCTAGGCCCGGGGAACTTAGAGTTGGTCTGGGGCCTACGCGCCCGACCAAGTACCCAAAACCCTAATACCTTGCGGTTCAGCCGATGCCCTGGGTACTTAGGCTTGGTCTGGTACCTACGCGCCCGACCAAGTATCCCAAACCCTAATACCTCGCGGTGCAGCCAATGCTCGAGGTACTTAGGCTTGGTCCGGGACATACGCGCCCGACCAAGTAACCAAAACCCTAATACCCCGCGGTGTAGCCGACGCTTGGGGTACTTAGGCTTGGTTTGGGACATACGCGCTCGACCAAGTATCCCAAACCCTAATATCTCGCAGTGCAGCCAATGCTCGAGGTACTTAGGCTTGGACTGGGACATACGCTCCCGACCAAGTAACCAAAAACTGTAATATCCCGCGGTGCAACCAATGCCCGAGATACTTAGGCTTGGTCTGGGACATACGCGCCCGACCAAGTAACCAAAACAATAATACCCCGCGGTGCAGCCAATGCCCGAGGTACTTAGGGTTGGTCTGGGACATACGCGCCCGACCAAATAACCAAAACCCTAATATCCCGCGGTGCAGCCGACGCCTGGGGTACTTAGGCTTGGTCTGGGACATACGCGCCCGACCAAGTATCCAAAATCCTAATACCCCACGGTGCAGCCAATGCTCGGGGTACTTAGGCTTCCTCATCCAACTCTAGGAACTTCGCCTTGAAGCTCGTCTCGGCCTCCTTAGAGTCAGAAGCTCTGGCTGCCCAAACAGTCAGGAGCTCAGCCTCAGCGGCCTCATAAGAACGCATCAGGCATGCCAACTCGGCAGCCATCTCCGCCTGCTCGGACAGAGCCTCTTTGAGCCTCTCCAAGGTGGCCCGCTCATCCGACCGAGCCTGGATCAGGTCATCCTCCAAGACAGACGTGCGGTCAATGGCCATCAGGAGGTCAGACTCCATCTGGCCTCATAACTTCTTCTCTCTCGCCAGGAGCTGATCTCTCTCCCGCATCACCTGGAGATGGTCCTTGGTAGCCGACACAGCCTTCTCGGACGCCAAGCGTTCTCTATGCCGGGAACTCTGAAGAGTCTGCTCCTTGTCCCGCAAGAGCTTCCTCAAGTGCTCGACCTCTTCGCAAAGAGCTCTGTTGACGCCTACCTGCATCACTCCTGCCCAATGCTCATGATCAGCTGCAGCTTCCACCCGTAAGGCTCGATGGAGTAAGGCCTCCACTTGGGGCCCGAAATACAGGCCCCGGCCAACTACTATGCAATCCTCAGCTGCCTGCCATCGCACTGAAAGGTTAGCAGACGAGCAAGAAAACATCCAATGCAATAACAATTCGCACCTTCAGGAGCGTCTCCCGAAGACTGGCCAGCGGTCCAGCCGAGGCTCGCACGACTACCCCTTCAAAAGTGCTGGGTGTGTTGCCTCGCCCCTCGGGCAGGGGCAAACTCGGGCGAAGGGGAAGTCGTTGGACGGCGGAAGCTTCAGGTGGCACGCTGGAGGGGTCGGAGTCATCCTCTTCGGAACTAGAAGTCCCCTCCGATAAAACCCCCTCGGTCGGAGTCTCCTTTAATTGCACCGGAGGGATAGATTGCATGGAGGCCTCCAACGCTGCATCCAACCTCTCCCTTAGTTAATCTAGTTTCATCCGGTATTGAGTACGAAACATCTCCTTACCCATGAGAGAGATGGCTGGGTCGAGGGAGCTGGAGGGAGGCACATGGATGATTGCCTCCGGAGCGGAGACCGACGGGGACAGGTGCAAGAGCTACTCCCTCGGAGGATGGCGCCGCTTCCTCGGGCACCGGGGGAAGAGGGGAGGAGCTGGCAGAGCGCAGCTTTTTCCATCTAGGGCACAAGCCCTTGGGAAGCCGTCTCTTCTGCTGGCCAACGGACTGGACGGCGGGAGGAACAATAGGAAGGGTGGCCCCCTCAGGACGGACGATCCTCGAGGGAGAACCATCCCCATAGGAAGGGTCCGTCGCGGGGTCCACCCAGTGAACGGAAGGCCTTTGGTTCACCACCGAGGGGGATGTAACAATGGCTTATACCCCCTTTCGTGAAGCTATACCCCGGGGTGAGACCGTCATCCCCTCCGAGGACCCAGCAGGTGCAGGAGGTACATCTGGAGCGACCGGGGGAGGATTCAACACCTCCTTGTTGGCCTCCTCCCATCTGATAAGTCGGCCCATCACCTTGGCGAACATGACTTCCTCTACAATAACCAGACAGAAAGAACATCAGTCAGAACATGGAAGAAAAAGATGCAACGTACCGAGGGTGGGGCTGATGCACGACACTTTAGGGCTGAGACCTGCCCGATTCATAAGTTCTTCACTCTGTACCAGCCCCAGGCCGCTGAATTCCATACCAGAGAGAACCTACCTAGCACGTTGATACGCCAAACTCTGAAGGAACCCCCCTAGAGAAGGGGGCGTTGGTAAGTCCTCTATCCAGCACAAGGACTGAAGGGCAGTGACGGCAATCGAATAAAGAAGAATTTCTCCTTCCACCCTTTATGCGAGAAAGGGAACCCTCCTAAAAACTTATGACCTAATCGGGCAACGAAGCTGAAGACCCCTCTAGACCCTATCGGAACGAAGAAAGAGTGAAAGAGATGAGGAGTTAGAGGAAGGTCAAAAAGCTTGAAGATGATGTACGCCCTTCCCATCTGGGCGAAGGCATTAGGAGCCATCTAGTAGAGGGGGATTGCGAAGTAGGAGGCTATGTTCGTGAAGAAAGGAGGAATGAGGAAGCGGAGCCCAGACTCCATCTGCCCTAAGAAGAAAGTCAGCATGCCTGCAGGAGGCTTCACAGGCGCCTAACCCACTCCGGGGATGACCACTGCCATGTCGGCCGGGACGTCGTAGGCTTCAATGGCCGCCTGCAGGGCCTCCGGCCTCACTCTCAAGAAGGCGGACTCATACCATTCTGTGTGATAGTCCTCCATGACCCCTGAGGGAAAGACAGGAGGGAGAAAAACTACTTACGCGCAAAAGAAGCTTTACAGGAGAAGAAGACGAAGTGCACCCGGTCGCCGAGTCGGAAGTAGGTCTGACGTCTTCATCTTCCCCCTTTTTAATAATAGGAAGATGCCTGGGCACAATGGGGGAGTGTCGACGAGTGGAAAGTAAGAAACCGCCGCGTCCAGACAGTCGATTGTCGCAAGCCAGCCATACCGGCGTACGATCGTAAGGACTCGTGGAGATGGTCGTTAGAACACGTGACAATAAGGCATTCGCGCGAGCACCTTGTTGCCCTCGAAAAAGGGGCCACGCACCTTTATAAGAAGGGGATAGACGTCATTATATGCTTTCGAGAGTCGGAGCAGTTTTTTTGAAAATGATGAAATCACAAAAGGGGATTTCTAGGAACGCGGGACGAAGATGATTCGATCCAAGAGCCCTCCATAATTACTACAAGAATAGTCATGAAGGCGAAGGCCCACGAGAGCTCAGCTTCTTCATCCCGACACTAGTCCAATCAGTCAACCACACTTCCTTCGATCAGACTTGAAGGGAGGGACTTGTGATAGGGTTGAATGAGCATTGGCCGAAACGAGGAATGAAGAAGGAGTAGGACACAATACGCCGGGTCGAGATAACTCTCCTTCCCAGGTCCTAGGACTCACCGCGAGCGACTCACCCGGGAAGGCCGGCTAGAAGATCCCTCTCGGGAACACCCCGGGAAATTAGGCCCCGAGAGCACCTCTGGAATTATAGCACCGAATGCCCCCGAGCTCATCTCGGGAGGCGGAGTCCCCGCAATAACCAACCTTAGGTACTGATCCCCCCTCTCGTTACGGATAAGCATTCCCGCAAAAAAGGGTCCTCACAACCCTCAAATGTCGCAACAGGTGAACGCGTAATAACGGCGCAGACCGTTTTAAAGAATATCCCGCTACCGCCGAAATAGGGGGGCGGGACTTACGTATCGGAGACGTGACACTGATCAAGAGGCACGTCTAGTCTGTCGACATCAGTATAAAAGGTAGTCCAACCCCTCCGGTAAGGGGGTTACGCTTTCTCAACTCTAGACATCTTTTTTACTTTTCGCAACCTTTTCTTTTCGACAGACACTGACTTGAGCGTCGGAGTGGACTCCGTCGGACCCCTGCCGGCGTGTCTCCTAACACTTGTGTTAACTTCGCAGAACCCTAAGTTCCTCCCCATCTCAGCAACTATCACAGGGGCAAAGCTTCGGTGCTCGACCATCGTCGTCGACTCTTTCCCGAACATAGACAATTGTGATCAATTTGCGGGCTCGATGAAAATAAATATGCCAATCGGGTGGGGATAATTGGCGGATTATGTGATAGGAAACGGTCGGAAACGAATCTATCCTAAATCGACAGCCACTGAAATTTCATCGAAAGGACAATTATAGATTTAACTGAAACTAAAACAGCACACGCAACGGATTCATTTTAACGCTCAGCCTTCAAATTAATCCAGCCGTACGAGCTTTTTCCCTACGTTACCACCTCTGAAAAGCCCCACAAATGCCGTCGGCACGCTCTCGATGCCGACGGATACATCTTCCAGCGAAATCAGTCTGCCACGGCGAAGGTAGTCGGAGGTGGCGGCCGCGAACTGCTCGTGCAAGTGGAGGTAGTCCACGACCAAGAACCCACGCAGCGTGATGCGCTTGTAGATTACGTCCATCAGGTCCGGCGCCGCTCTCTCGCCGGCGTTCGTGTACTCCGATATCGCCCCGCACACTGCCACCCTGCCGAACGGGTTCATGTTGGCCACTGCTGCCTCCAACATGGTGGACCCGACGTTGTCGAAGTACATGTCGATTCCTTCGGGAAAGTACCTGTTGAGAAAACAGAGCAACCTAAGTTTCGCACCAGGATCAAATCAATCGGCCGTTAATTGTGAATTGGCGGTACCTTCTCAGTGCAGACTTGAGATCGTCTTCTTCCTTGTAGTTGAACGCGTCGTCGAATCCGAGCTTGCCTTTTAGCAGATCCACCTTTTGCTTGCTCCCGGCGCATCCGACGACATAGCAGCCGGAGAGCTTGGCGTACTGGCCGACCAAGCTCCCGACTGAACCCGACGCCGCCGAGACGAAGACCTTCTCCCCCTTCTTCGGCTTACAAACGTCGTAGAAACCGGCGAACGCTGTCAACCCACTCGATCCTGTAGCTGTGCGTCATGATTGTGTTGTTCTTTAATCAGGTGCAGATCGTGAGAGTACTCACCCAAAACGCTGGCGTAGTACGAAAGAGGGAGATCCTTCGCGTCCACCTTCGTCATGACGGTTCCCGGCCGGACCACCGTGAACTGCTCCCACCCAAGCACTCCGGCCACCACATCACCCTCCTCCAGCTCCGCCCTCCCGGAGGCCACAACCTTCCCCACCCCGGCCGCGTCGATCCTCTGCAACGAGAGGGGCGAATTCGTGAGCTGAGACAGGGCGACGAAAGCGTTACCTGAGCGACAAGTGGCCACGCGAAGCGTGCCTTCCCGGGCTCGATTTGGGAGGCGGCGGCGGTGGCCGTGTGAGACGAGCTGTAGCGCTTCATGCGGTTGAGCTGGTAGGGGTCGATGGAGAGGAAAAGGTTCTTGACGATGACTTCGCCGGATCCGGGGGCGGACTGCAGCGGCGCGGTGGCGAGCTCGAAGTCGGACTCCGACGGATGGCCGTCGACGTGGTGCTTGAGGGAGACGTACTTGTTTACCGCTTCCATTGTCCACGGCGCGCGCGCTGTCTCTGTAAACACTCCTTGGCGGATCGATGGTTCTTATGAAGAGATTTCGCACCGGAGCTCGCCGGCGTTGGCCTGTAGCGGATAGTGGATAGCGGAGGAAGAGAACCAATGGTTGGAAAATTAAAATTGATTATATATTTAGAAAGTTTAAGGCATAAATTATTTATTGGTATAATTTTTATGAGAAAATATTTTGTTTTAAAAGGATAAATTTTAAATTTTAAAAATAAAATAATGTGATGTGAAAATGCTAAATTAAAATTGAATCTGATTTGAAATAAATCTAACAAGCAGGTACGAAGATAACGATTATATTGGTTCAAATTGAGATTAATTTAAAGTTGATTTGGTCAAATTATGGTCGAACTAAATTTATGTAAGTGATCCCGGCCTTCCTTACGAATAGCTCGGGCCACATAGCCAGCCAGCCTGGCGTCACGAAGGCCCAGCAGAAGGGCCGACGAAGACCCTCACCAGGAGAATCCTGAAGCCAAGAGCTCCCCAAGGCACTTGTCGACCGACCCCAGGCAGGGTCGGCCGAGCCGATCCCGAGCGTCTGCTAGCTCTGTCACCTAAACTCGCACCCCAATCCGAATCGGGGCCAAGTCATTCAGTCGGACGTGTAACAACCCACGCTCCCTTAGCATCCCATGGAGCCGATAACTCACAGAACCAAGACAAAGCCTGACAGACACAGCTCAGCAAACACCCGACTCAGGGCATGCCCCACGCCTCAACTCTCCCAGTCGGACGCATGGGGGCCCACGCCCCCTGGCCATTACCCGACTCAGTCCTCGACACTCAGACCCGCCGGTCGGCGCTCGAGCTACGGACTAGATCGTCCCTACGTCGCCCTATGTCATTATATCCGGGGTACGTATGACCTTGACGTCGAGATACTGCACACCTTGTCCATTTATGACACCCCTCGCGGTTATCCCGCTAATTCAGTACCTTCGTACTGCCTCAGCACCCCACGCCATGCTGCGGTATTTTTGGGTGCTCTAATACTAGCTGACAATCGCCACACCCCTGTTCCGTCAACGCGGACAGGGGGTTGTCAACTCCCCCGTCTATATAAGCTCTCCACTCCTCATTCCATAAGTTTGCGCGCGAGCTCTCTCTTCTACCATATTTCCATTTTCTCTATACCCTGCAGATACTGACTTGACCGTCGGAGTGCCTAACCGGGGAAATTCTCCGACGGGTTTGCTAACGGTCACTGTTTTGCAGGCAGTCGCCAGATCGGAGTCAGGTCGACGCCACCCCATCCGCTCGTATCGCTCGGGGAACCATCCTGCCCTTGGGACTTCCATCTCGCCTTGCGACAGGATCAGTAAGTATCTCGGATAATTTTGATATTGATCAACCGAATTAAATTAGATCTTGTGTATATTACTATATTTGATATCTTATATATAAGGATTATATTGGTTCAAATTGGTATTGCTTTGGAGTTGATGTGATCAATTAAATTATGATCGAATCAAATTTATATAAGTATTTTGGATTGTTTTAATTAGTTAAATTAGCTCTTGTATATATTTGGTGTCCCGTATTTAAGTTTAATGTGTTGGATCGAAGAAAACGATAGAGGGGGGGATGAATATCGTTATCAAATTTTCGGACAGTTAAAGAATATGCGCAGCGGAAAGAAATAAAGTACACAACACAAGTCGATTTTTTTTACTTGGTTTGGAGTCGCGGTCGGCTCCTACTCCAAGGCCCACGGTCCTTGACCATTTACTTTGGGCAATTCTATATTCGGAAAGATTTTTATAAATTGATAGTACAGATATAGAATTTGAAAAACTAAATCACAACACTTTCGTAAACTGAAAATTTACCGACGCCCGAGATAGATCGAATTCCGTAGCAGAGGATCGTCGACGGCGCTGGATGTTAGATGTGTATACTGAAAGACATGCTTCTTTTATATATATGAACATCTTTATTTTGAAAAGAGAATCACAACTACACTAGGTGTCTGTTTATATTAATACATGCATGAAGTCCAATTACTTTGCATTGTAGATAACATGGTGCGTGGAGTCACACGGAAGATCATGTTATCAGTTCCTTGCTTAGTATAAATAGAGGCCCACAACCGAGATGGAATTGGACAATCCATCGGAATAGTTGTAGTGTAATTAGGTGTGGTTGGTCTTAACCATAGGATTACACTAGTGTGCTTTGAGTACATTGAGCAGGACCAAAACACGAGGTTATCCAATTTGTACTAACTCGATAATTGGATAGGACCTCAGACTTTATTATGGAGTACGATCCCTTAATCCCGATATAATAACGGGCATATATTATTAACTATTATTTCTTTAATTTACCAATGGGCGAGATATATTCTGTTAGATCGATAGGCCCAGTAAGTTGGGAGATAATATTAATAATATGATGTGTCATTGATTATTGACGGAATCCGTGTCCTGGTGAGTCAGGTTGATGATGCCCCCTTGATGAGCTCGAAAGGTTCATCATGCTAAACCCTGCAGGTGGATTTGATCCGGCATGATGATAAGGTCGAGTGGTACTAGTCAAGGATCCAGAAGTTAATTAATTTAAATTATCAGTAATTTAATTAATTAACGGGCATTCGAAATCTTAAACTCGGGGGATGGACGACTCATAATAAGTGGAGCTCATATGTAAATATGGGGGTTGGTGAGGTAAGTCAATGAGGGCCCTTTAGTGGAATGGATCCTCATTAATGGATCGGGTCCATTAGCAGGCCAAGATCCAACTCCTCCTCATGGTCCCTATCGTAGCTCTATAAATTCCCCATGGTGGCATAGAACCAAGTTGATGATTAATCAAATAGATCACAAGAAATCCTAGTCTCTCCTTTTCTCTCCACTCTCTCTCTCCCTCCCTCTGTGTGCGGCGGCGATTCTAGATGGAGAAATTTCTTCTCCACGCTCACGGTGGCAACGGCTTAAATTGCTTGGAGTAGAAGGCAATTAATTTTGCCAGGTACGGATTCCAACGCAATTAGAATTGCCTCTTGGCATTATCGACATGAGCCTTCAAATTTAATTGCCAAGGCACGGTTTCCAAGGCAATTAAAATTGCCTCGCGGCAGTTTAATTGCAATGCATGCAATTTTAATTGCAATGCATGCAATTTTAATTGCCTCGCGGCAGTTTAATTGCGAGGTCTCGCTCACAGCAATTCCTCAAAGCTTAAATTGCCTCACGCCAATTAATCCTCGAAAAAAAAAAGACAATCGCCTCACGGCAATTTTTCCTGAGGAAGATAATTAGATGAGGCAATTTTCTTGGAGGTGAGGAAGACAATTGCCTTACGGCAATTTCTTGAGGCAAGGGAGAAAATTTGTCTCGGCAGCAATTTCTTAAGGGAGAAAATTGTCTGAAGGGAGAAAATTGTCTCGGCAATTTTCTTGGAGCAGAACAGCAACTTGTTTCTCCAAGCGAGCGGCCGGCGGTATCCTTTTGACAAGGGATTGGTTGGCGCAAGGAGAATGGATCAACTTGGTGACCACAGTTCTTGGTAGATCGTCGCCCACACGACGTCCAAGAGGGGAGGGTTATACGGTAGAAGATCGTAAGGTAACGGAAGGTATATTCTTCCTTGGCTCTTTTCATTATGTTATTATGTGTCTTATTCATGCGCCTTGTCATTTCACGTTTGTTATTTAATTATTTTGATTGCGAATCATAGCCAATAATTATTTAACTGGACCCCGACCATAAACACAAAAGCCGGCGATCAACTCGTCGCCTTTTCCGTGGTCGAACGGTCGAGCAAATTGCAAGACCAATTTTGATAATTGGCTAAATTGCAATTTGAATCGTTCAATACGGCACGAGACGGTCGATGGGAAACGACTCTCTATTTAGATTAAATTTTTTTTAATCCGTAGGCATAGAGAGGTCTCTCGGATCGAACTGGTATCCGCTTAGGAAACCCGCCAAGTCATACCCAACACTGGAATCTCGAAATCGAACTTTGCCGGGGCACAGCGCTTGAGCGAAAGTGTTTGGAGTGTTGGAAAGAATGGATGTCGAAGCCTTGGGGGTGAGCCCCCTTTTATAGTGCTCATACGGGCGCCTGTGACGTTGGGGGCGCCTGACACGTGGCCTTCCCTGCGCGAATCCTTATCCGTGGGCTCGGTTAGCGCTTATCCACCTCTACTTGGGCGTCTGAGCTAATGCGAGCGCCCGTGACCTCACGGGTGCCTGATTTGGCTTGGTCCAGTGGCTTCGCAGCTATGTTTTGGGTTTTGCCATCACTCTTGGGCGCCCGTATCCATACGGGCGCCTAGGCCCAATGAAGTACCTCATTTGCAGACGACCAGTCCTTCGACCCTGCAACTCAGGTTAGTCCCAAAATCATAATAAGCATTAGTTACAGTCGTAGCTATCTTGGTTCTGACTTCGGGTCTCCCAAATGGAACCCTAGGTCGAACCGACGCCTACTGTTCCCTCGACGGGGAACGCGTCCTCACCTACTACTCTCAGGAGAGTTTACCTTTTGTCAATTGGCTCCTCCGGTTGGACTTTTGCCCAATCCACCTGACCAGGTCTTCGTGCCCAACTTCCGGTCAGGTCTTCCTGCCCAACCTCCGGTCAGGTCTTCGGTGCCCAGCCCCTTGCCAGGACTTCTTGCCCAGTCCTCGACCAGGACTTCTTTGCCCGACTTCCGGTCAGGTCTTCTTGCCCAGTCCTTGACCGGGACTTCTTCGCCCAGCCCTTTGCCAGGACTTCTTGCCAAGTGTACCTAGGAGTTCTTCCTGCACACTCAGTGAATAAGTTAGATCACACTAACATCTTAACTTTTGAACCCTTTGCCATTATCAAAACCCAGGTGTGACTTAGGTGCTACCTGCACCAACAATCTCCCCCTTTTTGATTTATGGCAACACGGTTCAAAAAGTTAATTAATGAAACAAGTAAGATACTTAATTTCCTCCACTGGAAGAAATTCTCCCCCTGAGTTTTTCAAAATTACGTGGGGTTTTTGAAAACATTTCTAAGTCCTTGTCTATCCATAAAATGAAGGGATTTTTCAGGTTTTCAACACTTAGAAAAAGGGATTTTCAAGTTTAGAAAAAAAATCCAATGTATTTATGAGTTGAGCACTTAGAAAATTTTTCAAAACATTTAGTTTTAACACTTAGAAAATTTTCCAAAATAATTTTGAAGTTTTAACACTTGGAAAATTTTCAAAAGGAATTTTTAAGCTTTAACACTTAAAAATTGTCAAAAGAAATTTTGAAGCTTTAACACTTAGAAAAATTTCAAGAGAATTTTGAAGTTTTAACACTTAGAAAATTTTCAAGAGAATAATATGGCAGTGATATCGCGACCATGGTGGTGAAGAAGGGAGGTAATAATATGGCAGTAGGGCGTACGTACTCGATCGTGAGTAGATACGCTCGATGCGTAAATGATAGTGTGGAATATATGAAGACCTATGTCGATATCTAACTGATGAATCATGGCGTAGAGTAAAAAGGTGTGAAACGGTCGCATGGTCACGATATCTCGGGTGGTAAGTAGGAGTACACAGCGAACTATCACTCGGTAAAGGGCATAATCCTGGACTCGGAGGTCAACGGATTGAAATCGCCGAGCCAACGGATTTCGCACATCTCCAAAGAAATAGGAGTAAAGAGTATCTAGTGTGATGTGCGAATAGGGGGGTTCTAGGACATGAAAATTCGTGTATATACCCGTTTATTCTACAAAATTTGTCAAACCTTTGATTCTCAAACTCTCCCTCGTGATCACTCCTAAGTCTTTTAATTTTGGTATCATTTTGATTTTCAATTATCTTACATAGGTCAATAAACAGGTTTAGGGTTTCATCCTTAGTTTTTAGGAACCTAACCTAGGTGAACCTAGAGTAATCATCGATAATGACTAAGCAGTACCGGTTTCCGCTTAGTGACTTGGCTCCATGTGAATCAAATAGGTCAAGGTATAAGAGCTCAAGTGTGGTTTGAGTTAGGTCTGATTGAATTTGTTTGTGATTAGACCTGATTTGTTTACCTTGGTTACATGAGTCACATATCATGTTTTCATGGTTCTTAATTTTTTGTATTCCTATAATTAAACCAAGTTGGTTGATTTTCGAAATTAATCTAACATTTGTATGACCTAATCTCCTATGCCAGAGGTTGGATTCTTCTAATTGAGTTAAGAGGCATTTAGGTACTAAGGGTAAGCTTATAGTATAAACGTTATTTTTCCTAGTGCCCTTAAGCATGACTTCTGAGTCTTGCAGATTTCTAATCAGGCAATCAGAGTTGGTAAAGGTAACTACATAGCCAGTATCACATAATTGACTTATACTAAGCAAATTAAATTTAAAGTTCTCAACCAAGAGTACCTTTTTAATCACAAAATCTGATTTGAGTTCAATGTTACCTGATCCAATGACTTTGAGTGTAAGATTGTTGCCAAACGATACTGAGCCTTGGTCTTTGAACTTGAGTTTGGTGAATTTCAATTTGTCTCCAATCATGTGCTTGGAGCATCCGCTATCCAACATCCATTGTTCCAAATCTTCATGTTCCTACACATAAAGTATTTATTGATTTGGATCCAATTAGAATTAAGGATAACTTAAATTGATTTTCACAACCTAGTCTATCTCACCCAATCTATAGTTATCAATCACGTTAACCTTATGGGTTTTTGTGAGACAGTTTTTTACAGAAGTAACGATTTTATTTTGAAAAACATGATTAATTTTGAACAGTTGAATTAATTTTAAAAATAGTTTAATTGAATTTTATTTTTATTTTTAAAAGTGGTTGAATCTAAGATTAATTGAAATTTGTGTTAGATTCAAATCTGACAATAGTAAAGTGAATTTGGTTTTTAATAATCGGATTCCAGGTCTTGGCGAGGCACTAGGCCTTCTTTGGTCGTAGCCTTATTGGATCATCAACCCTTTGCTTGACAAAGCCTTTTATTGAAAAATCATCTTCAAGTTACTCCTTGAAAGATTTTGGTCTAACTAGTTTGGGTCTTGGATCGGTAGCTTCGGCTACTTCCACCAAAATGGCTTCCCTAACGTACTATCATCTCACCTCCATCCAATACTATGTTATTCAAATTTCAATTAAGTCATTTCAGTCCTTAGGCTAACCAGTCATAGGTCTAAACATAATAATTTGCAGAAATAAATAAACAATCAAGCATGCAATTAAAATTAAGGAATAAAAGAAATTTATCTAATTATGAAAATCATTTTTAAATTGGCTCCCCCTAGACTAAAGCCACGGTAATGATTGGGCAAGATGTGAATCTTGTCCTTAGGGATCCAATACTGGTTTGGTCCAGCTTGGTTGTTCAAGCAAAGTTTGGGTACCCATGCCTGAACTTTGGGTCTAGATTGGTTCAATACAGCATAGTATGACCGTTGTCTCGACTTGGTTCAATACCCTAACCCAGATCGATTTAGAACGGACTTCTGTTTTCCAAGGATCAGGTCAAAACCCTTGGAACCCGAAGTAAATCGTTCTAAAGCCGCTCTAAGGTCCTTGACTTAAGTTTTCAAGGAGGAGTTTTCTTTCTCAAGTTTCTCAACTTGAGTAGAGGTTCCTTCTTGAACCTTCACGGTCAAGGATCTAGAGTCAGCTCCCTCTTTCAGGAGTTTTACTTCCTGTCGGAGGGATTCGACTCGAATTTTGGCTTTCGCCAAGTTACGAGATAAGTAAGCTATTAACTTTGATAATTCAATTTTAGAATAACCTCTTACCGTTATTTTTCCATTCTCCGAAATTGTGAGTCTTCCGTCGTCCGGCTCCGATTCCGATCCGGTGTCGATGTCTTCCTAAGCGGTCAAGGCGAGAAGGTTTGACTGTGGAGCCTCTTCTTCTTCTTCGGAGGAAGATTCGTCTCACGTGGCTTGAAGAGTCTTCTTCCTTCGAGTCTTCTTGGATTCCTTTAGATTGGGGCATTCTGATTTGTAGTGTCCCTTCTTGTTGCATTCGTAGCAGGTCACATTTGGTTTGGTCTTTGAAGTTGAAGGTTCAGCTGGATCTTCCTTTCTTCGGCTGGCTTTCCTTCTGTGGGTCTGATGCTTCAGCTCCTTGTAGTAGTCCCGGGCTAGCCGAACCAGCTTGGGTCGATCCCCTTCACTATCTTCTGAGTCTGAGTCTAAGTTTGAGTCAGACTCGGGTGTAGGTTGAGGCTTTTTCTTAGCTACCTTTCCTTGGGTCTTACCTGCAAGAAAAGCAATATCTTTCTCGGCCAAAGTACAGTTAGTCTGTTCATGTAATTCTAATTCTGAAAACAATTCATCTAATTTAATTTTAGAAAGATCCCTAGAAACTTTGTAAGCATCTACCATAGATGCTCACAGAGTATTTCTTGGGAAAGCATTTAGGGTATACCTAATAAGGTCACGGTTTTCTAACTTGTGACCGATTGTGTGCAAGCCGTTCATCAGCTCCTGGATTCTGGCGTGGAGTTGTGCTGCTGATTCACCTTCATTCATCTTTATAGTGTAGAGTTTATTCAGCAGCAGATCCCTTTTGCTGATTCTGGTGTCGGAGGTGCCTTCGTGCAGTTCAATTAATTTGCTCCAGAGTTCTTTAGCACTGTTAAAGGGACCCACCCGGTTCAGTTCTTCCTTGGTTAATCCACACTGCAACGTTTGAGTTGCCTTTGCATCAGCCTCGATCTTTTTCTTCAGCGAAGCGTCCCATTCTGTGTGGTGCTATGCCACTCCTTCAGCGTTCTTGGGGATTTCAAGGCCGGATTGGATGATAATCCACATATCTATCTGAGTTTTCAGGTGGACTTCCATCCGACTCTTCCAGTAGGAAAAGTCTTCTCCACTGAAGAGCGGTGGTCTAGCTGTGCTGAAACCCTCTTGCATGACCATAATAAATTCTGAAATAAAACAAAAATAAAGAAACATTGTCCCAAGACTTGGTCTTGGATTAGTAGTGCGGAAGAAAAAATTAATCGAGAAAAAACACAATCGAGTGGTGTTGCACCAACCTCGATTAACGAAAAAAAAAATCGAAAACAAATTTAAAATTATTTCAAAAAATCTGAAAATACTCTCAAATTGGTGGTTGCACCAAATTTGAGTCACCCGCTCTGATACCACTTGTTGGATCGAAGAAAACGATAGAGGGGAGGTGAATATCGTTATTAAATTTTTGAACAGTTAAAGAATATGCGCAGCAGAAAGAAATAAAGTACACAAGAACACAAGTCGATTTTTGACTTGGTTTGGAGTTGCGGTCTGCTCCTACTCCAAGGCCCATGGCCCTTGACCATTTACTTTGGGCAATTCTATATTCGGAAAGATTTTTACAGATTGATAGTACCGATATAGAATTTGAAAAACTAAATCACAACACTTTCGTAAACTAAAAATTTACCGACGCTCGAGATGGATCGAATTCCGGAGTAGAGGGTCGTCGACGGCGCTGGAATCTCGAAATCGAACTTTGCCGGGGCGCAACGCTTGTGCGAAAGTGTTTGGAGCGTTGGAAAGAATGGATGTCGAAGTGTTGGGGGTGAGCCCCCTTTTATAGTGCTCATACGGGCGCCTGTGACGTTAGGGGCTCCTAACACGTAGCCTTCCCTACGCGAATCCTTATCCGCAGGCTCGGTTAGCGGTTATCCACCTCTACTTGGGCGCCTGAGCTGATGGGGGCGCCCGTGACCTCACGGGCGCCTGATCTGGCTTGGTCCAGTGGCTTCGCAGCTATGTTTTGGGTTTTGCCTTCACTCTTGGGCGCCGGAGCCCAATCGGGCGCCTGTCTCCATTCGAGCGCCTAGGCCCAGTGAAGTTCCTCACTTGCAAACGGTCAGTCCTTCGACCCTGCAACTCAGGTTAGTCCCAAAACATAATAAGCATTAGTTACAGCCGTAGCTGTCTTGGTTTTGACTTCGAGTCTCCCAAATGGAACCCTAGGTCGAACCGACGCCTACTGTTCCCTCGACCGGGAACGTGTCCTCACCTACTCCTCTCAGGAGAGTCTACCTTTTGCCAACCGGCTCCTTCAGTTGGACTTTTGCCCAATCCACCTGACCAGGTCTTCGTGCCTAACTTCCAGTCAGGTCTTCCTGCCCAACTTCCGGTCAGATCTTCGGTGCCCAGCCCCTTGCCAGGACTTCTTGCCCAGTCCTCGACCAGGACTTCTTTGCCCGACATTTGGTCAGGTCTTCTTGCCCAGTCCTTGACCAGGACTTCTTTGCCCAGCCCTTTGCCAGGACTTCTTACCTAGTATACCTAGGACTTCTTCCTGCACACTCAGTGAACAAGTTAGATCACACTAACATCTTAACTTCTGAACCCTTTGCCATTATCAAAACCCAGGTTTGACTTAGGTGCTACCTACACCAACATAATGTTGATCAATTTATAATAAAATTTGAAATTTTTAAAAATCGTTTCTCTCGATGGATAATCCTGATTACGCCGTTGATGAGATGATTCTTGTTGGGACAAGTTGACGATGAAGCCAAAGAATGGCCTCTCCCTGTAGACGCGTGCGCCTGTCGGTAGCGTAATATATTAGTTAGATGTCCTGCACGATCAGTTCGGATCCTCTGTCCCAAGTCCCCCTCTGTCCCTCTGTCCCAAACACAAAACGACAAAAAAAAACCCGTGTCGTCTGCGTGACTTCGCCCACTCGCGATCAAAATTCCCTCGCGCTCATGCCTTCTTGCCGAACTCCCCTTCGCGCGACCCACTCACGGTTAAAAAACCCCCGGGCATCCCCAGCTACAAGGCCGACGACGGAACAGGGGATGGCGACTCGACCTCTTCCTCCCTCGGCGCCGCCGGCGACCACTCCATGGCTTCCTCCGCGCCGCACACAAGGGAGCGCGCCAATCTCCTATCCCCCGGCCGAGAGAGGTCTGCCGGCGACCGCTCGTTCCAATGCTTCTTCGTTTCCAACCTCAAACGCCGTGTGTTCGCCGGCATGTCCAAGAATTCCAACAGGGAAGGCAAGTGGAGGTACGTTCCCATCCCATCTCAAAGTACCTCACGTTGATTAAAGCGAAGAAACTCAACCCAATGGATACGATAACAATCATCAATAATAGGTGGAAACTGTTGGTGCCCCAGTTGATTTTGATGTGATCAACCAAGTTAGGTTAGGTCATGTTGGTTTTAATCCCTCTGCTAAGTGTGCAGGAGCTTAGGTACGGAGGAAGTCGAGCGTAAGACGTAGCGGACGAGAAGGATTGTGCGGGGAAGTGAGCCGACGGGCTCGGTACAATCTGAGGGATTCGGAACCTGCGGAAGAGTACACCGGTGGAGCGAGAAGGACGTGCACGGTGTCCGAGGGACGAGAAGCCGGGAGGAAGGACGCTCGAGGGGCGAAAGGCCGGAGCCGGGTTCGGGTGAGCCTAACTCCGGTTGGCCGGAAATCACCCAGAAGACGAAGAATCAAAAAGACTAGTCCAAGCGCCCAAAAGAAAAGAGAAATTTAATTGGTGCCCCGAAGGATCGAACTCGAGACCTCAACAACACACATTAACCCACTTACCATTTGAACTAAAGGGCAATAGTAGTAAAATGTTGCCGATATTACTACTTAGAGATTACAACAGCGACATGGAGATTCCAACAACCATCTCGAGGAAAGATAAAGTTTTAATTAAAACAATTAAAACTTAAAGGATAATATTACATTATCCTTTAATCAAATCCAATGGATGCAATTTAATCCCATCCAAGATCAACCATCCAGATTACATCCATGGATCAACGGCCAAGAGAAAAGTGATCAACAATCAACAATCCAGATTTATTCTCTTAGGCTATAAATAGACTTAGAGGTTTTACTTTAGAAATCAATCATTTTATTCATTCTTGTAAAATCTCTAAAAGTCTAGTGTGCTATTTTTGTAAGGCTTCTCCGCCACAAGGAGATTTTTATTGAGCGTCCATTGTCTTGGAAGCAACGTCCTTAGTTGCGACCAAGTTTTTTTTAAGACGAGTGCCTCCACTTTTTATATTTTTTTCCCGTCTATTCACCCCCTCTAGCCGGTCCAACCCGATCCTACTAGTGGTATCAGAGCCAAGGTCGCCGCAGAAAGACTAATCGCCGACTGCAGCAATTTCAAGAAAAATGGTTGGAGCCGTAATCTACCCGCCGAAATTTGAGGGGGAGTTCGCGATGTGGAAGCGCCGAATGCAGGTATTTTTTAAAACTAATATTGAATTGCTAATAATTATGAAAAATGGATTTTCAGTTCCTAAAGACAACAACGGCAAGGATAAAGAAATAAAGTCGTAGACCAAGAAGGAGAAATCAGACTTTGAAGCAAACGGCAAAGCTGAATTTCATCTACTAGCCGTTCTTCCCGAGCAAGAAATTAACCGCATCGAGAATTACAACTCGGCAAAAGAGCTCTGGGAAAAATTCCTAGAATTGCATGAAGAGAAGAATAAGAAATCAGACATCGCCGCACTGAACACAAGGAAGATCCAACTCGACGATGAGTCCTCGTCAGAGGAGTCGGAAGGTCAAGAATATGCGGGACTTGCGCTGATGGCAAATCATCAAGAAGGGAGCACTGATGAAGGGGGAGAGACGTCAGAAGAAACCGATGACGAAAGAGGAACCTCGTTTTTCGAAAGCGACCCGGTAAGTGAGGTTTGTTTTCTTCCTCATGATCAATTATATGCAGGAGTTAAAGCCTTGCTCAAATCTAATTGTAGATTAGAAAAAGAAAATTTAAAATTGAAAAATGAATTAACACTTACATCCTCTTCTGATATTTTGAAAAATAAAAATGATAATTTGAAAAACTTAGTGCAAAAAATTAGAACTTGATATTGCATATTTACGCCAAAAGAAAAATAGCTTTCCTGATAATTTAAATTGGTATTTTAAAAATCATAAGGGTCAATTTAAAAAAGTACCCAAAAGCTATATTCCGCCTAAGTTTTTAATTAATCCTGTCGACAGGAATTTATTTTGGGTTCCAAAATTTATTTTAAACTGATAAGTTTTTTTGTGCAGAATTCTTTTACAAAAGTTATGTTAATATTTTTCAAATATTTTCGGTCAAAATTTGAAATTAAAATTAAAAAAATAGATAAATAATTTATTTTTATTGATCTAATTTTTCATGATTCAGATATAGTGGAAAAACTCATTATAATTTTTTTTAAAAAAATCAAAGTATTTTTCGATTTTTTTTAAAAAAAATTATTAATATTTTCAAAAACTCGTATCTGTTATTTTCAGACTTGATAAATAAATTTTAGCTGAAAATTTTTGTCTAAACTCGTATCTTCATCTTCGACTTTGACAAAAATATTCAGATTTTTTTTCATAAATGTTCGATTTTTTATGAATCGTTTATTGAAATCTATTTTTTTCAATAAAAAAAAATTGGAATTAACTTCTGAAAAAAAATATGTCATTTTAAATTTGAAAAATTTGTGGTAATGCAATTCTTTTTACTTAGAATATTTGTTATCACACTTAAAATTTTTCTTCTTCCCTAATTATATTTTCCCTTCCTTTTTTTTGTCCCATTTTTGCTGTGATCAAAGGGGGAGAGTAGTTCGGGGGAGGTTATGTACTTGATTGCAAAAATTTTTTATGCTTAATACTATTATTGTTTGTTGTTTATCCCTAACTAAACTTGGGTTGATGCACATCAAAAAGGGGGAGATTGTTGGTGCCCCAGTTGGTTTTGATGTGATCAACCAAGTTAGGTTAGGTCCTGTTGGTTTTAATCCCTCTGCTAAGTGTGCAGGAGCTTAGGTACGGAGGAAGTCGAGCGTAAGACGTAGCGGACGAGAAGGATTGTGCGGGGAAGTGAGACGACGGGCTCGGTACAATCTGAGGGACGCGGAAGCTGCGGAAGAGTACACCGGTGGAGCGAGAAGGACGTGCGCGGTGTCCGAGGGACGAGAAGCCGGGAGGAAGGACGCTCGAGGGGCGAATGGCCGGAGCCGGGTTCGGGTGAGCCTAACTCCGGTTGGCCGGAAATCACCCAGAAGACGAAGAATCAAAAAGACTAGTCCAAGCGCCCAAAAGAAAAGAGAAAATTAATTGGTGCCGCGAAGGATCGAACTCGAGACCTCAACAACACACATTAACCCACTTACCATTTGGACTAAAGGGCAATGATAGTAAAATATTGCCGATATTACTACTTAGAGATTACAACAGCGACATGGAGATTCCAACAACCATCTCGAGGAAAGATAAAGTTTTAATTAAAACAATTAAAACTTAAAGGATAATGTTACATTATCCTTTAATCAAATCCAATGGATGCAATTTAATCCCATCCAAGATCAACCATCCAGATTACATCCATGGATCAACGGCCAAGAGAAAAGTGATCAACAATCAACAATCCAGATTTATTCTCTTAGGCTATAAATAGACTTAGAAGTTTTACTTTAGAAATCAATCATTTTATTCATTCTTGTAAAATCTCTAAAAGTCTAGTGTGCTATTTTTGTAAGGCTTCTCCGCCACAAGGAGATTTTTATTGAGCGTCCATTGTCTTGGAAGCAAAGTCCTTAGTTGCGATCAAGTTTTTTTTAAGACGAGTGCCTCCACTTTTTATATTTTTTTCCCGTCTATTCACCCCCTCTAGCCGGTCCAACCCGATCCTACAGAAACATCATCAATAATCGATCTAAATGTCGACAACAATCAATACAATCGTTGAATGTGTATGGCTCTCCGACTCTAAACAAGCTTCGAATTCGTGAGAGACAATAGTGTAGTAGTAGAAGAAGACGGTGTTGTAAATGCGAGAACTAATTTGTCTCTGTTTTTTTTTAATTTCATGTTTTACTTTCCTGAACGGGTCATTTCGCTGACTTTTGTGGTCTCATCGCTTGTGTTCCGCGTTCTCCCTCAGGTATTTGGTGCTCTGGCAGGCTTGTTGCCACCTTCGGATGATGGAGAACGCAATGGTTCTCCTCCAAACAGGCCGCCGTCTCGCCTCAGCCGCTTTCCGCCGCGAATCCGTGTGCTGGTCGGACGATAGCTTCGGCGGCGACAGCGACGTCAGGGTTACTGCTCCGCCGCCGTCGGAGATGGAGTCTGCCTCCCAACTCCTCTCTCACATCAACTTGATCGTCCGCCGCCGCGACGCCGCTATTGCATCGCTGGACGCCGGTCTCCCTGCTGAGGCCATCCGCCACTTCACCAAGGTTCTGGACAGCCGTCGGGGCCTCCCCGGAAGCTTCGCAGCCAGTTGCCTCATCGGCCACGCTGCGGCTCACAAGGTCGCTGGTTGTCTCGCAGACGCCATTGCTGATTGCAACCTCGCGCTCGCCCTTGATCCTTCTTCCATCTCAGCACTCCGCGCCCGCGCTGACCTCTTCGAGGCGGTGTGCGCGCTCACGGACTGCCTTCATGATCTCGAGCACTTGAAGCTCCTCCACGAAGCCACCGTCCGCGACCGAAAGCTTCCCGGTCCCCGGTGGAGGTTGCATCACGACGTCCGCTACTGTGACATCCCGGCGAATCTCCGTGCGCTCACAGCGCGGATTCAGCATCTCCGCGGATGCATCGCTGCCGGGGAGGCCAACAACGTCGATTATTACATGCTCCTAGGCGTTCGACGTGGGTGTACGCACACCGAATTAGGCTGCGTGCACGTGCTGCTGACGCTGAAGCACAAGCCGGAGAAGGCCATGGCATTTGCCGAGTGGGTAGAGTTCGCAGACGGCCACCGGGACTTCGACTCAATCCGCGACCAAGCAAGGATGTCCGTGGCGATTCTCTATCTCATGCTACAAAAGGCCGACGACGCCAGCCTCATGACGGCGGCGGCGGCAGAGGAAATTCTGGAGATACAGAGGCCCGAGGCGGCGACGGCGGCGGCGATGACGGCAGAGAAACCGATGGCAGAGAAGTCGTCGGTATTTCAAGGCAGAGAAGGCGTCGGTATTTCAAGGGGAGTCCAGCGAGAAGGGATTTAGGGCACGGGTCGAGCGCGATAGAATTTTGATCGCGAGTGGGCGAAGTCACGCGGACGGCACGGTTTTTTTTTTATCGTTTTGTGTTTGGAACAGTGGGAGACTTGGAACAGAGGATCCGAACTGCAACACGATATGCACATTATAAGGGGGACGGCGAAGTGAGGATTCAAAATTTACTTGATTGAATAATTGATATTTTAAATTAATTAATTTAAAAAATAAATAAAATAAAATAAGAAGTATGAAGATATTAATTTTCTGAAAATATATAATAAAAATATTTAATATTTTTAAAATTGTCAATAGAAACACCATAGTTGGTAAAGACAGACCGAATTAAGCTTCGTCGAAAACTAATTTAATGACGGATCAAGGAATTCTGTCGATAAATACCGGCGAAATTAGTAGTTTCGTCGATGATTCTGTAAAATAATAACAGACGAGGGACGCTCAGCCTTCAAATTCACCCAGCCGTACGAGCTTCTTCCCTACGTTACCACCTCTGAAAAGCCCCACAAATGCCGTCGGCACGCTCTCGATGCCGACGGATACATCTTCCAGCGAAATCATTCTGCCACGGCGAAGGTGGTCGGAGGTGGCGGCTGCGAACTGCTCGTGCAAGTGGAGGTAGTCCACGGCCAAGAACCCACGCAGCGTGATGCGCTTGTAGATTACGTCAAGCAGGTCCGGCGCCGCTCTCTTGCCGGCGTTCGTGTACTCCGATATCGCCCCGCACACTGCCACCCTGCCGAACGGGTTCATGTTGGCCACGGCTGCCTCCAACATGGTGGACCCGACGTTGTCGAAGTAGATGTCGATTCCGTCGGGAAAGTACCTGTTGCGAAAACAGAGCAACCAAAGTTTCGCACCAGGATCAAATCAATCGGCCGTTAATTGTGAATTGGCCGTACCTTCTCAGAGCAGACTTGAGATCGTCTTCTTCCTTGTAGTTGAACGCGTCGTCGAATCCGAGCTTGCCTTTTAGAAGATCCACCTTTTTCTTGCTCCCGGCGCATCCGACGACATAGCAGCCGGAGAGCTTGGCGTACTGGCCGACCAAGCTCCCGACTGAACCCGACGCCGCCGAGACGAAGACCTTCTCCCCCTTCTTCGGCTTACAAACCTCGTAGAAACCGGCGAACGCTGTCAACCCACTCGACCCTGTATCTGTGCGGCATGATTGTGTTGTTCTTTAATCAGGTGCAGATCGTGAGAGTACTCACCCAAAACGCTGGCGTAGTACGAAAGAGGGAGATCCTTCGCGTCCACCTTCGTCATGACGGTTCCCGGCCGGACCACCGTGAACTCCTCCCACCCAAGCAGTCCGACCACCACATCACCCTCCTCCAGCTCCGCCCTCCCGGAGGCCACAACCTTCCCCACTCCGTACGCGTCGATCCTCTGCAACGAGAGAGGCGAAGTCGTGAGCTGAGACAGGGCGACGAAAGCGTTACCTGAGCGACTAGTGGCCACGCGACGCGTGCCTTCCCGGGCTCGATTGGGGAGGCGGCGGCGGTGGCCGTGTGAGACGAGCTGTAGCGCTTCATGCGGTTGAGCTGGTAGGGGTCGATGGAGAGGAAAAGGTTCTTGACGATGACTTCGCCGGATCCGGGGGCGGGCTGCAGCGGCTCGGTGGCGAGCTCGAAGTCGGACTCAGACGGATGGCCGTCGACGTGGTGCTTGAGGGAGACGTACTTGTTTGCCGCTTCCATTGTCCACGGCGCGCGCGCAGTCTCTGTAAACACTCCTCGGCGGATCGATGGTCCTTATGAAGAGATTCCGCACCGGAGCTGCGCCGGCGTTGTCCTGTAGCGGATAGTGGATAGCGGAGGAAGTTGAGATCCAATGGCGTACGTTAGTAGCTGTGGACCACACCCTGACACGTTTTATATATATATATATATATATATATATATATATATATATATATATATATATATATTTATTATCGTTGATGGTTGGAAAATTAAAATTGATTATATATTTAAAAATTTAAAATATAAATTATTTATTGGTATAATTTTTATGAGAAAATATCTTATTTAAAAGGATAAATATTAAATTTTAAAAATAAAATAACGGGAAATGAGAATGTTAAATTAAAATTGAATCTGATTTGAAATAAATCTAATAGATAGGTGTGAAGATAACGATTATATTGGTTCAAATCGAGATTAATTTTAAGTTGATTTAGTCAAATTATGGTCGAACCAAGTTTATGTAAGTATCTCGGATAGTTTTGATATTAATTATTAATCAATTAAATTAAATTAGATCTTGTGTATATTTAATACCTTGTATATAAGGATTATATTGGTTCAAATCGAAATTGATTTGGAGTTGATATGATTAATGAATCAAATTTACATAAGTATTTTAGATTATTTTGATGAGTTAAATTAGGTCTTCTATATATTTGGTGTCTCGTAATTAAGTTTTAATGTTGATGAATTTATAATAAAATTTGAAATTTTTAAAAATCATTTCTCTGTATAGAAAATCATCTCTCCTCCTGATTACGCCACTGGTGAGAAGATTCTTGTTGGGACGAGTTGACGATGAAGCCAAAGAATGGCCTCTCCCTGTAGACGTGTGCGCCTGCCGGCAGCGTAATATATTTAGTTAGATGTCCCTACACCATAGACACATTATGGGGACGGTGAAGTCAGGATTCAAAATTCACTTAGACGGAATAATTGATATTATAAATTAATTAATTTAAAAATATAAATAAAATAAAACAAGGAATATGAAGATATTAATTTTCTAAAAATATATAATAAAAATATTTAATATTTATAAATTTGTTAATGGAAACACCATAATTGGTAAATAGTGAGGAAATTAGGGTTCGTCGAAAACTAATTTACCGACGGAATCAAGAGTTCCAATCAGCAAATACCGACGGAATTAGGAGTTCCGTCGATGATTCCGTAAAATAATCGTCGACGCAACGCCCTGTTCCATTGGTAAACTCTCAATTTCGTTGATAAATATCAGAAATATTATCGACGGAAATTTCCAATTTCATTTATAATATTTTTCAATATTTTTATATTTGGTCGATATTACATCGGAAATTTTTAAAAAATTATAAATTAACATATCATAATCCGTACAATAATAATCACAAATTATCACCACGCAAATCAATACTACATTCCACAAAACAAGTTGAGGGTAAATGAGTACTTACAGAGCTGAAAAAAATTACACAAAGAATCAATGGCAACTTAGTTCTTGCAATATGAATATAAAAGAGAGAGAAGTATTAATAGCATAAAGATATATATTATTCGACTACATAAACCAAATAGAATAAGAATAATAGAGGAAATCTTACAAAACCATACGGAATACTCTTGAAAATCTCACAAAATCATATGAAAATATGCGCAGAGTAATCCTCCTGCAAAGTTCAAGGAAAAATTGAGTAGGGCAAGCAACAAGATTAACATTAACAAAACTAAAGTATAATAACAAAATGACAAATTAAATGTATGCACTTCAATTGAGTTATGAACAATTACTATACATAATTTTAACAAAAAATTATGTATTAGCTTAAAGTGTGAAATCTTACTATCTACCATCCTCAATGCATACATATGCATGGTAATAGGAATAAAAAAACAATATCATACTATGCATCATGGATAATTAAAATTTCTACTTTATCACATACAAACCATTCAATAAACATATAAATACTATTATATAAAAGAACATGTTCTGCATAAATAATCTGCATGTTAACCATTCAGCCATAGATGCTTAACTTAACACATCATATATTGTAAATAAACAAATTCCAATTGGGATGCTTAACTTAACATATCATATATCGTAAATAAACAAATTCCAGTTCAAATACAATCTTCGCCGGAGGAGGTCTAAATATCAATGAAGAGACATCAATTCAAATCCTGGATCGTCGAATTGAGAGAGATATTGAGAGAGATCAAGAATTCTCACTATTTCTTAGATTCATTGATCAAATTCAATTCAGTGGGATCTTTCACTCACATTTTTTTCCATCAAGAACGCTTTATGAAACTTTTTGACCTCCGAATTTGGAGTATCCTACTTTCACGTGATTCGCAGGGTTCAACAAGCAATCTATATTTCATGATCAAAAGTGTAGTACTGCTTGTAGTAGCGGTCCTTATATCTCGTATTAACAATCGAAAGATGGTCGAAAGAAAAAATCTCTATTTGATGGGGCTTCTTCCTATACCTATGAATTCCATTGGACCTGGAAATAAGACATTGGAAGAATCTTTTTGGTCTTCCAATATCAATAGGTTGATTGTTTCGCTCCTGTATCTTCCAAAAGGGAAAAAGCTTTCTGAGAGTTGTTTCATGGATCCATAAGAAAATACTTGGGTTCTCCCAATAAATCAAAAGTGTATCATGCCTGAATCTAACCGGAGTTCACGGTAGCAAGTTAATACAAGCAAAGCAAGTAGATGAGTGAATAAAATAACTTGGAATGTCTCATAAGAATTGGTTTTTATAAAAAAACTAAGTTGTAGTTGAAAAAACCTCAGAAAAAGTTAATCACCATCTTCTTGAGTCTTGAGTCTCCTATGACTCAAAACCATATTGTGTCGGAGTGAAATTAGTTATGACCGTCATCATATGTCAATGAGAGATTTATGAATGGCCTCCCTCCAACGATCGTCCTCGGTTCTCCTCCGATCGTCCTCGGCTCTCCTTTGCTCCTCAGCGGTCATCCACTGATCCAACCTCCGATCCATAGAGGCAAGTCAAGTCCGCAGTTCTTGATTTTCTCGTCTTAAGGACTACACCTCGGTAGAAGAAGAGGAGGCAGTGAATGCATGGCCCCTGGGAATCCTCAATCGATTAAATACAACTTTCACCTCGGAGCCAAGGTCGTAGAGGGTGGAGTATTTTGTCCATCCACCGATATCATCATAATATATCTCATTCAACTGGTTAGTGGATAGAGACTCTGACTCCCCCTCTCCCTCTACTGATAGCTGAGATGTCTAAGTCATCATATTTGTCATTTGCTCCTATGTGGAAATATATAATTAAATTAATATTTAATTTGAATACAATTGCTAAAGTTAATCTAGATAAAACAATTAAATATAATATAGTTAATAATCTTATGTGTATAGCCTGAGATCGAGAATCAACAAATATGTCATCCTTCTTTTTATGGGTCTTGAGAAAGATTTCCATACAAGTGAGCTGGCGGGCTAGATTATGTTCTTGCATACAAAAATATATTGGGTCAAAATTATACGAGTTTTGTAATTAATACAAAATTTGCTTGTGTAACTTTAAATTAAACTCACCAAATCAATAGCATGCTCAATAATAGATTTAGATTCAGACGTATGACGAGTGGTTCCGATGCTCGGGCCACTTGGCTCTGTATTTTTATTGCTCGAGCATTTTCAGTATTTTCTTTCCATTCTTGTTCAGTTCGGGTGGTCATCCATACACCCTATATCTCGGTTGAAATATATGGCGGTCATGTCTCCTTCTTTCTCATGTAATACATGTGATCTCTATACAACTTGACATAATAAATATGTCAAGTATTTTTGATTTCTTCCTTGTGCTTGTCATCCCATAAATATTTTTTCTGTAATTATACGTTAAAATTTAGATATTTAAAGATAAATATATTATAGAATACCAAATATATTAAATCTACTTACTACAAATTTATTATAATAAAATATTTTCGTCTCCTTGTCTATATGTCTCCATGTAAGACCTGCAGTGCATACTATTTCTTTGAATTTTTCAAAAAAAAAAGGAGGAAACTCGGTGGCCATCAGGAGTAAATCTGCATAAAAAATTATTAAGAAATAAAAAATATATTATAACTAAAGTCATATATTAACTTGAATTACTAATAACAAAAAATACTTATAATTCTCCAACAACACTGAGCGCCTTATAGCCTCGGAGTGTTACGCCTGCTGCTTAGCTATAATAATATCTACAAAAAAATATTACTGTTGGATATTATTATTATCTCTATTAGGTGGGCTTATTTGTAAATTGCACAAGTAAATACAATCTGAGCCATTAAAGTGATCTAACTTATGTTTATTGGGTTTCGGATTATTGGATGCGAGTTCAATGTATAGAACCCTTTAGACCAATCTGTTATTATCTATGGACTGATAACAGATTGGATTGCTATATAAAGGGGAGGTCCCCAAGGGTTTAGGCGATCTTTATGACCTAGTTTCTTGTTCCCCATTGACAAGAAACTTTACGGCGCCATCAAACCTAAGCCCCTTGGAAGATTCTCCTTCTTCTTTCCGCTGCATCTTCTTCCACAGGGATCAAGCTGACGACGCTACGACAAGGACAATGACTCTACAATCAGGTTCCTTGTCTTTCGGTTTATATCTTATATTTTGTTATGTCATGATTCAATAAAACAATAGATCCATATTTATATACATTATGTTTTCTCTTCGAGTTCTTATTTTGTTTCTAGAATTCATGCGGTTAGGAGAAAACACAATGTTCTATCAATTACAACATATCATAATAAAGTTTCATAACATTATAATATAAATAGAAGATATAATGGAAGTATAACTTACTTGATAAACAGCAATGCTAATATTTAATTATCATTAACATTTGACTAATTAACATTATCAGTTTCTAAATCATCATCGCTAGACTTTGTAAGTTTAAAAGATCCTCACTACTGAATATTTCTCCATCATCTATATCCTCGTAAATGATATTAACATTTACAAGTAATTAAGATGTTGATTAGAGTTATGAATCAACTGAATGATATTCCACTTCATCATTCTAAAATGCTTCATGGTTTTGAGCAGTGATGGTGTTCTATATTTCTATGGTTAAATAAGGCTTTATTCTATAAACAGACAACCATTCACTACATCTTCTTCTTCTCGTAGGGTATTCCAGATAGAAAATTTGGTCGCTTGTACCCCAAAAATGAAAGGTTCAAATTTGTTAAACCTTTTGTTTTCATTAACCTCAACTAGATTATAGTTTCGATTTATTCTGGTACCTATTCTTGGGGATGGATCATATTATGAACATTTGAACAACACACACCTTTTTATAGGTAATGCAAGGTATTTAAACTCTATGATTTCGTTAAATCTACCATAATAATCAAACTTAATGTTACTGTTGTCCAAAGATCCTTTGAAACAAATACCAAAATTATAGGTTAATCTCCTTGAATCTCGTTGTGCCATGTGGAATTTAAGGCTATTAACATAGTAATCAGAGTATATCATTATTTTACAGAGGGAACTTGATACAAAATTCATTATCCTATCATCTTGGACATTCGAGATTCTATGATTTTTCACCTATAAAATTGGTTCTGATATAAATTAGAAGACTTCTTAATACATATGAAATAAAATATTTCTGAAAACAACTCTAACTTACATATATTTGAACATAATGCAAATTCGGCCTCTAACTTTGCAGCTACCTCACTTATACCAATTGATGGATTTTCTAGATATAGTTATTGTTCGTACAAGCTGGGAAAGAATGCCAAATATAAGACAATTGGGATACCATATATGAACTTAAAATTGATTTTGCCAATGTTTGATTAGATAAGTAAACTTATTTTATGTATGGTTTGATCTCATCACAGTTTAAGAGTATATATGTTCTTGCTGTATGGTATTTTTCTTGAGTTAACCATCTCGAAACGATGCACTCATTGGCTTCTCATGAAACAAGAAAATAGAAAGCAACAATCGATTTATCGGTCGAGCATCATCAGAATTTCTAGGCCATCTGCGATGTCTGGTTTTAACATTATCAGCAAAATAATAGGAGCAAAAAGAAGATGTTTCTTCAACTAGATAAGCATTTCATATTGACCCCTCAACTCTTGCTTTATTACGAACATTATTCTTTAATTACCTCAAAAAAATTTCGAATGGATACATCCATATGTACTGAACAGGACCAGCTATTTGTGCCTCATATGGTAAATGTACCGGTATATGTTCCATTGAATCAAAGAAACTGGGAGCAAATATTCGCTCCAGCTTACATAGTATGATAGAAATGTCTATTTTTAGGCGAAACATATCATCCATCATAATACACATTGTTGTCAAATCTCTAAAAATAAACTCAATTTTGTGAGTGCTTGTCAAACATTTTCAGAAAATAAGTCATGGAAAGCTACTGGAATAAGTCTTTGCATGAATACATGATAGTCATGACTTTTCATTTCAAACATCTTTAACTTATTCATATCCACGCATTGAACCATATCTAAGACATACCGATCTGGAAATTTTATTTCTTTCAACCAACTACATAAAGCTTGTTTACCATCATTATCCAATGTATAATAAGCCTTTGGAAATCTATTGGTTGTTTCATCCTGATGCAATTCTGCCCTGTTAACTAATTCATTTAATTCCTCACGTGGATTTGCAGTGTCTTTAGTTCTTCCAGGCACGTGCATCACAGTGTTGAAAATATTATCGAAGAAATTTTTCTCAACATACATAACATCTAAATTATATCAAATAAGTAGATACTTTCAATAGGGCAGCTCTCAAAATATAGTCCTTTTTTTCCATCCACACTTGTACATTCTTATAATATATTTATTTATGTCATCGGAGCAGGTTGAGAAACTGCTACAAATCCATAACTGTCTATTTGTTCAATTATATCTTCACTTGAAGTGTTGACCGGAGGAGATTTTCTGACTACAACATTCTTTAGGATTTTTTTATTTTGCCTGAAAGAGTGATCAACTGGTAAAAATTTACGGTGATTATCAAACCAAGATACATTTCCACTGCAAGGTAATGAAAATGTATCAGACACAGTCATGCAGTGTCAGTGTGGGCATGCCAATTTATCAGTTGTGTTCTATCCCGACAACATTGAGTATGCTGGAAAATCACTGTTCGGCCATAATAATACATGTAATCTAAAATTAGTTTTATTTGCAACATCATAAGTTGCTGACCCTGTATTCCATAATTCATTCAACTCAGCAATCAGAGATTGTTTGAAACTATTTATCATCTCTTTAGGATTGGTTAGATCAGGAATCAGTACAGTAATGAACATAAATGCATCTTTCATGCACATCCATGGCAGTAAATTGTACGGTGTTAATATAACTGGCCAAGATGAATATTGTTGTCCCGACTAACCAAATGGTTGAAATCTATCTACAGAAAGCCCCAATATTATATTACGTGGTTCCATTACAATGAGAGAAAATACAGCATCAAGATGGTTTCATGCGGGAGAAGACACATTAGGCCTCCTTCGCACACATGCTCATGATGCTACATAATGTGCCAAACTGTAACAACAGATGCATATAAACATTGAAGTTTAGCAATTAATGGAAAGTAATACATCACTTTCCAAGCAATATTTTTCTTTTTCTTCCCTAGTATGCGAGTATAAGTCTTATAACGAGGGTAACTACATATTTTGTATTCACTCAGTTCGTTGTCTTTATTCCAAAAGATCATATAGTTGTTTATACAACAATCAACCATCTCAACAGACAAACCAAACCTTGAACTAATTTTTTTATATTGTAGAAGTTACCAGTCATAATGTTATCAGCAGGAGCAACTCTGACATCAATTGACATATGTCATCAGTACATCTTTCTGAAAAATGATGTTCTGCTTTCATATTCAATAACCTTATAGTAGCTGACAGTTGGGAATCACCATAAAGAATGCATTCCTACTCTTCTCTTTCAATGACCTTTAACATTTCATATAATTGTTGATATTCAGGTGTTGATATTTTACTTATATTGGAATAATCAACTGCATTAATCGTATTGTGAATCATTGATTGCATTGCAATATCTTTAACAGATGATTCAGCTGCAGCAACATTTGTTTAAGATGGCGAACCACCAGAAAGCCCAATTAGTTCATATATATAAAGTTCTCGGTCACACTGCAATTTGAAGTAATTTGGCAGAAACTCATTTCTACATATATATACTCACAAGGTATCCTCGTCATGGTAGGCTCTGTTTTTACATTTCTTATGATTATAAGGACACCTTAATTCAGCACCATTCATATATTCTGAATTACTCTTAGCAAATTTCACAAACTATTCAAGTTTAGAAATAAAATCATCTCTGATAAATCCATTTTCTAATCGATTGTATATTCAAGTTTTATTCATATAAATTGTTGTCTAATAAGAACAAAATTTGAAATATGATTAAACTTTTATAATTTTAATTAAGTAGTAAAATAAGCATCTTGATAACGACTAAGATAAATCTAAATTCTAAGAAACCTAGATACAAGATCAACCTAGATTATCATTCATTTTCCAACTACAGATAATACTCTAAATAACACATAAATAAAAATATATATATAATGTTATATATAAAAATACAAATTACTAGTTACATTAAATTCAACCATTAATATAGCATAAAGTAATGTTTAATAAATTATGCCTAGAAATGAGTAATCTAATGGGAGAAAAATAGCAAATGCAGTATCCTACAAAATTAAAAATATATGTATAGTGAAAATGGAATTGCAAAACCTAAAAAAATAGCAAAACTAAAAAATAACTACTGGTTTGCCGTGATCTGGCCAAGATCTGACGGCTACGATCTAGAGGCTGTTGGCCGCGATTTAGCGGTTGCAATTTGTCGGCCTAAAATCGGCTGGCCACAGTCAACCGGCGGTAATTTGCCTACCGGCAACCAGCAAATCACGTCTGCTAGCAGCGATTTGCCTGCCGATAGCAGGCAAATCGCGACTATTGGCTGTGATCTGCTGGCTGGTAGTCGTCAGATCATGGCTGCCGACCGATAGTCGCCAATCAGAGCCCGGACAATCGGAGAGAGAAGAGAAGGAGATATAGAGTTGCTTACCTTGAGGCGTCGACTAGAGAAAGGATCAAAAAATGGAACCGTCATCTTAGCGGTCTTCTGGTCTCGACCCCATAAGTTTTCAGAGGAAGGTAAACCACTGTTATCACTGATATGATGAGGCGCCTAGGGTCGAGAGAATTAATGTCAGCAGATCAGGGTTTTATCCCCGTGCGTAATTGGCGACCCTCGAATCTGTGACCTCGACCAAATCGGTCAGGCGTCTTACCATCCGATCCAGCCCATTGGGGCAGAATTCTTATGATGCCCTTCGTCGACCAGAGAAGGAAACCACATGGGAAGAGGAGGGAAGAAGATCGAGGAGAATAGATCGCATGAGACAAAGAAGGAAAAAGGAGGATTTTATTTTGGGATTATCGACGAAATTATCGGTAATTCCTAACGGAATTGGGGTTTCTATCGAGAATTCTCGACTAGATTGGTATTTCCATCGGAAATTTCCGACGGAATTGGAGATTATTTTTTTCCGTCGGGAAACTCCAATTTTGTCGGTAATTATTTTTTTCACCCACTCGTTGGTATCCTTCGATGGATCCAATATTCCGTTAAAAGTTACCGATGGAATAAATATTCTGTCTGAAATTCCGTTGAAAAAGCAGAGTTTTGTTATAGTGAACTATTTTAATAAGTTTCATTGTTAAAAATATTAGTTCCGTTGTTGTTGTAATAGAAATATAAAGAGTTAAAAAAAGACAAATAAATCTACTGATTAAATAAATATATTAGGTTTAATATATAAATAAACAATATAGTTATAATTCTTAAATTTGTAACTAATGAATTATTTTGTCAAAATTCACGATAATAATTTTTTAGGCTAAAATTCTTAACTTGAAAATTCATAAACATTATACGTAAATATTATCGTAGCTCAAATAATCATAACTAAATATTCGACATAATTTTAGAATTGTGGAATTTTATCTCAAAAACATATAATTTCAAAATCTATAATGATAAATCAACCAGTAAATAATATTAGCACGGTATATGAGTTCAAAATCATGGATCAAACGCTCACTATGGCAACCTATAAATCGACCAATACAAGCTGGAATCAGGCTTCAAAACTATCAAAATCACGGCTAAATCATCAAAATTTCTAACAATTGAACGTCTGGAAAAACTCAAATCAATGATATGGAATTGAGTTGAAAACTCTTCAAAAAAATGAAGCAAATTTGATTTGGGTTGGATTAGATGGTCACGCCGTGATTTTTATAAAATTGATGTCAAAAATTTGAAAGGAGGCGATGGTCATGACTGGATTCGATTGAAATTTTTTTTAGGGTTTGAATAGACACATATTGATCCTGTCGTGAAGCGAGGTGGTGGTTCTAAAGGCGAGACTGTCCTCCGAGGACACGAAGTCCCTGAGGGTGGCTACAAAGCTGGCTCGCTCCTGTCCTGCAATACAGAGACCATTAGAACCAGTCGGGAAAAGTCCCCAGTCAGGCACTCCGACGGTCAAATCAATACTCGACGGTGACAAGCGAATGGAAAACAATAGAACAGAAAACAATGTACTATTGCGCCTACCTGAGAGATGCAGAGTGGAGAGGCTTATATAGCCGAGGAAGCTGACAGCTCCTGCCTCGCCTGCCATCTTTTGTCCGCTAGCGAGGACGAGACGATACATGCCCAGAGGTGGCAGGATAAAGTAGTGCATTACTGGGTTAAGGAAAGGGGCACTGTCAACTTAATGGTTGGCGCTATTCGGCATCGCTCGACCTGACACCAGTGTATGTGGTCACAGTACAAGGAGACAGGGTATGACAGGAAGATCAAGCCACCGGCGAGATATCCGTCGTTTGTGCCAGGGCGGCACTAGTCCTACGCCTACCCCTTACTGCTTCGAGTAGTTTGATGCCAGAGAGTGATTATCTGCAGACTAGGGCATGTTAAGGCCGACTAGGGACCCGTTAAAGGCGAATGCCGACTGGAGCATTGAGTAACGAGGCCGACCGAGGGCCTATGATGCAGATTCCGACTGGGGCACTGAATAGTGAGGATATACCCAGTATCGCCTCCTCTGGCTCGGGCTTATCCCAGGAGCGTGGGCTGCCACGCGTCGGCTGAGAACCAAACCTAGAGGGGTGTGGGGGTATGAGCATTTGGGCACTGGTCAAACCGATCCTAAGGAGCGTGGGCCGCCACGCGTACGATCGGGGACCCCGGGCCGGGTGCAATGCGAGGGCTGACCCGCGGGTACTTTCACCATATTTTATGTTGAGGCCTCCCAAAGGTGGATGCGTTAAGACTTGTTAAAGGCATCCGTTCCCTTTTTCCTGTCTCGGGTCTTTCTTGGCTCGGGGACCCAGAGTGAGAGCTCTGCTGTAATGATATCTAGGAGGTCAGACCCTCCCCGACACTGGTATCTTTCAATGGGTCGGGCCGACTCAACGACTCGGGCCCCCTATCTGATGGGCCTCTCTAGCCCACGCACCTATCTCCTCCTGACTAGGTGTCAGGCTGCCGGGCCAGGTGATACGCAAACTGACCCAGGATCACATATCATGACCCAAACTCTAAAAAACCACCGACGAAATGACAGAAATTGAAAGAGAATGATTCACGTATGAACTATGCGAATTAGGATTTATTTTTTCCATTTCTGGCTAAATATTATAATTCAAATGTTTTTCAATAGTTTTTTATAATCAGTTTGAAATTAGAAGGGCAGAGAGCTAATCGGAAGAGCAGTGGAGCTAAAAAATAATTAACTAAAAGACACCTAAAAAAATAGTTGGGGCACATCCCATATATCACATCTTTGGTCCCGTACTAAGAAAATATTAAAAGGTCCTATTCCATATAATAAATAATATTATTCCAGTACTATTATAATAGTAATTTTAATTACAATTAATACAACATGTTAAAAAAAATTAGTAAAATTGATTAAAAATTAATTATTGTTTTAGAGTTGTCTTGGGGTGAGCTAGAGTGATTTGCACCCTCAATTTTTTAATATTTTATTTAATTTTTGTTACATTTTAATTTTCTTTGCCTCTTTTTTCCTTAATTGGAAAAAACAAAATGACGATCACTTCGCCGGATCCGGGGGCGGGCTGCTGCAGCGCGGTGGCGAGCTCGAAGTCGGACTCCGACGGGTAGCCGTCGACGTGGTGCTTGAGGGAGACGTACTTGTTCACATCTCCCATTGTCCACGCCGAGCTCGTGGTTTCTGTAAACTCTCCTCAGCGGATCGATGGTTCTTCTGAAGAGATTCCGCACCGGATCTGCGCCGCCGTTGTCTCCTAGCGGATAGCAGAGGAAACGAGAAGATTCTTGTTTGGACGTCTGCCGTGATTTTATCGAATGATGGTTCTTACGAAGAGATTCTTGTTTGGACGTCGCCTTATCATACTTCTAGTGTTTCTGAATTTTTCTCCAACCATATCCGTGGAACATAATTGATTCGGAAATTGACAAATGGAATGACCAAGCCTGATGATGCGACAAATGATTCGGCGAGTAAAAAGATCCGAGAAATGAATTCTAGAAAACATTAGAAGGGCGCCGGAAAAATTTTCAACGATCCTACTTTGACGCTCAAGTCAGTAGTTATCAAGAAAGAGAAAATAATATTTTTATAAGAACGAGAGAATTCTCTCCTTTTCAAAGGTCCTTGATTATCTTTTTATTCTGTTTCCTAATTATTTTCTTTTTTTAGATCATAAAGACATTTAATGTAGTCGTTATATTAGCATTACAATAACGACTAGTGATTATTAAAGCGTATAACAGTTCTCCTTTTTCATCATTTAATAAATTGATGGCGTCCTCAAAAATATTAAGGGGACGCTTGGTAAGCGGGTTTAGAAGGTGGGAATGGGAATGAAATGATGATGTTTGATATACGGGAATCGGAATCAAAATAAGGATATGATACCCTTGATTTAAAAACCACCCCCAACTAGGTCATCACCAAACCCATAAACCTCTCAATCAAACTCATTATCATTCTCATTGTCAAATTTATACCAAGCGCCCCCTTAATGATATCCTTAATGGATAATCCTCACGAGACGCCCCTCATGAAATTTACCCTGATTGAAGAGGAGCTGATCTTATCGACCGACCAATATACAGACATTTCCGATCAGGAGTCATTTGTACCGCATCAATCAGATCAGTACTCGTCCTTCTTTACCGCCACTCCCTTATACTCTAAGTCAAAGATAGAATATACTCAGGATCCTGACCAGAAGCTTATGAATTGATTTTCGGCCAAGAACGACACACAAATCCCGATCGAGAAAACACCCGACTACTCGGGCATATCCACTTGAGAATCTTCATGCTACCTGACACCCTTCGGATCACGTACTAGCAGACAACTAGCATCCCTATTAATACTGTAATCACGTACTAGCAGACAACTAGCATCCCTATTAATACTGTAAAAGGACGTTGAGTTAGCAGAAAAGACGAAGCCAAGAATGACCCCTCCCTTCATTGTAGACACGATTTTTTTTATTTTTTATTTGTTTTCCCGGATCGCGGCATCCGTAACCGTTTAACTTTTTTAACGTTATAACATCTACCATCTTATAAAAAATATTGGGACTCATATGTCACATACACATTAATATTAACATCTTCATTCACAACCGTTTAACATTCAACCCCCATTATTTATGGGGTCCACATGCCACATACACATTATCTCACATATACATTCTCTCATATATATATATATTTTTTACATATTCATTCTCGTATCTACATATTTTTTATTTTCAATTTTATTTATTAATTTAAATGATTATTATTTAAAATAAATAATAATAATAATTTTAAATATTTTTATCATTTATTTAAAACCCCATATCCCCTAAAAAAAAAAAAAAAAATCTTCCCTGATCGGTCAGCTTGACCGATTAGGGGAGGTGCTGATCGGTCAAGCTGACCGATCAGCAAGATCGATGAACGCGTTCAAACACTGAACGCGTTCATCGCATTAGCGTATTAACGCGCTCGCCGTAACGATTTTAACGCGGACGGTACATTAATCGAGCATTATAACACTCGATTAACATACCGTTGCAGATGCTCTAAGTCATTGTCCGAGCACTAATCTCTATTAAGAGTTGTTTTCATAATTTTGATAATTAAAATCAACAATATAAAAATTTATTAAAATATAATCACTATTTAAAATTCGGAATGATCTCTTCTATAATCAAAAATTCATATGATCATTTACATGACCCCATACAATACATATTACATTAATTTCAAAATAAAAGAGCAGGTTAAATTTTCACTACTATTTTTAAAATATAAATTTCAAACTTCACCAATATAATAGTTCGTGTATTTTTATCCACCTTTCCTGATTTTATAAATAAATCTCTCATAAACTTTGTATTGGAGATGTGTTTAGTGTCATTTAGCCTCCCCTAGCACTAACCTATCACGCCCAAATATCGAGCCCAATCTTTTCCCTTATGGGCTTAACTAGTCGGCCCATTTCTCAAAATTAAAGATTATTATGAAATATCAATGAATAAATTAAAAGAAAAGATAATAACTTCCTATAATTTCAAATTCAAATGATTAATAAGGTTAGACAACGTCGAATCTCGGACGATCGATCCAGCCCAACAAAAGTTTCTCATCGATCGTCAAAATAAATTAGGAAGCGATCGCGACGGACAATCCAGAAACCTAGCGTCCTAGGATTTGTGTCATATTTAGATTAAAAAAAATCTATAAAATACATCGTAATTGGGGATTAAATCGTGATGTCTGAGATGAGAGCTCGAGGTTCAGATAATTCCAAACTCGATTCACACGGGAGACGCTATTTATGTAAAGATTAATGTGATTGATATCTTGACAAATATGGCTTCGGGCGGCAATAGTTTTTTTTTTTTTTACATTAGATATTTAATTTTATTAATCAATTAATTCTCACATAATCAGTCTTGTCTCACACAAATTTTCCACCTATAATTAAGAGAAATCGAGAGTCGCTAAAACAAGACGACCACAATGTTTCACAAGTTCACAACACGACTAATGTTATTGTTTCGAATGATCCAATGCAGGCATGGTTAATTTCAAGTTTAACCAAGCATGTCAAAACAAACACCAGGCTCTTTGGGCTTTAATCGGAGGCCCAATTGTGGCCCACTAACCTTGCAAAAGAATAATTAAAAAAAAGACTATCAATATTAAGTCTCACGGATCATTTACGAAGAGTCGTGCCCGCTTATTATAATTCTAATGAGTCCTAATTGCATCTTATTTTTCCATCGAGTGGATTTTAATTGGTGCAACTAATTGACAATCCAAAAAAACTGAAATCATCAACTCGACAGGAGGGATTAAAATAATCAACGGAATACTTTGCATCCGTTGTAAATCGACCTCGAACCTATTTATAATACTATCCTTATATGAGCCAACCGTGTCTGTACACCGAGATTTCAATCGATACAACTAATGATGGCCTTGTAAGTAGGTTCCCATCATGAAGCCAGGCAAAGCAACAATCCATGGCACTTCATTCGTGTGCTTTGCTCACTCAAGAATTGGAGACTGAACTAATGCAAAATTTCATCGCTCAATGTTGCACCCTAATCTTTCCGGATTTATTCGGATTGATTCCTAGGTTTTTGTATTTTCATATTCATTGTCTGTTAAGCATGTTTGGGTTCTCTCTCAAATTCTGTCTAATGTATAATTTACGTATTATATTTCGTGATAGTGGTGGCAAAATACGATTAGCTCGTCTCAATGCCCATGTCAACCCGTCTTAGGATGTACACGAAAATAATAAATCATGAAAATTACTGATCCGGATAGTATGACTAATACGTGGGAAGAGACAACCACAATGATAGAGCATGCACTTGCCTTAGAGAGATTGAGAGGAGGAAATTTAATTCTCCATCTAAAGTTTTTAATTTGGTCGTGCAGGGACCAAATCGAATTAAGTTAAATTTTAGAGGGCGAACTAAAATTTCCTCATGATGTGAAATTACGGAAATGTTCACGGGGGAGGAAGAAGAGTGATCTGGAGTCGTGGCGGTTAGAAGTAATCGATGCGGTGAGAGGTTTCGTGATCGTTTTTCTTGTTGTTGCTCAGCTTTTGCGGCACCGCCAGTGGGTGTCCGGGTCTGCTGCTGTGTGATCTGTTTGTGGGCACCACCGGTGGAGTTACCGACCTGATGAGCGCCCAGTTGATGGTCTTGAAGAAGTCGTGCCGCTTGATCTCGGCGGAGCCCTTGGTGCTCCCTATGCGCTTCTTAGGGTTTTTCGCCAGGAGCTTCGCCATCAGATCTCGGGCGTCGGCCATGTCTTCCGGGCGGTACTTGTTGAGGTCTTTCGCGGGTGGCGACGGGGGGAAGGAGAGCGGCTTCGTGAGGATGTTGACGAGGGTTTTTTCGTTGTCATCGCCCTTGAACGGGGTCCGCCCGTAGATCATCTCGTAGAGGAACACGCCGAGCGCCCACCAGTCGACGGCGCTGCCGTGGCCGCAGCCGGAGATCACCTCCGGCGCGAGGTACTCGTGCGTGCCCACGAATGACTTCGATCGCGCCGCGATCGGCTCGGCTATCAGCTCCGGATCGACCTCGATCTGTTCCTCCTCCTCCTCGCGTTCCCTGTCGTCCGCGGCGGGTTTCTTTCTCGGCGGCGCCCGCTTGGCCTTTTTGTCGCCGCCGTAGAAGCAGGAGAGAACGGGTTGAATGGGCGGCACGCAGGAGGCGGCGGAGGTCTTCGCCGGGAGCTTGCTGCTGCCGAGGCGTTGCATCATGTGGAGTTTGGGGACAACGTCACACTTGAGGGAGAGATCGAAGTCGGAGAGCATTATGTGGCCATCGTCCCTCACGAGGACGTTCTCCGGCTTCAAATCCCGGTAGACGACTCCCATCATGTGGAGGTACTCCAGCGCCAACAGCGTCTCCGCCGCGTAAAACCTGGGAATGCAGGAAAGTTGTTTGTCGAAATGCTCCAGCGTTACAGAGATGGATTAGGGCCATTACAAAAGGGAAATTTACTTGGCGGAGGAGATAGCGAAGCGGCGGCCTGGCTGGCGCTGGCGGAGGACGTGGAGGTCGCCGCCAGGGCAGAACTCCATGAGGAGGCAGGAGTAATGGGCGGCCTCGAAGTCGGCGTAGAGGGTGGGGAGGAAAGGGTGGTCGAGAGTGCGGAGGATGTCCTTCTCGATCTCCGCGCGATGGAGCTTGTTGCGGAAGGCGAGAGCCTCGCGATCAACGACCTTCATGGCGTAGAGACAGGCTACCTGCGAGGGGGCGCGGAGCTCGCACAGATACACGTTGCCGAGGTCGCCGCTGCCGAGGCGGCGCAGTAGGCGGAAGTGTTCGAGGCGGACTTGGCCGGAGGAGGCGGCGCGGAGGCGTCGGATGGCCTCCCACTCGGCCTGGTTCGACTTGTGGGGCTTCAGCTTCGGGTAGTGAGGGCCAGTCCCACTGCTGTCGCCGGCGCCGAAGTAGGACCGTACAGAGACGGAGCTGGAGCTGGCGAAGCTGATGTCGCTTATCCCGCTGCGGCGGGAGTCGATGGCGGTGCTGAAGGAGGAGCGGATGCTGTCGCGGTCGGAGTCATCGAGGCCAACCACAACCACGGCGGCGGCCTCCATGTTGAGTTGGCGAGACCGCGGGGTGGAGTGCATGGATTGGGAGACGCAATTCTACAGCTCCACACTTCACCTCTCTCGCAGGTTTATATAAAGCAAGAGCCAAATAGCGTGGTGCCGCTCTCATGGGCTGGTAAGGCGTCCGATTATTTGCATTGAAGGTTTTAGGTTCGAGAGTAATCAGTCGTACATAGGATAAAAATTTGATCGGCTGATTTAAATTCTTTTGGCCTCAAACATCTTATCCTACTAGTAAAATCATGATTTATCTCCTTTAGACATTTGTAAGGTTGGAGTAAAATCATGATTTATCTCTTTTGGACATTTGTGGGGTCGAGATCAGGGACAGTTAAGATAGCAGTTTCATCTTTTTGTATCAAATAGCGTAGCTGCCGTGGGCATTACGGTCATTCCGAACAACTTGTGGGATGCAATCTTTCGCAGGTACTTTTCTTCCTAAAAGTTTTTTTTCCGTATACTTCTGGATTTCTTGCCAATTAAAGCGACTTTGGCGTGCATGCGATACCCGTGGCCCGAAATAAATACTCCACCTCTTTATCTCTTTATTTTGTGTTTAATTTCCTTTTCCTGCTTTTAACTTAATCTCTTGATAAAAATAATGAATCAGAAAATAGACAAATTGAATCTGGAGTGATCGATTCGGCTTCATAAAAATTTTTCATCGATCACCAAGAGAAAGCTTTAAGTCCTACACATGGTATTTATTGATTTAGAAAAAGCTTATGATAGGGTACCAAGAGAAATTATATGGAGAATTCTAGAAAAGAGAGGCGTTAGCGTAACATATATTGACCTAATTAAAGATATGTATGAAAATGTAACGACTAGAGTGAAGACTTCAGGTGGATTGACTGAAGCATTTCCAATAAGGATAGGGTTACATCAAGGATCAGCTTTAAGTCCCTATCTTTTTACACTAATCATGGATGAACTCACTAGGCACATTCAAGATACAGTGCCATGGTGCATGTTGTTTGCAGATGATATTGTTTTGATAGATGAGACACGTGAAGGAGTAAATGCTAAACTAGAATCTTGGCGGGAAACTCTAGAAATGAAAGGTTTTAGGCTTAGTAGAGTAAAGACTGAATATATGGAATTTAAGTTTAGCAATGCTAGACGTAGTGAAACAATTGTTAAGATAGGAGATGATGAGTTGTCTAAAATCGAGAACTTTAAGTATTTAGGATCGTTCTTGCAAAGTGATGGAGGAATTGAGAGAGATGTCTTACATAGAATACAAGCAGGATGGTTGAAATGGAGATTAGCATCGGGTGTCTTATGTGATCGTAAAGTACCTCTAAAACTTAAAGGGAAGTTCTACAAAACGGCAGTTAGACCTGCTATGTTATATGGTGCTGAATGTTGGGCTATGACTCGAGCACATGAGCAAAAGATGAAAGTTGCAGAGATGAGGATGTTAAGGTGGATGTGTGGACATACGAGGATGGATAGAATAAGGAATGAGAGTATTAGAGAGAGAGTCGGAGTGGCATCTATTGAAGAAAAACTTCGGGAGACACGTTTGAGATGGTACGGACATGTACTTAGAAGACCAATAAATGCCCCTGTTAGACGATGTGAAACTATGATAAATACGCACATTAAAAGAGGGAGAGGAAGACCAAAAAAGACTTGGTTGGCAACAATAAAACAAGATAAATTTTATTTAAATCTAGATGATGATATAGTAGGGGATAGAACTCAATGGCGTAAAAGGATCCATATAGCCGACCCCACCTAGTGGGATAAGGCTTTGTTGTTGTTGTTGTTGTTGTTGATCACCAGAATAAATCGAGAAGCGCTCGTGGTGGATAATCTAGAAGCTCAGCGTCTTAGAGTTCACACTTCATTTGGAGAAAAAATTCCTGTAAAATACATTATAACTGAGGATCGAACCGCAAATATCTAAGTTAACAACTAATTACTCTACCGCTGCACCATAGTCCCGGGGCACTTAATCTCTTGATAAGCTCCATATGATGAATTCATTTTCTTGTAGAACTCCAATCCACTGAATTTAAGACATGAATGTGGGGCTGTTTGGTTTGTGTAGGTTATAACAATGGGCATCCACAGTTTTAAAATAAAATAAAAATTAGATCAAACTGAGTTCAACATTCAATTTTAGTTTCATGCTGTTGATCATTGAATTATGATATGATATTTTATTTATATTGTTTTCTTATTCATTGAACATTAAGTTATCAAATAATTATCATGTTCAGAAGTCGATATGCTCTCCAATTTCGGAATCATAAAGGAGAATATAATATCCCCGTGGCATGGTAGCGAGAGCTTTGATATTCTCTTTAATAATGAAAATTTGATTTCCACATAAGATGGATTTATAGCAATTGAGTTTTTATGATGTATGAATATCATGTCTAGAGTTATGATTCTTCCACAATTTACTGAATTGAAGAAATGTAAAATCAAATTGTAAAATCTAAATATCTGATTAAAATACAAAAAAAGAATATAATAATAATAATTACTCAGGATGAAACCATTAATTACAAAACAAACGGTAACTCATGTTTTTTTAATCTAAATATTTAATTCTTAATTCAATATCATAAGTAATTTGATCTTCTCAAATATAATATCACATGATCCCGACCTTGCCTACAGGTAGGTGTATAGGTCGAGCCCGTCAGCCAGCCTGGCGCCAAGAAGATTTAACGGACAGATCAGCAGCTGAGTCCCTGAGTATGCGCCCGAACTCATAAGCCCCCCCCCCCCGGAGGGCAGGGGCTAACGGACCACCGACGAAGACGGCTTGGCCGCCCTCCGGCCACTCAACCAGATAGATGCTTGGTTTCTCATACTTCTTAACCCCACCCCGACCTAAAGCTAGGTCGGATGCCACAGTCGGGCAGGTGGCAGCCCACTCTTTCTTTTGCCATCACACAGACCGGATACTCGACCAGAATCGGGCAGACATCTCTCGGTAAACCCCCGACCCAGGCCGTACCATGCGTTTCCGCTCTACCAGTTGGACACGTGGCTGCCCACGCTCACTGGCCATTACCCGACCCGGTCCCCAGTACTCGAACCCGCCAGTCGGCGTTCGGGGTATGAGTCATCTCGCCCTACACCCCCTACATCATTATATTCAGGGTACGACCCTGCTAACGGAGTTCCTCATGCCTTATCCACCTCTGATATTTCTAAGCGGTTAGTCCGCCCATCCAGTACTCTCGTACTGCGCACCCAGTACTCTCGTACTGCTCGAGCATCCCGCGCCATGCCGCGCCACTCCTCTGTGCTCCATACGAGCTGATAGCTACCACACTCTTGTCCCGTCAGTACGGAAAGGGTTGTCAGCTCCTCCGGTCATATAAGCTTCGCACTCCCCCTATCGCAGGTACGCGCGCGCGAGTTCTCGCATCTCTTGCCTCATTTCAATTCAGTTTCCACTACTATGCCTGCGAATGCTGACTTGACCGTCGGAGTGTCTGACCGGGAAAAATCCCCGGCGGGTTTACTAACGGTCGTTGTTTTGCAGTACTCCGCCGCGGCGCGGTCAACTCCCCGCCACCTCACCGGCTCGTGCCACCTGGGAGACCCTCTGATAGATCCTTTGGCCCGTGAGATTACCGTCCCGTTTCGCGACAGGATCATCACATTTAGTCTCAAAGACAACCATCCTTCTTCATGTATAATCATGCATGCAAATTAAGACCCGTTCCACTTAAAATTTAGCAACTCAGAAATGGTTTAAATTTTCATGATCTGTAATTTAAATGGACGTTGTTTTTGTTGATGCTAGTGGATCTGATACTGTCTGAGTCTCTGAGATCCTCTGATTCAAGATTTTGGAGTAAATATTTGCTGTGTTCCCAGGGAGATGACTGAATGTATTATCAGCTTTGCGTGTGTTTTTTTTTTCCTTTCATTTATGTCAGCCAATGAGGGAGGCAAAGGGCCTCGGAAAGGCTGAAGACCATCACTGGTTGCAGGCTTTGCTCGCTCACCCATCAATTCCATGTCCCATTCTGTCCATTTTCTGTGTGTTCCTCTGTGCTTTGATTGCATTCAGACTCTGAACCGTGTATGTCTTCAGCAATTGTTGATAAAAATGAGTTACGGAATTGATGTTATCTTCTGCCATTGTTGATGAAAATGAGTTATGGAATTGACGGTATTTTATACCTTGATTCTTGGATAACTCACATAAATTTTATAATGATAAATTGATGATTAATAAATGAATATAACTATCTTAAAATTTAAAGATTAAAAACTGACCAAATTAATATATCTATCTTTTACACACGTTAATCATAATTTATGTGATTTATCTTTTTCGTATTAATCTTAAAATGAATTGATGAAAATACTGAAACGAACGAAGCGTTTTTTATCACTTTGAATAATAAGTCGCATAAGTCCCATTAATATCCAAAAGATGATGAATTTATTATAATAATATAAAATTTAATTCTCAATTTACATATATCTTCATTAGAAAAACTCATAACCTCTAGCTACTTAACAATTGATTATAAATTGATTAAATTTATCTTCCTTTGAAACAGTCATTTCTAAAATAAACATAATCTTTACCCAAATAAACAAATAAATACTCTCCCACTTTAAATACAAATTATAAAATTAATTTATAATCAATCATCATCAAATAGTCAATGGATGAAAAGTTTTTTTTTTGAAATGTATCTGTCAAAAATTGATCTTAGTATCTCATTGTAAAAAAAATTAATCAGCCACCCTGGGAGAAATAATCCCTTTTAATGTTACAATTGAGCACAAGCATAGATTAGATACTAAATGTCTTCGATTTGAGTCAGATTGGTCAGATTGGTAGGACGTAAATCTCTATACTCTGTATAAAAAATCTTTTCTCTCAATCTCTTACTTTCTCAATCATCGTGATTTATCTTCTCCGTATTGATCCTGAAACAGACTAACGGAGCGCTTTGTCTTTTGTCACGAGCATAAATTAGATAAATTAGTATAAAAATCCTACTGAAATCAATCAGAGGTAGTCATGTTTTTGTCAAACTAATTCAATGCGTTCGTTTTTTTTCTAAATTATCGTCAGTATTTTTTATTTTTTTTTCAATGTTGTTGATGTTGGGATCAATTGGCTTGAAAGAGAGTTTGCAGAGCTGGGTCAAAACAAGAATTGAACTCTTAGAACCCCTAGATGAAACTATCCCGATCAAGCACCTAGGGTTGAATCACCTTTTGGGATACAATCATACAAGTACAACAACCCATAAGCAAATATTAACCAATACAAAATACTAAAAATGTTTTTTTTAAATGATAAGAAACATTTCATTCGCCATTGATTGACTATGATTCATAGCTACATCTGATTCATAAGGAAATGGCAAGATAAACCAGCAGACAAATTGAGGGAAAAAATTCATATATCGAGCTCAGAATTCTTGAAGCAAAATATTATTAATTTGAAAAAGTGAATGATGACTAACAAAAGGGGATTGGATGCCTATTTTAAAGATTTCAAAATTAGAAATGAATTAATAGAGCAATTTTATAACTAGATAAGATTTGATGAAACTTGAGATGAATCTCCTAACTGAAAACAAGACACCAATTTAAAAAACTGCCTTAATTATTTTATTCTCCTAAAGAAATGAACCTACCAAAAAAATTAATGCCTTAATCCACATTAAAATTTCATAAGTAAAATTCAAATACTAACAGAAATTATGTACAATGTTACTCTAAAGACAAAATGTTTACCTATGCTGTTTGTGCCACTTCGTGAGCAGTCTTGCAGCAGAAACTAGTTTCACTTAAATAGTGTCTATGAATTGTGTGCATACAGCGTGTCCATAACAATTATCAGAATTTTCTTTTCTAAGTAAAGAAATGAAACAATTGGATTATGCAATGAAACAAAGTAAAACAAGGTGGCCAAAGTTAATCAGTTCCTGCTGTTACATTGAATTAGGTAGATGGACAGGTAAAAAGAATTGCCAAAGGATCTTTATAATACCAACACGATCGTTCTCTTGAAATCAGTAGACTAGTTAAAAAGTGTGAAAGAAAGGCATACCTCGACTGTCATGGACATGGAGAAAATACTGAACAAACTTTACAAAGTCTACACGGACATCTCTTGAATGAATCTGGTTAATATACAACTGACTCTTTCTCTGTCTTCGCAACTAAATCAGCCAACATCATCACCTAAAGGGCTAAATTTTAGATTGATAATACTTTTCATGAAGGTGATTAGAAAAAAAGGACCACCTGAAATTTGAAATGTAATTACTATGACGAGGTTAATTATGCAGGTATATTTGCTCTAGAAAGTAGGAGGTTGAAGCTGCTTTAACCGCTGAACAACTTGCTTCATTGTTGGCCTTGTCGAAAGTGAATCAACTGTACACATGATGGCTAGATGCAATGTTTCCACCAAATCATCACGGGGCCCAATTTCCCAGAGATCTTCCATGAAGAACTCGCGAGCCCGTCCCTCACGGAGAAGCATGCAAGCCCAAGCAACAATATTAAAGCCATTCCCATATGGAGAAAATGAAGGATCCAAGGCTTTCTTGTCTGATATCAATTCCATCAGCACCACGCCATAGCTGTATACATCAGCCTTATCAGAAACACGGCAAGTCATTGCATACTCTGGAGCAACATAACCAAATGTTCCAGCCACACCAGTAGTTGCATGTGTCTCTGAGTTCCCCAGGAGCCTCGCCAAACCAAAATCAGAAAGATAAGCTTTGCATTCATTGTCTAACAAAATGTTGCTTGGTTTAACATCTCTGTGGAGAATGCGAGGTACACAATGATCATGCAAGTAAGCAAGTGCACATGCAATATCCAGAGCAATTTTGTGCAGCACTCTCCAATCAACAGCTCTTTTGTGCCTCCCTTGTATAAACCTCTCAAGATTTCCTCCTGATAAGTAGTTGTAAATGAGAAACATTTCTTCCTCACCGAGATGGTACCCTATTAAAGTAACAAGATTTGGGTGCCGCAGTCTCCCAAGTGTCTTGATCTCTGCATGGAACTGTTGTAATCCTTGAAATCTTCCTATGGAAAGCCTTTTTATAGCCACCAACACTCCAGGTGAAATCTCTGCTTTGTAAGTTGCTCCAAAGCCTCCATGTCCTATACAATTGCTTGCATTAAAGTTGCCAGTAGCTCGCACAACTGTCTCAAATGTAATTGGAACGCCAATGTCTGTGAAAAGCGTGACTTCTCTACTTCTTGAAGATCGAGCAGCAAATCTTGGGGCACATTTTCTTGTGTATATGTAGAGGACAATCAAAGCAAAAAGGACAGAAACAATGGCTGCAGTTGATGCTATTGAGGCAATCTCAATGTTACTAAAAGCAGTCTTGTTGTTATTGTTTGATGGACTTACAGATGAAGAATCAGTAGAATCTTGTGCACTGCGCCCCTGCCATCCAGATGATGGTGTAATAGAGAGAGACTTTACAGGACAATACTTGATCAAAGGGTTTCCTAGAACACTGTCACAGGTCAATACACTGGCATTATTTGGTAATGATCCAGACAAATTGTTGAATGACACATTCACCGTTGACAGAGATGGCATGCTAGCCAAACCAATCGGAATTTTTCCAGAAAGATTGTTATTATCAAGAAGAAGAATGCTCAGATTTTTCAGGCTTAAAATGCTTTTTGGAATTTCCCCGTACAGACAATTAGAAGAAAGATCTAAAACCTCGAGATCATGCAACTGAGCAAAACCAGTTGGGATGCTCCCTGTAAAATTGTTCTTTCGCAGTGAGAGATACTGCAGATGCTCCAAACTCTCAAACGTTGAGGGAATCTCACCGTGGAAAAGGTTCCTGCTGAAATCTAAACGAACAACATTAGCCAACAGCCCAACATCTTGAGGAATCACACCAGTGATCTGATTACCAGAAACATTAAGAACCACAAGTGAAAGGAATGTAGAACCAATTTCTGAAGGGAGTTGTCCAGAAATCCAGTTATTACTCAGATCTATGATTGCTCCTTTCAATTCATTGCATTTATGAAATACCACATCATCCAGCGGCCCAGAGATATTATTATCATTGGCTAGGAAAGCATAGACTGCCTGGCTTAATCTGTCAGTCAAAAGTGGTAAAGATGGCAAACCGCCAGAAAACTTATTCTGGCAAAGATTATGAAAAACTGTAATATCATGACCAATCGCCAATGAGATTCTAGCCTTTGTTCTATAAAAAAGAATGAAGAATAGCCAGAAGCTAGGCCATCCAGCGGCAAGTGAGAAATAGGACAAGATTTCAAATTAAAGATTGGAATGGAACCAGAAAGAAAATTCCCACTTATGTCAAAAATATCCATACAAGGCACGGGGAGATCCTGATAAATCAAACCAGCCAGCTTGTTTGAGCTCAGATTAAGAAACTTAAGATTGTGGCATTGACCAAAAGCTTTTGGGATTCCCCCAGTAAACATATTTTCTCCCAAATTAACCATTTCTAAACTCTTGCAAGCACCCCAACTGTTGGGTATCTCTCCTCGAGCATTGCCTTTGGTGCCCATAGCACTCTAAGGTTTGGCAGCATTGTAATATTTTCAGCTAGATTACCTTGGAAATAATTGAACTCATCACTGTCAGCATAGCCCAAAATTTCAGACAAGATTGTTGGATTGTAAGGGTTAGAAAGCACGAGAACAGATAATTCCAAGCAGCCTCCGAGATCAACAGGCACAATCCCACTAAGAGAGTTCCTTGAAACGTCCAAAACTTGAAGCTTTCTTAATCGACCAAACTCTAGAGGGATGACATCATCCAAAAGATTGGCTGATAAAATGAGCGACTGGAGCTCACCACAATTTCCCAAGCTACGAGGAATGCTACCAACCAGAAGATTGCTGGAAAGGTCCAAATGCTGCAGACTACGGCAGCCACTCCCGAGTTCAACCGGGATCGTACCACCAAACTGATTAAACGACAGATAAAGCTCTCTGAGGCCAACAAAACTGGTGATAAAACCAGGGATGGTGCCATTGAGTTGGTTGCCAGAGAGATCTAGTGTTTCCAAACCAACATTACTAGAAAGAGAAACAGGAATCTCACCACCGATCAAATTCGAAGCCAGGTTTAGCACCCTCAAAGCAGGTGGGAACTTCGACGGGAGGAAGCCGGAGAACGAGTTAGCTTCGAGAACGACCACTTCGAGCTTCTCCAACTCCCAGATCGCGCCAGGGATCTCCCCACCGAAGGCATGGAACGGCAAGGAAAGCACTTTAAGCTCTGCAAGTACGCCCACAGCAGGGCTCAGCTTCCCAGCGAGCCGCCGCGCAGGATCCGGGCAGCGCCTCCAGAACGGTCCTGAACGGGAACAGGAGGAAAACCCGGCGCCGCCTCCGCCTTGGCCTGAGATGTTGAGCGCCACTACTCTGGATCTTTCGTCGCAGGAGACGCCAGGCCACTCGCAGTGGCCAGAACCGGTGGATTCAGACCAGAGAGCGAGAACCCCGGCAGGGTCGGAGGTAACGGAAGCCTTAAACTGGAGCAGCGCTTCTATTTCAACCGAGCTGGCAAAGGCGCCGAGTGGGAAAAGAAGAAGAAGGGACCAGAATAGAGAGGAATGATAGACCCAGCGGCGCAGCAAAGCCGCCGGCCGGCGCATCGTTTGCGGAATCGGAGCTCTCGTCGCACGAGAAGGAAGGATGTAAAAAAACCCAAACCCTAGTTTTTCACACTCTCCAGAGAAGCAGAGAGAGAGAGAGACGGGAGTGAAAGAAGAGGACGAGGACCAAATCGTAATTTGGTGAAATTCCAAGGACATAGGCCGAAGAGTCATCTCCTCGTCGCCCCTCGCCATTGCCAACCTTTTTATCCTTTTCCATATTTTCTAAATATACTCGTTGTTGTTACCCAGTAGAGTACTTCCAATAAACAATAGACATTATTGGGCCCCGTAAGCAACTATTATAGGTCAATAGCAACTCGGGCTAGTTGCCCTCTTGATCGTGCTCCAATCTCTATCTCTATCTTGTCGCCTTTTGTCTTCTCACGTCGACACCCACATGCTGAACCACAGTGCGCGAATGTGGACCCCACTGTACGGAACATTTTGGCGTGTGGGTGTGCCTTCCGGGTAATATTCATGATTATGGCAAAATTTGGTGGCAGCGCAACAATCGTGGTCAACTCTCACGTCATTCAGTCAACGACAAGCAGGAGCGGCTGACGACACGTGGCAGACACAACGCCGCCGCGGAGGCGTGAGCATTTTCTTTTAGATTTTATTTTTAAGCATTTTTATTGATAAATACAGATATTCTTACATTCATTTACTTCTCATACGATTAAATCTATTTTAATAAATACTTTTTATAATTAAAAAATAATAAATTAAATAACATCCAATGTGGAGAAAATATCCTAAACTATCACATAAGAAACTCAATTTTCTTCAATTTTCATATAGAATAAATTTAGGGGACGCTTGGTATATATTCGGCAATGAGAATGTTAATGAGTTTTGATTGAGAGATTTATGGGTTTGGTGATAACCTAGTAGGAGTTAGGTTATAAAATTATGGGTATCATATCCATATTTTGATTCCGATCCCGTATACCAAGCATCATCAATGGGAATGAAATAGATTTCATTCTCATTCCCGACTTCTAAACCCGCTTACCAAGCGCCCCCTTATTTCCATTTACTTGTATATAAAATTTTATTTATTTCAACTTTTTAATATATAATAATTTACTTAATTATCTTTTTTATAAAAAATTCAAAATAAAATATAATTCCTTTTAAATTCAGCATTATTTACCTAAAATTTAGTATATTTTATATCCATTTGAGTACGGCTCAATCGATTCGTCTTAAAACAATCGATTGATATGAACTTCCAACGGTAAATTATAGAAAACTTCCCAATATCCATTTGATCTTTGCTTCCACTCTCCATTTGATAAATTCTTTGTATTTTCTCCCTGATGGATTGAGTATAAAAGAGTGAAAATTGAGTATACATCAGTGAAAAATGAGTATAAAGGAGTGAAAAGTGAGTATAAAAGAATGAAAATTGAGTACACAGTTTTTGATGTGGTGGATGCAACTACATACTCAAATTTCTAACTTTATACTCAATTTTCTTCAATAATACTCATAGAATGTCTTATCAATCCATCAAGGACTGCATGTAAAGAAAACTTTGAATGGGGACTACATGCAAAGTTGAGTTTGAACTTGGAGAGTTTAAGAAAATTTCCCCAACTTCCAATCAGGCAGAAAAAGAGTTGTGATTAATTTAATTGAAAATATATTAAATTGTAATTTAAATATGATAAATTTAAGAAAAATTATATTTATTTTTAAACTTTTGTACTTATTAAAAATAAGGATTATATTCTCTCGTAACAAATATAAATGTTTGATTATCAAACGATTCTTAATCGATCATAACTCCGCAATCGATTGTCTCAATCGATTAGAGTTATTGTAGGTAATTCTAATCAATTCACGATAAAAAAAATCATATTTAATTTGATAAAAAAATATATTGAATTCAAGTTAAATCACGTTAGATTCAAAAGAAATTATATCGTATTTTAGATGTTTTTATTTAAAAAATAAAAATGATTACATAAATCATTATGGATTAAGTTTTAAAAATAAATAAAATTTTAGAAAATGGAAACGAATTTTTGCCACGCTAAGACCGATGATTAAATTTAGGCTGCGTTTGGTAGGTACAATTTAATCCAGATTACATTACAAGGTCCTTTGTTTAAAAACTTTAAAATTGTAATATAATATAATCAACAAAATTTATGATTTATAATCAAAAAACAAAACCTATATAATCTGTTACATTACAGTAATTCGGCCGGGTGGCGATTTTCGACGGTTCGCCGGCCGTCGACCGCCGCCGGCCGGCGACCGCCAACCGCCGCCGCCGGCCGGCGACCGCCGACGGTCGTCGGTCGCCGGCGGTTCGCCGGTCGCCAATCGTCGGCCACCGGCCGGCCGGCGGCGGTTTTCGGTCATAAACAATTTACAAAATCTGTTACGTAATTCGATTTTATAAAATAAAAAATTTTCATCTTGTCAAAATTAAAAAACAATCTGTTACGTAATTCGATTTTTTTATTCACTAACCGGATTTACCTATTTGGATTCTGTATTTTTCAGCCACGTGTAAAAGGGCATTTTAGTAAATTTGATACGCTTTCACGAGTCCCGCCCTCGTCGCCCGACGCGAAAATATTATTATTTATTTAATTATCGAAAAAACAAGAGGAGTGCCTTTTTTTTGCCCCCTTTTTCGTTCTATTTCCGTTCCCAAATTTCACAGATTTCGATTCCGATCGGCCTCCAATTCCCCCTCGAACGCCATAATTGACGCCCTATTCGATCTCCACTTGTTCCTCTCCTCCGATTGGTGCTGATTTCGTCCCTTTTTCGAATCGCGCGATAATTTCTAGGGTTTGCGTTTGCGTTTGCCGATCGGGTCTCGATTTCTGATCGATCTTCGAATCGGTTTCGTCAATAGGTTGTATGATTAGGTTTCTATGTTTCCCCCAACTTGATTTTGCAGGATAGCTTTGTTGGTCGGAAAGATCTGAATCTAGGGTTGTCCTTTCTAGGGTCGGGGTTTCTGTCCGTTAATCTGGTCTCGAAATCTTCTCGATCTTCTAATCGGTTTCGTCAATAGGTTGTTTGGATAGGTCCCTATCTTTGCCCCATATTGATTTTTCATAAAACGCTTGTTGAATTGTGAGATCTAAATCTAGGTTTAGAGTTTGCTTCGGGTTGCGATCCGGAGTTGTTATATCTTCACTCTTCTCCTAGATTTTTATGTAAATTAATTTCCTTTTGGATTTTCAACGTCTCTTCTTTCGTGATTCAATCTTATCCTTACGATTCAGGATCTCGGATAGGTCTCTTCATTCAGGAATAGGAACTTCTTCATTTGACCTATTACTTTGGTTAAATCTCATCCCCCTCAGCTTGCTTATCTGTTGACACATATCCTCATTTTATCAGAATTGTTTTATCATTCTAATTGTGGTAGTATATTCCCCTTCAAGCGCGAAGCGAGCTCCTTTGCTGGATTTCTCATTAATGGTTAGTATTACAGCAAATGCTCCTGTCGTCATCTATGGTTTCGATTATGTACTTGGAAAATGAAATACACTATTCAATGTTTAGTTGTCTGACATAGCTTGACACTGATGTCCATGGCATCGTGTTAGTTAAACTAGGACATTCAATTATGCATTACCTTTTTATATGCACTTTCATTTCTAGTCATGGACATCATTGGTCACTTGATGTTTGTGTCTGTGCAGTCCTCAAATATAAGACTTGATGTGGCGTGATTGCTGGACTTGAAAATTTGATACAATAAGTTAAGCTTCATGTAATAGTTAGAGAACCTACTCCTTTATGTTGAGATGATTAACATTTAGGGATTTCTATCATTATTTAAATGTCATTTGCCTCGAGTTGCACTTGAACTTCTGATCGTCACACATCTGCCACTGATTAAGGATCTAATGTGTTGAAGCTTTATTTACAATTTATTTTCTCAACCAAAAACCTCCATGTCAGATTTCTTTATTGTCTAGATGCGTGGGTTTCCCTAATGGAGTTAAATTTTTGGTTTCAAGTTTTTCCCACAAATAAAACCTTTGTGGTACTCAGTATTTTCACAAAAAAGACCCAAATTGTTACATCCTTATGGTTGATTTGTATCAGCAATTGCAAGATCATAATTGTCTAATTCAGATTCAAAACTAAAAAATGTTTCCAGGGGAAACTTCGGAAGGATATACTGGATGATCCAACGTAGTAACATTACAAAAGATAAATAATTATGGTGGCATTCTACTCTAAGACATTGGCTTCATGAAAGATATAGAAAACTTCTGTGTGACACGCAAAGTTCCTAAATGATCACTGTGTTTTGAGGAGTCCGTTGCTTAATGTTGAATTTGCTGAGTTGAAAGTTTCTGTTCGTGTTGACTTGGGATGTAGCTGGAATACTGTAACAGTTGCTATGGACACTAAACTTCTTGTCCCTAACAAAACCAATGTCTCTCTTTTTATTTAAAAACTGTGTGAGTATAGTATTTGACTTGCTGCCAGTAATATTAGTTACACATGCACTCAATTACTTGATATAAGAGTCCACTCTTTTCCTTTGACATGAAATGCTTCTTTTCTTTCCAATGTGATATCATGTTTTCTTACCTAAATTTATTGGCTATTATATCTTGTATGTTATGTATCTTGAAATTTTGAAACAGCTGAATCTTGAGCCCTTTCAATTACAAAATTGCTGTTTTTCTTTAGACAAGTCTGTGGTTTATCTTGCTGATAATATACTTAGTTTCGCACTTAAAGTCAATCGTGTGACATAAAGTCCACTCTTTTCTTGGGAAAATACTGATATTTTCTTTGTGTACATTCATCTGGTCGTACATAAATGTTAAGAAAATTTTTTTTAATCTATTTTGTGGTCTATTTATAGTTCTTTTGCTTGTAAGTTCTGCAGGATAAAATGGTTTATGTCCATGATGATAATTGTTTGCCCAATGAATTTGCTTATCTAAATGAAAGGCATCTTGCTTGTGATGATCAAATTACACCATTTTCTGAAGATTGTGTGTATGGGGTTTCGGCTGCTGAGGGACTAACATCAGGTAATTTGAGCCGGTACTTAATCTGCAAATTCTAGGACTTATTAGTGAAATAACACTAAACATTTCTTAAGCTCTGTAGATGATTAGAATGATTTCCATATCCATTACAAATATTTTAAAAATATGGCTGCTGATCATCTATACAATAATCATCAATGTGGGTCTCAGTAGCAGCCCTTGCTTGTTGTGGATGACAGGCAATGCCAGTGAAGTTGCTATGTCGGATAAGGACAAAAAGCGTCCTTCAGATAGTGAGTCTTGTTTACAAGCAAGCAAGCGTCTAAAACAAGTCGATCAACATCTGCAATCGAGTTCTTTTGAAGAAATTTGCACCAGTGCCACCCAGTTATCTCCAGGTACTTGCTTGTTCTATTTAAAACATGATTCAAAGAGAACGTGTGATTATAAAGCATGTTCTTTTAGGTGTTTTTGAGGATTCAAAGGATCATTTTGTTGGATCGGAGGAATTTGCTACTGAAGCCAAGAGCCATTGCTTTACTCTGGAGTTGCCTGTCAGGCCGCCTTTCTGTCTAGGTTCTTCTGGATATGCTGGTCGAGCATCTGACTTTGATAGCTCTGAAGAGATACTTTCGCCTCTTTATTATGGATTCAGTCGGAAGCGCGTTGCTATTGGCGGCAATCATCAGGCTAATATTCCAGCATGGAGGCCTTGTGAATTGAAGAATCAATCGAGGGATTCTGAAAACTGTGCTTCTCAATGGACCTCAATCACGAGTTCTTCATGCGATAATTTTGAAGCTGACAGTAACAAATGGCTTGGGACACAGGTAATGCCTATGCCCGACTCTTCTCTGTTTCCGTTAGACGGCACAGCCTTGCATCACAAGGTCGATTGTAGTTGTATAGATGATGATTCGATCAGATGTGTGAGGCAGCATGTTGCAAGATCAAGAGAAATGATCAAACAAGACGTAGGTCTGGAAAGACTTGAACAGTTGGGTTTTGGCACTATGGGTGAGGTCGTGGCTCAAAGTTGGACCGAAGAGGAGGAGCAACTTTTCGCCGAAATTGTGTCTTTGAATCCTGCCTCACTGGGCAACAACTTCTGGAATAAAATGCCTCTATTTTTCCCCGATAAAACTAGCAAAGAGCTAGTGAGCTACTACTTCAACGTATTCATGCTCAGAAGGCGAGCGGTCCAGAATAGGCTGGACCCGCTGCACGTCGACAGCGATAATGAGGAATTGCAAGAAAATGACGACGGTGAATCCGTATCGGGAGAAGATGATGTTGCCGACGACGAAGACCTTGATGAAATGGAAACAATCGAGGAAGTCGACTGCGTAGAGAATCACCGCTGTTACAAGCATACCTATGATGAGAAATATTCCTCTGACGATGCGAAAGGATACATCGACACAGAAGAGTCGACTTTTGCATCCGGTACGCACCTCGCTTCCGACATCCAGGATGAATCTTGCACATCTTTTGAAGGCCAGCACAACGGGATTGGTTTCGAGGACCCTATCAGTAGTTTTCCATTAGAGGATATGATCTTGGTTTACAAAGACGACCAGACCGATGGGTTTTTGAATGGTCATGGCGACCTTCAAGCTTGGGACAAGAGCTATAGCAGTGGTGGATTGGAGAAAGATGAGTTCTTATCGACAGTTCATGTGATAGAGGAGGTATTTGGCAAAGAAGATATGTGAGAAATGAGAATTAGAACCCAATAACAATTGAATTCCTCTTCAATGTTTGTGAATAACTTCTATGTTATTTGTTGATGCTTAATAGAATAGAAATAAAAACTAAACAAATTTATTTGTGTAAGTTAAATTATCCAGCAATCTCTTGCCCAAATGAAATATTAATACATTGCACGAGATGTTCGTCTTAATAAGATCAACTTGTTGGAGATTGAATGAAAACTGCAAAAATGTTTTCTGCTAGATAATTTAGGGATTCAAGCGTTTGCTCAAAGATAAGTTTTTGAAACAACAGCTCAATCAGACACAAAATTTGAAACTTGAATTTGATTTGGGTAAAACATCCAAAGATGAATTCAAGATGTTCAAGGATCATCATTCATCACATCAAACAAGAACCATAACCTTATTCAAGACCAACAACTATCACAGAAACGAAGACCTTAACAGCATACACATATGTTATTACCCAATTCCCAGAAGCAAATTTAAGACGATAAGGAAAATCTCATCGACAGACAGGAGAGAACACTGCTACCTTAGATCTTGTCAATATCTTCATCCTCGAACTCGATGTAGTCATCGGCACCGCCCTCGTCCTCCTCGTCGAGTCCTCCGATGCCCTCGTTGAGGCGGATGTTCTCAGGGAGCTCGCCGTAGGCCTTAAGGAGACGGGCCTCGTCGGGCATATACTTGAAGATGACGTCGGCCTTGTCGTCCTGGTAGTCTCGGAGGCCGACGAGGATGATGTCCCCGGCGGCGATCCAGACCTTCTTGTGCATCTTGCCGCGGATGTGGCAGAGTCGCTTCGATCCGTCGATGCACGTCGCCTCGCAGCGGCCGTTTCCGAGCATCCGGAGGACCTGGGCGTACTCCTGGCCGTCCTCCTTGAAGACCAGCTCGCGCTTCTCGTCGTCGGCCTCGTTCTTTCCCCTCTTCCGGTTCTTCCCTCCCTTTCCCTTGTTCTTCGGCATACTTGGATCAGAACCCTAGCGCCGATCTCGCCCTTCGCTGCTTCGTTTCTTCGCCGTGAAGGATCGCGAGAAGCCGACGGAAAGGATGCCTACGCGCAGCCCTAATTTTATGCTCCTCGAAACGGGCGTGGCCGTCGATCTGCGTCTGCGCGAATCTTGAAGCACGATGCTTCGTCAACTTATTTATTTTCCTTATTTATTTTGAAAAAAATCAAAAGGCCATTTCATATCATCAAAAGTGACTCTTTTAAACAAACAAATAAAAAAATTAATTGACCAAATTATTATAATTATTATCGATAATTATTATAACATATAAGAGCCATCAAATAGTTGTTATAATATTTTTAGGATGAATTTAAATTTATATTATGTAAAATCACTTTTCACAGTTATAGAAGTTTTTATATAAATACTAAATATTAATCCCTAAACTCATCCTAAATATACTATAACAACTACCAGATAATTTTTACCCATTATAACATTTGCTTGATAACTTCTATACAATGTTAACTTTAAATCTTAAATTTATAATAAATACGTTATAATAACTAATGAATAACTTTTATATATTATAATAGCTACCGATAGTTCTTACAATAAAAATGTTAACTAAGGAATAATTTTGAAATCAAATCACTAATAGACGTTCATTTGATTTTTCTTTGAAAAAGAGATGCTCATTCTATGTCAATCTTCTTGCTTTAGATTTTTGCCCCTATTCTTTGTAAATCCTTTAATAAAACAAATTCAAATAATTTATTATTTTTTACATTAAAAAATATTAGATATAAATAATTTATTATTTCCCTTGATATAAATAATCTATTAAACAAAAAACATTTTGCTCTCCTATCGTAATTAAAAATATTTTTGAGCACTTTAGAATATTCATATATATAAGCAATTTATAAATTCTATCATTGCTTGCCTATTACACATATACACATGTATTTCAGTATTTGTACATATTCCAAAATAAAAGCATGTCTCTTACTAAAAATATATATAATATAATACATTTCCAATCCATTACAAACAACCAAGTCATGCATTGCACACTCAAAGCTTGAGTTCCTCTACAACAAAAGATTAAATACAAGAGATTAATTAAATTTGGAAGGGAAAAAAAAATGAAATCCAAAGTGTATATTATTTTTTTTAAAAAAAAGTATATATACGAAAAACACATTCCATTGATAAGAACCACCACCTTGGCCCTCAATCCAACGTTATAGACAAGCTTCCAAAAGGCAGCAACAGCATAGAGCAGCACAGCTACAAGCATATATAAATACATATATAAGAGAAAAAACTTTTTTATAACAAAAATAATAATAATAAAAGGTTAATTTTGTGCTAGCAAAGAAGGGACGGATCTAAAATTTTAAGTTTAGAAGGACCGTATAGATGAAAAAAAAAATTAATTTAATTATTCGAATGATTCGAACTTTAGATGTACGTGTGTTACGAAAATAAAACTTACCACTAAACTAACTATACATATTATTTTTAAAAGGATTAATATATATACTAAGAATAAAAAAATTCTTACAAAAATAATATTATTAAAAATTTAAATTTAAAAAATTGAATATTTTATAAATCATGAGAGTTTTAAATTTTTATAGATGATGTTGATTAGTGAATATCATTATCCTATATGTTATAATAAACTTGTGATAAATTTTATTAAACTTTTATAAATTCAAAAATTCAATGTTCTTAATTTATGTCATCTAATTCTGATTTGAGGTCATGAATACATATGAGGCATAAGAATCTCGAACCGCTTCAAATCAAAATCTATGTTTTTAAATCTGAATTTGACCATCTAAATTGAGAATAATAAATGTTTAAATGGGTAGATTAAAATTTTGAATGTGAAAAGAAAGAAGGAATATAATGAGATAGCATTTTTTTTTTTTGAAGAATTTATAATTTCAAATGATATAAGAAATGCTTACCATCCTTCAACGAAAGAAGGGCTGTTATTGTTTTGATATTGTGGGGGAGGTGGTTGAGCATAAGGCGGGAAATAGCCCGGTGGAGGAGGAGGATAGTTTGACGGTGGGTATCCCCCGGGCGGTGGAGGGTAGCCGCCTGAGTAGCCTACGGGAGGTGGGTATCCTGGTTGGGGATACCCTGATGGTGGGTCGGGAGGATATCCTGGTGGGGGGTACCCTGATGGCGGGTATCCCATTGGCGAGGGATACCCGCCTTGGGGATGATAGCCCGGTGGTGGGTAGCCTGGCGGTGGCTGATTAATATCCTTGGAATGATTTTCCATGGGAGGACCTTCAATAATGATATATTAATCAATTAGATATTTTAAAAAATATATTATTGATTGAGTTGGTAGGCACCTTGGGGAGGAGGGACTTGTGACAGAGGCAATGAAGAACAATGTTTGTGATGGGAACTCCTCCTCCTTCTGTTTCTCCTCCTCCTCTTTCTCTATGAATCCTTCACTAATAATGGATAGGTGAGGATGTAAATTGTCGCGATAAATGGCCTTCAAAAGTGGATAAATTTAGAGGTTTGAAACACCCGTAAAAGATCGATCGATATATGATCAGGTGGAATGCTGGAAATAGAAGTACAAAATTAAAATTGAAGTTCTCTAATTTTAGTGCATTACAAACAATATAATCAAGTTTTTGTTTTCTTTTTAACTTCCTTATCGATCATAAAAACAAAAGACTTGAGTTTCAATATTATTATAGTAATTATAGAAAAATTATTTTAATATTTGATCATGATAATTCAAATATCAATTAAAATTATTCTAATTTAATAATCAAAATTGATCAAAACAATTATAATTAGAGTAATTTTATCAAAATTACTATAATATTTAACCAAAATTACTCAGCGTTTTAGCAAAAGATGCTATAACAATATTAAACAAGAATATTTCTAAGATATATCAATCACCCTCTTAACATATTTTTTTTTTAAAAAAAATTCTTTTTAATGATAATAAAAATAAAGAACACCAAAGGTCTGAAAGTTTAGATACAACAAATGAAGCAGTGGACGATTCACTCAGTTCAGATTGAGTATGAGGTCAAACTGAAGGCTTCTCGAAAGGTGATGGCAAATGAACACCTGAGTAGTAATCGTAATTCGTAACGGCAAGCGAATCGGGATCTAAAGGTCATGAACACCATGGTAGCCAAAGCAAAGCTACTCCCGAGGGAGGGAGCTAAAGACAGTGAAGGCAAAACGATGGGCTCAGCTAGAGGAAGACAAGGCCTAAGTAAATTATATTGATCCTAATCAGTACTCTTGTCCTAATTTAATTAATAACACAGGCCATGAAATTAATTAAGTTGTGCTAAGTTAGTCGGATAGATCTGTCAAATTGGTCAATTTGAGCAAACTAAGTGGCCATCAAGTAGGACAACTCAGGGGCGGAGCTACCCTTGGCCTAGGGTAGGCTCCAGCCCCACCTACCTTTTAACTTACATGATGAGTTTATTAAAAATTAGGAATGAGAGGAAAGACTAAGAAGAAAGGATCGTAGAAAAAAAAATAGAGAATTGAAAAAGATAAAAACGAATCAAAAAAGAGAGCCGTGGAGTTGTTACCGTACGAAAGGCAGTTGTCGTAAGGTAAGGTGCACGTGCATGAGGGAGAGCGAGTGAAATAGCAAAAGAGAAGATTTTTTTTAAAAAAATATTCTAATTAATTTTAAAGAGAAGATTTAATTTATCATTCAATTATAATTTAACTAAATTAAATATAAATTAATTTTAATTAAAATCAACGTAATTCTTATTTTCACATCTACTAAATCCAATTTGATTTTAATTTAACATCCTAATTTTATATTCAATGAGTTAGTTTATTTATTTTTTATTTTTTTAACAAGTACTTAATAACTCTTACAACACTTTAAAAAAACAAAATATCTGATACTCTTGATTATTATAATCATTTTTGTTTTTACAATAATAATTTAATAAGTTTTTTCAACTATAAAATTTATTATAATAATTCATCGTAACAAGATGGAACATAAACTTCTAGTATATTATATAATCATCTATATTAAAGGGAAATTAGTTTTAAAAAATTATTATCAATGTCATAATTAATAAGTTTGATTTCAAGATAATTTTAATAATATTTTTACTCTATATTTTTGAATTGAATATATTGAATATTAAACATTTTTGTTTTATATGTTTAAAATATAGTATTCATATATATTTTTTTAATTTTTTTATAATTTTAAATTAATATTTTATTATATTAATTATAGTCGACCAATCATATAACTTTAAATCCTAGCTATGGACAACTGAACTAGCTAGGCAGATCTAATGAATCAAACAAGTTGGTTGAGCTAATCTAATAGGCCGAACAATTTAAGTGTAGCAGGCCAAGCGGTATTAGCGAGATCTACGATCGATAAATTTGGGCTTTCTTGGAAAATTAGTTCGCCAGATTGTATGCATGATTAATGCCTTTTGGGCAATTGCATAAAAGGCACACCAAATTTTGAAAATGCTCAAAGGGGACAGTTTGATTTATTTTATTTTTTATTTTTATTTTATAAAAAATTATATAGTTTTTTTAAAAAATAATTTTATTTTATTTTCTAAATTTCCAATAAATATTATATCTTTTTCTAAAAAATAGACGTGAAAAATGCAAACCAAATACGTTTTTTTCAGAAAATCGTATTTTGTCATAAAATAAAAAAAGAAAACGAAGATGATAAATAAAAACCAAACACTATCTACTATCTTTTTATATTTTATCCCTCTATTAAATCTGATTTTTTTCTGTTCATCTTTACTTTGATTTTCTATACATGCAATCTCTCTTTTATTTCCTTTCTTATCTCTTATCACGGACCTAATCTAAATCATATCAAACCTAGATAATCTGAATCGGCTCTATCAGAGAGCTTATCTGATTCAGATCAGGCCTACTGTGGGCCTAATTTCTTAAAGACAAAGATCATGTTTTAATTTATTTTTTTATAATATTTTAATACATTCAAAAAGTCAAAATAAATAATAGATGGTACTATTAAACTCCTTGCAACTTCAGACATCCACAGGATTTGAAATAGATTCAATCGGATGATTGTCTAGGTTTATTAGTGGGTTTCGACCTATTTTAAGATTTATGAGATTGTAAGGAGTTCAATGATGACCTCTATTACTTATTTTGATTTTTTCGAAAATATTAAAATGTTATCGAAAGAATCATAATATGATCTTGATATATCTCTGAACCTAGGCTTGATCTGAATTAAAAAAAATTATGAATCAGACAGCAGACAAATTGAACCTGGGATAACCGGCCCGACCCCACGGAAGTTTCCCACCGGCCATCAGGGTAAATTGGGAAGCGCTCGCGGTGGCCAGTCTAGAAGCCCAGCGGCCCAGGGGTCGTGCCCCATTTTGGAGGAAAAATTCCTACAAAATGTGTCATAGCTGGGAATCGAACCGCGGATGCTTAGGTTAACAACTAGTGATCTTACCGCTGTACTATAGCCCCGGAGTAAGGCTTGATCTGAATTAGATCATACCTGTGATGGTACCGATTAAGATTTAGTGAAAAAATTAAATTGTGCATTATGCAAATAAAAAAAGAAGAGAGAAAGACAAAAGGTCAGACTTAATAGAGAGGTAACATAGAAAAATAAATATGTTTCTTAAGCATTTTCAAAATTTAGATCCATTAGGAATTTTGGATACGCCCCATGTGCAATTGCCGTTGTCTTTTCTCAAGGTTTGGAGACTCGAAGTTCGAGATGTTTGAACTCACTGCATTATGTGCGTTAGAACTTAAACCATATCCAATATGTCAAAATTAAAAAAAAAACTCAATCAAAAAAATTAAACTATGGTAGATATGAGATTTGTTGGAGGAGGACTCCTTTCAGACATTAAATTAAAATTACTCAAACTAATTTGAATTTTTCTCTGTTCATTTGGTTTAATATAAATTCGGGCTCTAGATTTACACTCTCTGCACACTAATATATGAAAAAGAGCTTCTCCCCTAGTATTTGTTCACAATTATTATGCTTGTGATACAATATAAACTAAATATTTTATATTAAAACTTTTAATGTGGGACTAAAGCCTCATTCACAAGAGAGCTAGTCTTTTTATTTTTCTCCTCACTTTTTACTCACTAAAAAATTTTAATGTGAGACTAAAATTTTATCACCTCTTTTTCATTCACACTAGATATCCAAAATATCTAACAAGATTAAAGAGTGATAATGAAAACTAAATTTATTTTTTTTCATAGTTAATGATAAAACAGTGTTGCATTGTGATTTATAATTTATAATATATAAATATATATATAATTTATAATGCTTGACCCATTAAAAAAATTACAGGAAAAAATTGTTTTATTATAAAGAGAAGAGTAGATTTATTTTTTTGCATAAAAAAAATTGCCGCCGAGGGTCTCCGAACGACAATTAAACTTGTACATATAAAGTATCATGTCATTTATTGAGATTTTTATTAAATTTTTTCACTGAGTGTATCATTGCTCTTTTTGTTGTCAAGTTAATATAATATAGAGTAATGATACGCACAATGAAAGTGAATGCTCAGTGAAAATTTTGATCATCAATCGCCGGCACATCCGACGTCTGATCGTTGATCGGACATTACCGACGGTTGGAGGTCGCCACCCCAAACCAAACTATACCCTGGGGGCACGGTAAACCTGTCGGGGATCGCCGCAATTGTGATCTCGCATTATTCACCGTCGATTTCGACAGGTTCACTGTCACGCCCCGAGACCCAGGAGCCGCTGATCCAATAGAAAATCAGACAGCACCTCCCCTGTCCGGCGGACAATTTACATACACACACAAGATACAAATAACACACAATATATATATTTACACAACCACGCAGTTTAAATGGCCTCAGGCTTCAAATCCATGCAGAAATAACAGGTATATAACTATAACCGTCGTAAAACCAAAATACGAACTCACCTGAGCTGCCCGGGGGCAGGAACAAAACCAAAACAAAGCGAAGGCCAACATAGGACTCAAAAGTACAATACCATCGAATAAAACGTGAGTACATGTTCGAAACATAACAACGGAAGCATAGTAAATGCTACAGGGTCCATAAACGAAACAACGGAAAGCAAAACCAAAAAGAGCTCCTCTGGAGCTGGGGACTGGCGGCTCGGGATCTCCTCTCAGACATCAACCTGAAATAAACATGTATGGCATCGGGATGAGTCCATAGCTCAGCGAATACCCAACAGATATGCATAGAAAGTTATACTAACAATAAGGGTTCAGCTAATACAGTCTCATATCAACAGTAGGGAAAGACTGGAACTGAAAATACTGGGTAGGTACATACCTGAATCCATCTAACCTGTACAGAGGGTAAGAAATACCAGTGGAATACCAATAGACATATAATCACAGATAACAAGTCTCCAGTATATGCGATGTCAAACAAGTGCAGAATCAAGTGCAGCAAACAATGCACGATGCAAAGTATGCACATGGTGCAATGACATGTGTCACTCCCTAGTCCCAGTCAGGATATCGTCCACGACGTCCGCGTGGGTAGAGCTGTGACAAACTGTACGCACCCTGCCATCACTGCTCCTGAGTGATCGGGTGGACAGGATGCTGGCGGAGGACCACCCCCCTACCCCAAGCAATGGGGGAGCTCCGCTCTCATCTCCTCGTGGCTCAGTACGAGAAGGGACCCCTGGCTGCTACCACGCCCGCGCTCACCCTCCTCATAGTGGTCGAACGGAGCAATACAGGGCAAATGCACACAACTACGGTATCCACTAATCCATGAGTGGCCGTGCGTGCATATCATGTACCGGAAGACGATTAGGCTCAACCACAAGGGAGTCGCTGATCGCCGGCATGCAATAGTGCAAGGATGGTGTATGATAGATACACATACCTCCCTCCCAAGTCCTCAGTATACTAAGTCTCAGTCTGAAATCCTATAACAGGAAATACAAGTAACCTACAAGGTATACTGACCGGAAAACTACCAATCCCTCAAGGTCAAATGCAGGAGACAATATCACAATCTCTAGCATACAAATAGATATGACAATACCTGAGACTGTATGAAACTAACAGCATAGTAACACAGGGATAAACAACAAGTATCCAGAACAGGCATAATAAACAGGGATAGAGTAAAATCTTACTGCTATCTATAACAGTCTATGCATAATCACATGACAATATCAAAAGAGATAAGTCAAAGGGTACCCGCCTCCAAAAGTAGAAGTCCGTATCAAAAGGGGAGAACCACCCGTCCAATATAATCCGCAACCGTAAAGCAAATCAAGTCCCTGTATCAAGGATAGATTTAATTAGCTATTACAAAAATAACAACTAGCTAATCAATCCCTAATCCGTTTTAGGGTTTACCGAATCATTTCCTTTTCATTCAATCTCTCATAATTAAATGAAAGGTTTTCCCAATTACCCCACGTAATTAAGATTTAGGTCTATTTCAAATTCAACGCAAATCATCCAAGCTAATCTATTCTTAATCAAACTCAATACGACTCCATGATTAACAGCAGCAATATTAACAACCTAACCCCACTTAATTCAATTAATACAATCCAATTACCTCTTACCCTAGCTCCAAAACTGCCGGAGCACACAGCAAGCAGGAGATGACGGAATGAAGTCCGATTTCCAATCCACACAGCAAGTGGAAGCAATCTCCACCCAACAAGGAAGCTCACACAACCACTGCAACCCAACCATTGCAAATTACACAGTGTATCAACAGAAAGAAAAATTCTAACAGAGACCATATTCGAAATCGTAGATTTCTAACATCCTGTTCCAGCACAGATGAAGATTGAATAGAGATCTTACCTTTGATGGAAAGTCGGGACTCTTCTGCTCAACTCCGGCGGAACTGACCCAAAACAGGTGAGCTCCTCCTTCCCATCATATCCACTTTCGAACACTGAATCTTCTCCGATTAAGGGAGAATAGGATCCCCACTGGAAGGAGAGATTGTCTGATTAGTACCCACACCGAAATCACAATCGCAGCACAACTCACCAAGGGAATCAAGGATTGAGATCTAAGGAACATAGAGCTTACCAGGATAACAAGCGACCTAGCTATTCCCTATCGCCCACCCCACTTCGCCCCAACGCTTTGCGGCAACGAATGAGAAGAAACCCCAATCGAGCGTCGGCCCTCTACAGCGCCGATCAATCACCAAGAAGGCCACCCTGGTAGCCGGCGTCGCGTGAAGGAGAGGGGAAAGGCAGTGGAAGAGAAGAAGGTCGGCTGTTGGGTTCGGGCTAGGGCAGCGAGCGAAGGCACGGGATCGGGTTAAATGGAATGCGGCGGCCGAAGAGTTTAGGTTAAGGAATATAAGAGAGGCCATTTTGCACTTTAGTCCAACCAACTTCCTTCTAATTGCAAGATCACCCCTAGTTTTAAACTTACTTACATTTTAGTCCTTGTAATTGTTTGTCTTATTAACTTTTGATCCCTAAATTTGTGTCCAAGGACTCGGAAGCCCCGGAACCTATCCGGTAATCCTCCGAAAATTACCGGGACCTAGTCAAACGTGTCGGATTTAACATCCTCTCCCACTAATAAAAATTTGGTCCCCAAATTTCGATATCCACTATAGTAAATACTATCAAGAGTATGCTGATATAAATACTGAACAGTAACAATCATACATACCTCAAGTGAACAGGTGGGGGCAACGAACTCGGATGACATCCTCAAGCTCCCAGGTAGCCTCCTCATCTGAGTGATGCTGCGATCCGACTTTAACAAGTCGGATTGTCTTGTTCCGCAACTGACGCTCCCGGTGACGCAAAATTCGTACCGGAATCTCCTCGTAAGTAGCGTCAGGCTGAAGTGGAACTGAGACATCCGACAACACGTGTGAAGGGTCTGGCATGTATTTCCTCAGCATGGATACGTGGAATACATCATGTACACCGGTAATAGCTGGTGGAAGAGCCAAACGATAAGCAACTGCTCCCACCCTCTCCAGAATCTAGAACGGACCGATGTAGCGTGGAGCAAGCTTCCCTCGAAGACCGAATCGTTTCACCCCCTTCGTGGGTGAAACGCGCAGAAATACATGATCACCCACGGAGAACTCCAGAGGTCTTCGTCTCCGGTCGACATAACTCTTCTGACGATCCTACACCTCAGATATCCTGCGTCTGATGGTACGGACTAACTCTGCCTCGTGTCCTAGCATACCGTAGGCAGGTGCTGGTGGGATAGCATACGGCTGGCGGAATGAAGGCTGAGTCCTCCGTCCGCCTCTATGAGCTCCTGACTGTCCCGAATGTCCAGTCTGGCTAGTGGCTTCCGTCCTCTCATTCTGTGCCTTCAAGGCACAGTCCCGGCTCAAGTGTCCTGGTAGTCTGCAGTAGTAGCATACGGCCTGCTCCAGGCGACAGTCTGCTACAACGTGCTCTCGGGATCCGCAACGGGTACAATAAGATGTCGGTGCAGTCTTCTTCCGGTCCTTTGTTCCCTAAAGGTCATCCTCGGTATCTTCCACCCGATTTTGGCCTAGTCTCGTAAGTGATTCGCCCCAACGCAAATCATAAGTACCAAGGTACCTCCTTAGTTATCTAAACCAAGTATACGTGGTAACCCACAAGTGTCAGCACATAGCTCCACACTTCCCCGTACCAACTCAAGTCACCTATCAAACTATACCGTTTAGATCATCAACCAGGTACAGGCGATTCATGGTCAAAGTTATCATGGAATAGAATGTATCAATCCACTAACGATGATAGCACGTAGCTAATGTTACTCTTCTACATCAATGTACATCATGTACCCTAAATGTGCCTTCAAAGTCATCTAACCAGGCACAAACAACCCAAAGGTCCGAAACCCTTTGAACCAGAGTAAATCGATCCTACACTGATCGAGCCAACTACGATAGACAACCCTAGTGCTTGCTCAGCTAATAATAGCTAAAACACGTACGATAGTAAGGTCCTGAAAAACCAAAATCTTTAACCTTCAACAGGTTGTCGATATATTCGACCCTAGTTATCCGATTCAACAATCGGGGCTACTAGAGAATTAACATTCTCTACTCCAAGATCTCATCCGCAACATATCACTAATCGCTCATATCAACGATGACGAATAAAATAGATTGACAACATGTCAATCCAACTAAACCAAGTCTACATATATCTATCCCGTATGAATATAAGATCCCACCAAGCTAGGATAGTCTAACCAATCCAAAATCTAATACTGAGCACTAAAGCTAAGATAGTACTAGAAAGATATACCTTTTGCCGCCTGGAGAAGTCTTGTCGCCGCCAAGTCCCAAATTGTCGTCGCATCGCAACCACGGCTTTAAAAATCCGTAATGTACTCGGATGAATAACATCAAACCCGAGCTCCGACACCTACCAGTACAGTGTCAGATTTAAATTCCGAGAAATCCACGAATCGATGGTATCCCGCATCCTGGGCTTGATACCAAAAATAAATTGGTATCAGATAGACACTGAAAATCCAAAAGCACTCAAGGTATCCGACAACCTGAGCTCTGATACCAAAAATAAATTGGTATCAGATAAACCCCGAAAATCCCGTAAAACACGTAGGCATCGAAACCTACGCTCTGATACCAAAAATACCAAAAATAAATTGTCACGCCCCGAGACCCAGGAGCCGCTGATCCAATAGAAAATCGGACAACACCTCCCCTGTCCGGCGGACAATTTACATACACACACAAGATACAAATAACACACAATATATATATTTGCACAACCACGCAGTTTAAATGGCCTCAGGCCTCAAATCCATGCAGAAATAACAGGTATATAACTATAACCGTCATAAAACCAAAATACGAACTCACCTGAGCTGTCCGGGGGCAGGAACAAAACCAAAACAAAGCGAAGTCCAACATAGGACTCAAAAGTACAATACCATCGAATAAAACGTGAGTACATGTTCGAAACATAACAACGGAAGCATAGTAAATGCTACAGGGTCCATAAACGAAACAACGGAAAGCAAAACCAAAAAGAGCTCCTCTGGAGCTGGGGACTGGCGGCTCGGGATCTCCTCTCAGACATCAACCTGAAATAAACATGTATGGCAACGGGGTGAGTCCATAGCTCAGCGAATACCCAACAGATATGCATAGAAAGTTATACTAACAATAAGGGTTCAGCTAATACAGTCTCATATCAACAGTAGGGAAAGACTGGAACTGAAAATACTGGGTAGGTACATACCTGAATCCATCTAACCTGTACAGAGGGTAAGAAATACCAGTGGAATACCAATAGACATATAATCACAGATAACAAGTCTCCAGTATATGCGATGTCAAACAAGTGCAGAATCAAGTGCAGCAAACAATGCACGATGCAAAGTATGCACATGGTGCAATGACATGTGTCACCCCTAGTCCCAGTCAGGATATCGTCCACTACGTCCGCGTGGGTAGAGCTGTGACAAACTGTACGCACCCTGCCATCACTGCTCCTGAGTGACCGGGTGGACAGGATGTTGGCGAAGGACCACCCCCCTACCCCAAGCAATGGGGGAGCTCCGCTCTCATCTCCTCGTGGCTCAGTACGAGAAGGGACCCCTGGCTGCTACCACGCCCGCGCTCACCCTCCTCATAGTGGCCGAACGGAGCAATACAGGGCAAATACACACATCTACGGTATCCACTAACCCATGAGTGGCCGTGCGTGCATATCATGTACCGGAAGACGATTAGGCTCAACCACAAGGGAGTCGCTGATCGCCGGCATGCAATAGTGCAAGGATGGTGTATGATAGATACACATACCTCCCTCCCAAGTCCTCAGTATACTAAGTCTCAGTTTGAAATCCTATAACAGGAAATACAGGTAACCTACAAGGTATACTGACCGGAAAACTACCAATCCCTCAAGGTCAAATGCAAGAGACAATATCACAATCTCTAGCATACAAATAGATATGACAATACCTGAGACTGTATGGAACTAACAGCATAATAACACAGGGATAAACAACAAGTATCCAGAACAGGCATAATAAACAAGGATAGCGTAAAATCTTACTGCTATCTATAACAGTCTATGCATAATCACATGACAATATCAAAAGAGATAAGTCAAAGGGTACCCGCCTCCAAAAGTAGAAGTCCGTATCAAAAGGGGAGAACCACCCGTCCAATATAATCCGCAACCGTAAAGCAAATCAAGTCCCTGTATCAGGGATAGATTTAATTAGCTATTACAAAAATAACAACTAGCTAATCAATCCCTAATCCATTTTAGGGTTTACTGAATCATTTCCTTTTCATTCAATCTCTCATAATTAAATGAAAGGTTTTCCCAATTACCCCACGTAATTAAGATTTAGGTCTATTTCAAATTCAACGCAGATCATCCAAGCTAATCTATTCTTAATCAAACTCAATACGACTCCATGATTAACAGCAGCAATATTAACAACCTAACCCCACTTAATTCAATTAATCCAATCCAATTACCTCTTACCCTAGCTCCAAAACTACCGGAGCACACAGCAAGCAGGAGATGACGGAATGAAGTCCGATTTCCAATCCACACAGCAAGTGGAAGCAATCTCCACCCAACAAGGAAGCTCACGCAACCACTGCAACCCAACCACTGCAAATTACACAGTGTATCAACAGAAAGAAAAATTCTAACAGAGACCACATTCGAAATCCTAGATTTCTAACATCCTGTTCCAGCACAGATGAAGATCGAATAGAGATCTTACCTTTGATGGAAAGTCGGGACTCTTCTGCTCAACTCCGGCGGAACTGACCCAAAACAGGTGAGCTCCTCCTTCCCATCATATCCACTTTCGAACACCGAATCTTCTCCGATTAAGGGAGAATAGGATCCCCACTGGAAGGAGAGATTGTCTGATTAGTACCCACACCGAAATCACAATCGCAGCATAACTCACTAAGGGAATCAAGGATTGAGATCTAAGGAACATAGAGCTTACCAGGATAACAAGCGACCTAGCTGTTCCCTATCACCCACCCCACTTCGCCCCAACGCTTTGCAGCAACGAATGAGAAGAAACCCCAATCGAGCGTCGACCCTCTACAGCGCCGATCAATCACCAAGAAGGCCACCCTGGTAGCCGACGTCGCGTGAAGGAGAGGGGAAAGGCAGTGGAAGAGAAGAAGGTCGGCCGTCGGCTGTTGGGTTCGGGCTAGGGCAGCGAGCGAAGGCACGGGATCGGGCTAAATGGAATGCGGCGGCCGAAGAGTTTAGGTTAAGGAATATAAGAGAGGCCATTTTGCACTTTAGTCCAACCAACTTCCTTCTAATTGCAAGATCACCCCTAGTTTTAAACTTACTTACATTTTTGTCCTTGTAATTGTTTGTCTTATTAACTTTTGATCCCTAAATTTGTGTCCAAGGACTCGGAAGCCCCGGAACCTATCCGGTAATCCTCCGGAAATTACCGGGACCTAGTCAAACGTGTCGGATTTAACATTCACCGTTGCCAGCGATCCTGACGGGTTCACCGTTCTCCCAAAGTATAGTTTAATTCAAGGTGGCGATCAAAGGCCGCCGGTAGTATCTGATCAGCGATCAAACATCGGATGTGCCACCGAGTGACGATTAATATTTTTACTAAGATATTCATTTTCATTGTACGAATCATTTCTCTATAATATATTAGAATAATAAAACTTTTATTGAAAAGTTTAATTATTAGAGTTGTCCTTAATATTTATTAGAAATAGTTTGACCGTCATTTAGGTACATTTTAGGTTTTAGTGCATGCATACATGCACGTACTGATCGATACAAGATTATGTCAAAATCTTGTCATTTTATCTCAGCGATTTATTGATTAGAGATTTAGAGGATGATAGATTTAGAAATCAATTTTTGACGGATAGTACTCTCAAAAAAAAAAATTCCATCTGCCCCTACTCATTTAACGGTTGATTATAAATTAATATGATTTATTTTTTTCATATAATCTTCAGATGAACTTTAAGTGTTAAATCCGATACTTTATCATCGCTCGGGAGAATATTTCAAAAAAAGGTCCTAAGATTTTCAGGCTCTTAGACGAAGTTTAGGAGATTTAAATGATTAAAACTAAACCTTAAAGGGGGTGTTTGCTAAAATGTTCAAATTTAGGAGTGCAATTCGAATTAACTACGAAGGTTGGGCTTAAATGCAAAACAACCCTGAATAAGAGCCGGTTAGGGCTCTGTTTCCGTCGCATTCCTCTCCACTGCCGATCGAAGCCAAAGCCACCCACTACCTATTCCTCCGCCGAATTTCTTCGTCTCCAATCGTCTCGGGTGGCATCGGCGACGAGCTCCGCCACTCCCATCTCCACACAGGCCTAGCTTCAGGAATTGAGGGAGACGACACAGTTTTACCCCTGCGGCTACGGAGCTCACCTACCTTGGGCAAGTCCCGGTGGCAGTCACCGACCCTACTCCGTGGTCACTGCTTCACTCTGCCCTCGGCAGATCTAGGGCGGACGGTTGAAGCTGGGAGAAGCTACCGCAGGGTGGAGCCGTCGATTGAAGGTCGTTCCTCTCCAATCGGGTAAGTACTGAAACAAGGAGTAATTGGATTTTAGGATTCTAACCTGGTAGTGGCTTAAGGTGTGACGGATTTGTCCGTTTGTAGGTGTTTTCCCTTATCAGAAACCAATCGTATCAAACATTGGTAGTATGCTGTGCCGATTGGAAATCTAGGTTGGTTTCAGTTTTGGAAGTGGGTTGCTTCTTCCGTAAGGGGCTGACTCTGTGTCATACACTGTTTTGGAGCTTGCAGTGATCGGCAGCATCTCAGGTAAATGTTTCCTCTAGCCACTATGACTTGGTTATGGAGTTGTTTAATGAGTTGTGTGTTGAGATGATGATATGTGCACTAGGTATTTAATACATGTAATTATGCTCCTGTTTTGGAATTTAAGGTGGCAGTTTGTGAGAAGTTGATATTGTGAGAATCCTAGTGGGATTCGTTTATTCTAGATTCTATTAGGTTGTGTAGTCTAACTTGGACCAATTGGAAGGGGATTAGGTTTCATTGGAAACGAAGAGATGATATGCAACACAAATAATTTAATTACATGGTTAATTAAATGATTAGGAGATTGTGAATAAATCTAAACTTGAACCTAAACCTTAATTACGTGGGGTAATTAGGGACCTTTCCATTTAACTAGAGGAATTAAATGGAAAGGAAATGATTAGGTTAACCCGAGCATGACTTAGGGATTTATTAGTTAGCTATCATTTGCGTAATGACTAATTAAATACATCCTTGAAACAGGAGCTTGATTTGGATTATTGGCGGCGGCGGCGGCGACAGCGACAGCGACCGGGGGGGGGGGGGGGTTTGGCTTGATACGGACTTCACTTACTTGGAGGGGGTATTTCTTGCTTGTATCAGTAGTTCCACTTTATCTTTATGCATAGCTATTTGATATTTATGCAGTATGCTGATATTGACCTTTATCTGCTACCAGTTTGTTATCCTGCTTGATACTTATGCTTGACCTTGGATATGATCTAAATTTTCCTTCTATACAGTCTCGTTTATTTGTTATCTGATTCTGTATAGCATTGGTATGACATGAGTATGTAGATGTAGAATAGCAAACCGCTATATGGTTGCATTGATTGTGTCTATTCATACTTGCACGTGTGTCTAGATATGAACTGATTGAGTTATTGTGGCATGTCATTTGATATCTACATTGATTTAATTGTTGTTATTACTTGCATGTGCACCTAAACGCATGATGGTTAGGTTATTATACCTGTGATCGACCGGTGCATGTTATGTTGAGTTATGTATGATGACCTGGTAGGGGTTGCATGTGTTTGAGTCATGCACCATACCTGCACTATTGCATGCCGGCGATCAGCGACTCCCTTGTGGTTGAGCCTATCGTCTCTGGTACATGATATGCACACACGACCACTCATGGGTTAGTGGATACCGTTGGATGTGTTCATTTGCTCTGTTCTGCCCCGCTCGACCGCTCATGGGTAGTGGTTTCGGAGCGTGGTAGCAGGCAGGGATCCCTTCTCTTCCCATAGACCAGAGGAGATAAGAATGACGCTCCCTCATATATACATCGGGTAGGGGTGGTCCCCCGCCAGCATCCTGTCCTCTCGGTTACTCAGGAGCAGTGATAGCAGGGTGCGTACAGTGTCACAGCTCTACCCACTCGGCCGACACAGTATCGCCTATCTCGGTGGCTTGATTGGCGTCAGGGGTGACCATGACATTACATCATGTGTATATGATGCATTGTGCATTTTGATTGTGATTGCTGCATTTATTTGCTGCACGCACTTGTTTGGCATGCATGTACAGGATATGCTTATGTATGGTTTGATGACCCTGCACTTACTCGTGTGGTACGAGTCCTTTTATGGTCAGTATAGACTGATTTCTGGTATGTACAGTCAGTTGTTACTTTCAGTTATGCATATTCTGCTATTCCTGTTGAGACTGTATCTTATTATTTCTTTATAGCTTATTCAGCTATTTTGTTGGTCATGCATATCTTTCTATATACCCGCGGACTTCACTTGGACTCACCACCAATCGCAATGATTTTCTTTCAGGTTGATAGCTTGCCGAAGGAGCCCAGTTGCCAGTCTCGGGTCCCCACGACTCCATTTGGATGGGTGCTTTCACTGGTTTTGTTTTATTTTGATAGCATTGTCTATGTTTTATATTCGTTTTTGTTACCGGGGGCTTGTATTGGATTTATTCGCGCGGTATTGTATTTTGAGTTCTTTGTTAGACTTTGTGATGTGATTTTGCTGCGCGCCTGCCCTAGAGGCAGCTCAGGTGAGTTTTTACGGTGTTTTATATTGCGTTGTAATTATTTTCATATTATATATTTCTGTGTTGTGGCCTGAGGCCAAATTATAAACTGCGTGTGTTGTATGTATGCATAAATTATCCGCCGGACAGGGGAGATGTTATCTGATTTTATATTTGATCAGCGGCTCCAATGGTCTCGAAGCGTGACAATTTATTTTGTGCCTTTTTATGTAGCGACATTTGGGATAACATAATCACCCTTTACTACTAAATCTGTCATTTCTCATTTATTTTCTTGAGGTCTGATCATTGCTATAGGATTCCAATAAAGCAAGGCTTTTGATAAAGTTAATTTGTAAATTATAATTAATATGTTTTGCCTTATAATTTTAGTAAGAAAAATGTTCACAATAATCATGAAAAAACAAAGGAATCAATACACGGGACAAGGAAGGGCTCCTTGATTATGATTTAGAGAAAAGATTGAACCTAACTGATCTAGTGTTGGGTGTGATCTATTTTCAATTGAGTTTATTATTATGAGATAGATATTACTATAATAGACAAAGATTCGTAAATAATGAATGTTGATGTTAAAATAAATATGAGAGAATTAAAGTATATATATATATATATATATACACACTCACGCTTTTGATGAGAGGGTGGGTAGTTGATGTGGGATAAATGGGAAGTCAAAAGGTCAAATAGGCATTTTGATCATGGCATGAGACCCTTCTCCCTTTTTTTATCCCTCACTGATGAGAGAAGAGGGGATTTTTCTTTTTTTCTTTCTTGGTTGGAGTAGGAAAAGGGGGCTGAATGCCAACGTCGACAGCCTCTTGCCATGTCATTTCCGACCCAGATCCGTCACTATCAGTGTTGATCCGCAGAGATCCAACCATATTCTATCAGATCTGTCCATATCCGGCGATGATCCGCAGAGATTCGAACACATCCGGTCAGATCCAACCACATCCGACTACATCCGGTCAGATTCAGCCACATCCGTTCCAGATCCGTCACTATCGGTGCCGATCCGCATAGATCCGGACACATTCGATGACATCCAGCTACATTCGATTAGATTCGACCACATCCAGTGATGGTCCGCAGAGATCCGGTCACATCCAACCACATCCGCCCCATATTCGGCACTGTTGATGCCGATCCGTAGAGATCCGGACACATCCGGCACAAATCCGTTGCACCAGTGACGATCCGAAGCATATCATTTACATCCAGCACTAATCCGATACAGATCGGCTAACCTCGGCACAGATCTGTCACCTTTGCTGCATTACCCCCATTCGAGCCGTTACTGTATTCTAGTCTCCGAGCCGCGATCATATTTCAGCCTTTGAGCCGCATTGTTACGTCTTGACCTTCGACCCGCTCTTGCAAGCCTGGTATGCATTTACATTCAGTGTTCATTATTTATATACTTGATTATATTGTTGTTTGTCTACTTTATGTACTCTACCGAAAATTGACTTGAGTGTCAAAGGGTTGAAGGTCGGTGATCCTGTCGCGAAGTGAGTCGGACGCCCTTACAGCTGAACGAGTATCCGAGGAGGGGGAGGTCGCTGAAGTGGCGTGACGAGCTGGATCGCTTCCAACCTGCAAGGCAGGGACTGTTAGAACCCGCCGGGAAAAGTCCCCGACCAGGCACTCCGACGGTCAAGTTAGTATCCGACGATGGCGATGGAAAGCAATAGAACAGTAGCCCCAATTGCACTATCACGCGTACCTAGTAAATGCGGAGTGAGAAGCCTATGTAGCCGGGGAAGCTGACAGGTTTTGCCTCACCTGCCACCTGCTGTCGCGTAGTGAGACAAGGTAATGCGCGTCCAGGGGTGGCAGGGCAAAGAGGCACATGCTGTATTAAGGAAAGAGGCCCTATCAACTAAGAGTTGGCGCCGTTGGACGCTGCTCGGGCTGACATCAGGGCATGTGGTCGAGGTACGGGGGGCAAGATGTGTCAGGCATATCAATGCCTCAGCGAGATATCCGCCGTTGGCGGCCAGGACGACCAGGGTCTCGCGCCGACCCCGTACAGCTTCTGGTAACCCGATGTCAGGGAGTGGTTGTGCCGACTGGGGGCACAGAGGTAAGGAGGCCGGCTGAGGGCTTAGGAGGGTGCCAACTGGGGGCACAGAGGGGATAACCCCTTCGGCCCGATCCTATCTGACTCAATAGAAAGCTATTATAGGCCTGTATGGGCCTTGACACGGAAACCCAAGGGGCGTAAGCCTGCGTGCCCCTTGTCCAGCGGGATCGTCCAGTTCACTAGCCACTTTCCCTGACTGAGCGCCAGGCTGCCGGGCCAGGCTACACGCAAGCTGGCCCGGGATCATAAGCATCCCCCTCAAGTCTAATCGAAGGAGGTACGTAGTCCGACTGACTGGACCTCAAGTCTGGTCTGAGCCTGGCGCGCCCATCGCAAGGGTTGACCGTCATTTATTGCGACATTTCCAATGCGTCTGTATCCCGCTGCCTCGAGTATTATCCAAGTCTAATCGGATGGCTTCAGCTAGATCACACGTTTCATCCGATCGCTCATCAGACGACTGGCACTCCTCGCCTACTTCCTTAAAGCGGAACACCTCGCCTGCCCGCTTCTTTTTCACGCGTTCGACGCCGTCTCGGGTCCTCCGCCGCCTTGAGTATCATTAGGGTTGCGGCCTCGTCATGACTTTCCCTCAGCGACTCCTTCTCACCGGTTAGCTTCTCTCTTCTACCTTCTTCAATGGCCTCCTCTTCTTCATCTCCATCTCCGCCCCAGCCTTGGTACTCCACCTTGATTACGACCCTTACTACCCATGACCTTCTCCACATTCAATCGGACTTCCTGCTTCCTACCGACCTCCACCCACTTCTTCCCAAATCACACGAGTGCCCGAATTCTGCCCCCTTGGGCTATATTACTTTGTCTCGGGACCATCTCCAAGCTGGCCTCCGTTTCCCCGTCCACCCCTTCATTGCTGCAGTCTGCGAATACTTCCAGATTCCCCTATCTCAGCTAGCTCCCAATGTCATACGCATGATATGTGGCTCGGCCATCGTTTTCTCCCTTCTCGAGATTCCCCTGATACCGGAGAACTTTCACTACTTCTTTTACCCCAAACAACAGGAAGTGGGTGACTTCTTTTTCCAGGCTCGAGCCAAAACCTCCTTCCTCCTGAACCTGCCTACTTCAAACAAGGGTTGGAAAGAGCGGTACTTCTTCGTTGGGCCGATTGCTGACTCGAGCTAGCCTACCACCTGGGTCGAGGGGCTTCCCGTTTCGAAGACTCTCCCCCGACATTATCGTACCTCCGCCACTTACTTGGAGGTCGTCGCCGGACTGGAGGACAGGCACTTCCACGGCGGACTTTTGCTAAAGGAGGGGATTCTTTCCACGTTCGGTCTTAGCCCGAGCCCCGCTCCTCCTTTACCTAACGCTGGTAAGTCTTCCGATGTCTGCCAAGTATATCCCTTAGTCATGCCTGAGCCTGTTTTTCTTTCGCAGTCTCCCTACTGCTAGCTATGACCCTGAAGAAAGGTTTCAGGTTAGAGCGGGCCGAGCTACGGGCGCGGGTTTCTTCTGCGTTAGCTACTAGAGAAGGCGCGACGGCAGAGGTTACCCCAGGTAACCCGACCCCGACCGCACAGGGGTCGGTTCCTACTGCCTCCAAGGCTGCACCTTCCACAACTGTCCAACCACGCCTTTCTCCCCCGCGCCGACGAGCCTCCTCGCCCGCAGGGGGCCTGTGCCGCCCCTCTTCCAGTAAACACCTGGAGAAGAAGAAAAAGAGGGCGGCTCCCGACTCAGAAGCACACTCTGCTTCTCGGGAGAAGCAGGGGAAGAAAAAGAGAAAGAGAGCAGCTCTGGAGCCAGAGGCTCGCTCTGCTTCTTGGGCCGTTGTTCCGTATGTGGCCCCTACCGTGGACTTTCCGCCCGCCGTCCCCTTTGGAGATTCCCCGATTTGCCTGCCGGCCATCTTTGGCGCCGTTGCCCCCACCCCCGAGGCCTTGGTAGATCCTTCCATCAGCGTGTCATCTGTCAACCCTTTTGCCACTTCCCATACTTCAGACGCCCTAATGTCTGACCCTTCTGGCGCCCCTTCCGCAGAGGGTCCGACGGAGGACCAAGTGCTACATCTCTCGGTGCCCTCCCGGGCGAACCATCGCCTCGAAATGCCCTCGGGCGATCTGCCCGAGCACCACCAGGATCTGCGCTTGTACGGGTCTGTGGCCGATCGCTATGCCCAAGGACTCAAGGAATCCTACTTTCGGGACTTCTGCAACAAAGCCGATGCCTTTTTCCTTAAGGCCACTCAGGTATGTACAGCCGGCTTAGGCCTTATACTGCGTTTTTTCCCTTCTGGCTCTGTGGAATGACGTTTCTCTGGCAGTTTTTCGGAGATTGCCACGGTGTCTCTATGTCGCTCCTAGCTCAGGACTCGGCTCGGGCTAAGGCCGAGAGGGAGGTGCAACGCTTGCGAACGCAGCTGGCGCACTCCCAATTAGTTGCTGATGAGCCTACCCTGAACCACCAACGAGAGGAGGTTCAAAAGCTGCAGGATCAGCTGGCTCGGTCGAGGGAACAACTCGAAGTGGCGCGCGGCCAGCTCAAGACGGCGTAGAAAACCACTTCCCAAGCAAACATCAGGCTTTCTACCCTGAAGCATACCGAGCGAAAAGCGCGGGCCCTTCAAGCGGATGCCTAGGCCGAGTCGACCCGGGTGAAGTCTGACCTTCAGAAGGCATCAGCTGCTATTGAATCTCTTCGCGCTCAACTGGGCACCAAAGAGGCTGTTGCTTTGGCCCAGTCGCAAAGGATACTTGAGCTATCCGAGGAGCGCTCCTCCCAGGAGCAATTGCTGCATGCTCAAAAGGAGGAGCTTGAGCGGCTACGAAAGGAGAGGTCTGAGTGGGAAACCGTTCGTTCAGAGTTGGCAGAGCTACGCTCCCGCAGGGAGACCGAACAAGCCGAATGGGAAACAGCTAAGTCCGAGCTGATGACGCTCCGAGCCTACAAGGAGACTGAAGAGTCCCGACGGGAGCAATACAGGCTCGAGTGCATCAACGACTCTGCCCACAAGGCCGAAATTGCAAAACGGTTCATCGATGTCATGGAGCCGCAAGGGTTAAACATAGTCCGCCGACTTAGGTTTGGCGGGTATCTGTCTCCCAATGTGCCTCCCACGGCCGTGAACCTTGAGGACATGTGCGAGGAGCTGCCCAACGTGACCGACGAGCCCTTCAAGTGAAGGTTAAACCGTTTGTATCTTTTGCTTTTCCTCATTGCCCTCTTGAGCGGGTGAAAGATTCGGAATGATGTAGCATCCGCGCCTCGCTAACTGGAATCTCTTTATTTCCCTTTCAAAGTATTCAAGGAATGTTTCCTTCGTGAGACTATTAACGGTCACCAGGATTGCCGAATGAAGTATCTCAATCGGGGTACTGCCTCCCTGCACAGATCGCTTGACCACTTGGTCGAGCTGGAAACCGGGAAACGTGGTTCGTCATGTCACTGGCCCAGCCCCAAAACCCAAGGACGGGAGGGAGCTTGCTCATTTATGAGAACCTCCGTGCGCCCGTCCCATCGGGGCGTTCGTATCTCAATCTCTGACGCCTGCTTTAATGAGTGACGGAACAGGGCTTGAACGACATGATGTATCGGTCAGCGAAACGTCCGTCTCTAGTCATAAGCGCCTCGGGCATCGAGTAGCCCTTTTTCATTTACTCTGGATCTACCACCTTTCCCCGCCTTCCTCTCGTGCGCCTGACCGTTCGATCATTCGGCATACCGAGGTCCCTCGTGAACGGCTGTGATATGTTTCCTCCGCCTATATGTAGGCGCCCTCTGCCACATTTGCTTCCAGAGAAAACTCACGGGACCTAACCCTTTGTTCATCTTCCCTCATGTCTACCGACTCCTCTGAAGGAGTTTCTTCTCTAGGAGGACCATATGCTCTTTCAGACGACTCGCAATCTTCTCCTTCGAAGGGGATTGACCAGGAATATTCTGAGATGATACTTCCTCCCAACTCACCCCTTTCGCCGCGTGAAGGTACTTCACGTAAGGGGAAAGAGCCAATGAAGACATGCTCCTCCCTCCGCAAGGGAGTCCCTGATACGAGTGACTCTCCACTAAAAACCTGTCCTCAAGCGCCTTGCTCGGCTAACTTTTCATCTCCATATAGCACTCCTGCTCTTCCCCGCCGAGCGAGGCGAGCCATGGTGCCGGTTTCTGCAGAACCTGCTGCCGTGGCATCTTCATCTGCCCGGGAGACCTCCCTTCCTGGGTACACTCCCCCTCCGCCCGGCCACGAGGTATCGCTTTCTCCAGCGCCTCCAGAGCTTGCCGCCCCTCGTTCGGCTTCCCTATCCGGGGCGTTCTCTTCTGCTACTCCCTTGAGGAGGGTTTGGAGGGGTATGCCAGCAAGGAGTGCGAAGGGAAGGGTTCGCCCTGTCCTTCGTCATTCAACACGTTGTAGTTCTATATGCCGACCGGCTGCCCATGCTGGCTCGCCGAATGCTGGAGGGGGTATTATCATATGCCCCCTATCAAAGCAAAAGCTAGGCTGGGGAGGCTTATTGCTTGCAGGCTCCTTGCCCTTTTGCCAACTATGGGTCTCTGTGGGTGAGGATTCCACGGCTGGCTCTCCTGGGCCAATCTCTCCATCGGCCGCCATGCCCACGGACACTAACTAATGACTCCAGCTCAAGTGGTGGTTTGGCTAGGAAGTCTGCAAACCTCTTCCCTCCTTGAGTCTGGAAGCTCGACTCGGGCGCAAGCTCTTAGGCTCGACCCACCAAACTTCAGCTTATTAAAGGTGTTGTTTTTATTTTCCTTTTCTTCAACGTCTGATTTTTGCCTTCTCTTGTGGACAGACCGTGCCACCCGCTTGAATTTCGTGTTGGGACCGATTGGCGAGCTAGAGGGGGGGTGATTAGCTTCGATTCGCTTGTAGATGATTTGTCGCAGCGGAAGACTTCAAGCAATCGCTAACACTTGGATTTTACTTGGTATCCACCCCGGCCGGGTGACTAATCCAAGGATCTACTCTCCTCACACTCTCATGCACTATGAAAGTCTCCTTCTTGAGGTGGAGAAACCTCTTACAAGCTTGTTACAAAGATACAACAAGAACAAAGCAAATACAAGATAAAATCTTACAAGATTTACAAATAAGCTCACACTTTGCTTTTCTTGTTATCTTCAAGCTTGTGATCGCCTCTAGAACTTTGGAAGTGCAGCAACACTAAGCCCCAAAGCTTCTCTTGAAATGGCGTGGAAGAAGAAAGAAGAGCACCGGCCAAAACCTGCGCGAAAGACCTTATACCCGACGCCTAGGGTTTGGTAATCGATTACCACGTAGGATTTAGCCGCTCAACGGCTAGTTTTCGAACGGTAATCGATTAGTGAATCGATTACCCGTGCCCTGAATCGATTACCCAATGGATTCAGAGCTACTCTGTTCTCTCGCGCAAACCTCTGTGATCGATTACCCCAATCGATCAAGAGACACCTTAATCGATTGACCAATCGATTAAGGGAAGGCTGAATCGATTCAGCCACCCTCTGTCCTCTCGCATAACCTTCTTAATCGATCCACTGATCGATTCACCCAATCGATTGAGTCCACCCTAACTTGTTCCCACAAGTCTAGGATTCCCTACCAAGTGTCCGGTCAACCCCGTTGACCAACATGGATTTCTTCTGCCTAGCTCCCAGCTCGGACTTAACCTGGTTCCCAACCAGATTCGCCTAACCCTCGAGTTAGGTCTAGTCTCTCGGTAGACTTCCACCTTGTCAATATGCGATCTCCCCGATCCATCTGGACTTCACCTAGTCCCACTAGGTGTGCCTAGTCCCACCAGGTCTTTTCCGATGCCAGCGTACGATCTCCCCGATCCACCTGGACTTCACCTAGTCCCACTAGGTCTTTTCCCATGCCAGCGTACGATCTCCCCGATCCATCTGGACTTCACCTAGTCCCACTAGGTGTGCCTAGTCCCACTAGGTGTGCCTAGTCCCACCAGGTCTTTTCCGATGCCAGCGTACGATCTCCCCGATCCACCTGGACTTCACCTAGTCCTACTAGGTCTTTTCCCATGCCAGCGTACGATCTCCCCGATCCACCTGGACTTCACCTAGTCCCACTAGGTGTACCTAGTCCTACTAGGTGTGCCTTGTAGCGACCCGCCTTCTCTTGCCTTAGACGGATCGTTACTTCTGTCTACTTCTCGACTCTAATGCACGACTAAAGAATGCGGAAATCTTTTTTTTTTCTTCTCAATTTAAATCTATCTATGATATACTAACTCTAATAGTCATGCATGATACCATGTCACACTTTCTTCCTCAAAAACTCCTAAGATGAAACTTATTGAAACTTGCCTCGCCCAACTCCACTTTCGGGTATCAGTCGACTGATACTGTATCAGTCGACTGATAGGCCTGAAAACAAAATTTTCAGATTTCGGCACTTGCTTCAAAACTCCACCAAACCTATACTTTCGAGCCAAATAGAATCATGACACCATTTCTATGCTCTAGGCCAGTTTTCCAATCAATTTAGCCAATCAAAATGAATCCATAAACTTGTGATTAGGACTTTTGCGGAAGAAAATAAGCTATTCAAGTTTATATGAACTTTGACAATAGAGTTTGTACCAATCTTGACTCCTATGCATTCATAACACCAAATACATGTTCTATAACCTTGCTAAAGCATTATGAAATGAGAAAGCGACTTTTCTAAGCATAATTGAGCAATAAAACTTGATTTAAAAGGGAAACTAGTCCTATCTTTGGCACATGCATTAATAACTCCAATAAAGTATCAATATCTCAAACTATTCACACTTCTACTCATCCAATGCAATCATAAGGATATGTATGCTAAATGAAATGGCATGGAATCTTTATTCTACGAAATTGAGCATGTAAAACTATCCAAAGCTTAAAAGTTCGCTAAACTCCATAAAGCAATAACTTGGAATTTGAATAAACTAAAACATTGTAATTCAAATAACTAAATTGTCTCGTCTTAAGGATCTCTCCAAAATCAGCCACCACACACACTTTGCTCAGCACCGCCTCGTCGCCTTCCTTCAGAATTGCTTGCCTTTACCTTTATCTGCAGTAAGAGGAAAATGCAACTAGTAAGCAAAAAGCTTAGTAAGTACTATCTAGCTCACAAAATCTCGAATGTACAAACATGCTTCTTGAACAATATGAAATCACATGAGATACTTATATGCTTGAAAGAAAACTAAACTAAACATGTATAACTCAAAACATGCATACTCAAGCATTAATAAATCTCAACTTGCTTTTCTTGGCTCAACTTGAAACTTTAGCTATGCTTTAACTTTTTGAAAACTCTTTAAACTTTAGAAACTTTGCTAAAGCATATACTTGAAAATAATAATCACTTGGATCCACTGAAGACGTAAGTACCATCTGATGCGCGTTCCCTAAAAGGTTGGGGTAGCGAGCCACCAATCCTAATAGAGCAGACCTTGGTCTACCAGGGCCAAGACCTTGGAATTGGACACCTGGATTTCTTTAACGACGCCCTTGGACGCCGGGTACTGGCCTTATAAAATAAAATAGCTTTTCTTTCTTTTCTTTCTTATATGTAAATGCCTTGGCATTTTCTGGAGCACCTTGCGTGCTAAAATCCCTAAGTCTTGACTTTTGGGGATTTCTTAAGGCCTTGGCCTTTTCTTTTCTTATCTTTATCTTTTCTTTTCTTTTCTCATAGCTTTTCTTGGACCCTAAACTCACATAGGGTATTAATCAACATATATAAGCATATAATGAACTAAGATCACATGCAAAAACTCAAACGACAAGGAAATATCTCTTTTAAAAACTTTTAAAGGAAATTCTCGCGGAAAAACCGCCTCTTACTGCAGGTGAGCAGTACTTACATTGATATCTTGGACTTACAACCAAGATTGAGGTCTAGAACTCGGGAGAAACTCGAGATCTCGAAGAATTCTTCACGTCTACGCGTTCCTCTCGTCGCGGGGATCCCGAATATAGGATTATCTCTTGGAGAAGGGTCTCGGCCGGCCCTCTTGACCTTGGTTTGCGTGCGCACAAGAGAGGAGAGGGAGAGGGGTCGGCGCAGCTGTTGGGGAGGGAGAGGGTTTGAGAGAAAATAAAACAACTCTCTTTAAGTACCTATTTATACTTAAGGTTCGGATTAACTTAACTATAGCTTAAATATCTATCATTCTTTCCTTTTCTGTGCTTGAAACCCTTAGCCCGGCTGGTTGTGTGCGCTTGCTGTTTCGGTGGTGGCCGCTGGTTCGATCCCCCACCGCATAGCTCAATTGGTATTCAGGATTCATAAAGAACTAGATTTAAGCCTGGGTCTAGAGTTCGAATCCTGGGAAGGCAAAAATCCACACCCAGGGGTGGGAAGACCTAGTATTGGTAACGGCACGGTCGACGGTCGACGGTCGACGACCCACAGATAGATAAGGGGTCGCCAAATGGACCGCCAAATGGGCCGCCAAATGGGCCGGGTCGTTACATGCCTAGTCCCACTAGGTCTTTTCCGTCAAGCCTCCAGTCAACCTTGACCCACTTGACATGCACTTGACATCATATGATATTCAAACATCATATGACTTTCAAACATCATTATCAAACATCGAAACATTCAATCATAAGCTTACCAAGCTTATCAGACCTAAGCTCACCCGAGTTTAGTCAAACTAGGTCAACCCTGACCTAACCAAGATTGCACCAACATTTCGGGGGAGTGGTTGGCGCTCCGAGCGCAACCTTTCGAAGCGTAACACCTCATCTCTATCTTGCGGGCCGCTCTGAAGGCCAAAGAGGCGGAGCTAGCCGCTAGCGCTGCGGAGCTCAGCGAGCTGAAGCAGAAGTACGAGGTTCAAACGTCCATGCTGAAGGCCATCCAGCGGCGCATTTGACACCTCAAGTGTTACCCTGACTCCTTGCTCCAGGGTCGGGCCCTGAAGAAGACCAGCCGAGCTCCGTGAGCTTGGGTCGGGCATTACTGAGACCCGGTCGATTTTGTTCTGATTAGCCACAGAGGGACTAAGCCTCTACTTTGTAATTTCCCTGGATAATAAAATGCTACTTTTCCGTATATGTGTGATATTTGCGAGTCAGTAATCCGAACGACGTTAATAACCGGCACGAGGGCCTTCCTTACCTAAGTCTCACCCGCTTCCACCGCCATTCGGGGCATGGTTCGAGGCAAGGAGAACACCCAAGTGTCGGTTGAGGCATATAACCATTATCCGCGGCCATTTGCAACGTTATGGCCGGGCTACAGATTTCAAGCGGTCTTGTCGCGCCTTGCATCTACGATTACACTTGACCCCTGCAGCACCCGAGTCGGGGAGACGCTAACAGAGCGTTTTTTGCCTTTGTACTTCAAGAATTTTGCCCCCTTGGTTGGTTAATAGGAGGGTAGCCCGGATTGCCCTGCGTTGGGTCAAGGATCGAGCTGGGGGGGGGGGGGGGGTAACGCGCCTCGTTAAGAGATAGAAGTCTGATCACCAACTCAGGCCGATTCACAGGAGCGTGGGCAGTCACGCGCCCGATCGGAGCCACTAAGCCAGATGGGGCATGGAAATTGGCGCGTTTGCAACTCAAGGCATGAAATTGCACGCGCGGTCGGGCAGAACTCAGGGAGTGTGGGACGCCACACCTCTCACCGAGCAGCCGAGCCGCGGGAAATGTGGCACACACAGCCGGACGGGCCGAGCTGCGGGATAATAGCACACACAGTCGGGCAGGACTCAGGGAGCGTGGGACGCCACGCGTCTTACTGAGCAGCCGAGCTGCAGGAAAGCACACACGGTCAAGCAGGTTGAGCCGTGGGATAATAGCGCACACAGTCGGGCAGGACTCAAGGAGCGTGGGACGCCACGCGTCTTACTGAGCAGCCGAGCTGCGGGAAAGCACACACATTCAAGCAGGCTGAGCCGCGGGATAATAGCGCACACAGTCTGGCAAGACTCAGGGAGCGTGGGACGCCACGCGTCTTACTGAGCAGCCGAGCTGCGGGAAAGCACACACGGTCAGGCAGGCTGAGCTGCGGGATAATAGCGCACACAGTCGGGCAGGACTCAGGGAGCGTGGGATGCCACGCGTCTTACTGAGCAGCCGAGCTGCGTGAAAGCACACACGGTCAGGCAGGCTGAGCCGCGGGATAATAGCGCATACAGTCGGGCAGGACTCAGGGAGCGTGGGACGTCACACGTCTTACTGAGCAGCCGAGCTGCGGGAAAGCATACACGGTCAAGCAGGCTGAGCCGCGGGATAATAGCGCACACAGTCAGGCAGGACTCAGGGAGCGTGGGACGCCACGCGTCTTACTGAGCAGCCGAGCTGCGGGAAAGCACACACGGTCAGGCAGGCTGAGCCGCGGGATAATAGCGCACACAGTCGGACAGGACTCAGGGAGCGTGGGACGCCACGCGTCTTACTGAGCAGCCGAGCTGCAGGAAAGCACACACGGTCAGGCAGGCTGAGCCGCGGGATAATAGCGCACACGGTCGGGCAGGACTCAGGGAGCGTGGGATGCCACGCGTCCTACTGAGCAGCCGAGCTGCGGTAAAGCACACACGGTCAGGCAGGCTAAGCCGCAGGATAATAGCGCACACAGTCGGGCAGGACTCAGGGAGCGTGGGACGTCACGCGTCCTACTGAGCAGCCGAGCTGCGGGAAGTATGGCTCGAGAGCCTAGTATATCTGCAAGCGAGGTAAGGACCATATGCCTTCACTTGCCAGACGTGTTTTACATTTACACTCTCATTTGTCATTCAGCAGCTCGATAAGATTGAAGGTGGACCACACTCCAGAGTCGATCCAACCTTTTTCCTTTCTCATTCTCTAAGTAGTACGCCCCCGAAGAAAGCTTTTGCACAATCTTGAAGGGTCTTCCCCATTGCGGTTCCAGCTTGCTTACGTCTCCTACAGGCTTGACTCTTTTCCAGACGAGATCCCCCACTTGAAATGTTTTAGGCAGCACTCTTCGATCATACCGCTGCTTCATCTTCTGCCTATACGCAAACATCCGAGCCGCTGCATTGTCCCGGATTTCATTGACCAGGTCCAGCTTCAACCGCCGCCTCTCCGGGTTATCTTCATCGCACGCCACCCTTCGTTCCGATTCACACCTGACCTCGACTGGGATCACGGCCTCAGTTCCATACACCAACTGGAAAGGCGTGCATCCGGTTGTTTCTTTGATAGTAGTCCGCAAGGCCCATAGGACGCTGGGGAGCTCTTCCACTTAGGTTCCGTCTATTGGTGCCCCGGTTAGTTTTGATGTGATCCACCAAGTTAGTTGGGTCCTGTTGGTTTACTGATCCCTTTGCTAAGTGTGCAGGAGCTTAGGTACGGAGGAAGTCGAGCGTAAGACGCGGCGGACGAGAAGGATTGCGCGGGAAAGCGATCCGACGGGCTCAGTGCAATCCGAGGGACGCGGAAGCTGCGGAAGAGTACGCCGGTGGAACGAGAAGGACGTGCGCGACGTCCGAGGGACGAAAAGCCGGGAGGAAGTATGCTCGAGGGGCGAAGGGCCAGAGTCGGGTTCGGGTGAACCTAATTTTGGTTAGCCAGAAATCACCCAAATGATGCCGCTATAAAAAGTTAACTTTGACCAAGTCAAAGTTTGACTTAACTTGGACCAAGCCAAGTGTGAAGCTCAGTCAAAGCTACAAATTAAATAAAGCCTTAAGTTGTGAAGAAATAGCACTTTATGCATGCATGCACCTTACAACGTGCATGTGTACAAATTGATATAATCTTCTCCAAATATTATCCTTGGATTAAATGTTAAATGGATTAAACATTTAATACTTTATCCTTGGATTAAAATGCCTAAAGGATTAATAATTTACAGGTGAGAAGGAACGTGGCTTCAACTCCATGCGCTGCCTTATTATCCTTTATCCTGTTCTTCGGCCGAAGGCTTCAACGGTAGAAAATCTCATCCTTATCTTAATCGAAGCTACAACAAGAGCTAGAGAACAGCACACATGGATAAAGCTTAATCAAAGCTCATCATGTCAAAGATAAAGACTTATCATTTTATCCAATGGCTGAGATCTAAATTTATCTTCCATCAATGATCAAGATCGTATCAGAGATCAACAACCATGATCAAATCCTATCTACGACTAACGGCTGAGATCTCGTCACTCAGCCTATAAATAGACTTAGAATTTTAGCTTCAAACAATAGTCATTCTTTCTGTAATTTCTTTAAGTCTAAGTGTGCTTCAGTTGTAAGGCTTCTCCGCCACAAGGAGATTTTCTGATTGAGCGTTAACCGTCTTGGAAGCAACGACCAAGTTGCAACCAAGTTTTTCTTAAAGACGAGTGCCCTCTTGTTTTAATTTCTTAACCGTCTATTCACCCCCCTCTAGCCGGACCAACCCGATCCTACACCGCCAACATGATCGAGCTTGGTTTTCAACCCCATGAGAATTTCCCGATTGGCCACCTCGGCCTGGCCATTGCTCTGAGGGTAGGCTACAGAAGTGAACGCCTGCTTGATGTCGTATTTGGCGCACCATTCCCGTATTCTTCTGCCCTGAAATTGTCTCCCATTATTTGAAACAATCTTATGTGGGATTCCATACCGGCATAGTATGTCTCGCCACAAGAACTTCTCTACCGCCTGCTCGGTGATGCGCGCCAGAGCTTCCGCCTCTATCCACTTGGAAAATTAATCGACCGCCACCAGCAGGTATTTCTTCTGGGCAGCGGCAGTAGGGAATGGCCCCACGATATCCATGCCCCATTGGTCCAAAGGGCAAGAGACAACTGACGCCTTCATAGCTTTCGGGGGCTGATGCGGTAGGCATTGGTGTTTCTGGCAGGATAGACACTTAGCCACTAGCTCGTTGGCATCTTCTTGCAAGGTGGGCCAATAATATCCCGACATGATCACCTTCCGCGCCGTCGCGCTAGCACCAGCGTGATGTCCACAGATTCCCAGATGAATTTCCCTCAAGACATAGTCAGCATCTTCTGCATTCAGGCATCTGAGGAGGGGTCGAGAAAACGACCTCTTGTGGAGGGTATCACCGACCATGGTAAACCTGGGCGCATGCTTCTTGAGCCATCGAGCTTCATCGTGGTTAGTTGGTACGGTTCCCCGAGTGAGGTAGGTTATGACCGGGGCTCGCCAGTCAGACTCCAGCTCCAGATCAGCCTGTCTCTCTATCTGCATGACTAGCAGAGCTGGGCCACCAGCCTGCGGGAGCACCCACGAGCCGACCGAACTGTCCAGCTTGGCCAGCTCATCCGCCTTGAAGTTCTCTTCCCGTGGGATCTTCCTCACTTGCACCTCTTTGAATTCGGCTTTGAGCTTCTCATAGACTTCTATGAAAGCCTGCAGCCGATCACTGTTGACTTCAAATTTTTCGGCCACTTGCTGTGTGACTAGCTGAGAATCTGAGTAGAGTATTACTCGGGCAGCCCTTACATGCTTAGCAGCTTGCAACCCCGCTATGAGTGCTTCGTAGTCGGCCTCATTGTTGGTGGCTTGATACTCCAACCGCACAGACAAATGCATCTTTTCTCCGCTAGGGGAGACCATCAGAACACCAATCCCGCTCCCCGACCGGGCGGACGAGCCATCCATGTATATTTTCCACGCTTCTTCAATCTCGTCTGAATGCAGCTCACTTAAGAAATCCGCTAAAGCCTGAGCCTTGATAGCCGGTCGAGGTTGGTATTGAATATCATACTCGCTCAGCTCAGTAGTCCACTTGATCAGTCGCCCCGACGCTTCAGGATGGGAGGCCACTCGACCCAGATTGCTGTTCGTCAATACCACGATAGGGTGCGCCAAGAAATAGGGACGAAGCCTTCGGGCACCCAACAACAGCACATACATCAACCTTTCGAGTGTCGTGTAACGACACTCGGCTCCTTTCAATAAATGGGCGAAAAAGTACACTGGCTGCTGCTCAGCCACTTCCTGTTTAACCAAAACTAGGCTGACCGAGTCAGCCGATGCAGCCAAATACACATAGAGAGTCTCTCCCACTCCCGGTTTTGCCAGCACGGGCAATTCTGCGAGGTATGTCTTCAGCTCTTCAAATGCCTTGTCACAGTCGGCATCCCACTGGAACTTGGTAGCTTTGCGGAGGGTTTTGAAGAAAGGCAACCCTCTCTTTGCCGATCGGGAAATGAATCGAGATAGGGCCGTGATCCGCCCTGCGAGCCGCTGAGCTTCTCGTAGATTCCTGGGCGGAGGCATATCCAGCAGGGCCTTGACCTTCCCCGGGTTAGCTTCTATACCCCGCTCAGTCACAATGTAGCCCAGGAACTTCCCCCTCCGAGCACCAAAGAGGCACTTAGCCGGTTCAACTTGAGCCCATATCCCCGCAATGTCCGGCAAGTCTCCTCAACATCCGACACCAAGTCTTCAGCACGAGCAGATTTGATGAGGATGTCATCAACATATACTTCCACGTTCCTCCCGATCTGGGACCGGAAGACCTTATTCATCATACGCTGGTAGGTGGCTCCAGCGTTCATCAATCCGAACGGCATAACAGTATAGCAATAAGTACCATTTGCCATTATGAAGCTAACCTTTTCTTGGTCTTCCACTGCCAGGGGTACTTGATGATACCCCTGGTAGGCGTCCAACATTGAAATAAACTCGCTGCCTGCCGTCGAGTCCACCATCTGATCAATCCGGTGCAGAGGATAGCAATCTTTCGGGCAAGCCTGGTTGAGATCTCGAAAGTCAATCCAGATCCGCCATCTGTTGTCTGGCTTAGGCACCAGTACCACGTTGGCCAGCCAGGAAGGAAACTGCACCTCTCTGATGTGCCCTGCCTCCGTCAACCTCTCGATCACCGCCCTGAACGCCTTATTCTGCTCGGTGCTAAAGTCCCGCTTTCTCTGCTTCATGGGCTGAGCGTGGGGGTAGACGTGGAGGCGGTGCTCTGCAACCTCCGGTCGGACGCCTTTTAGCTCCTTGACGGACCAGGCGAAGACGTCTTGATTGCGAGCCAAGCACTCCAGTAGGGACTCCTGCAGTTCTTCCGGCAATCCCGAGGCAATCTTGACTCGGGATTCCTCCCGGTCGGGAAGGAGCTGCACCTCCTCCTTGTCTTCGTGCAGCTCCGACCAAGGGGAGGCTTGGACCATGTTGCAATCAGCGAAGGGGCGCGAGGCTTTGCGACTTTCTTCGTGAACATCGTTCACATAGCATCTTTGGGCTACCTTCTAGTTACCCCTGACCTCCCCTACCTGATCCCCGACCGGGAATTTGACCTTCAGGTAGAAGGTGGAGGCGACAGCCCGGAACTCGTTGAGCGCAGGTCAGCCCAGTATGACGTTGTAGGACGAAGGAGCGTCCACCACCAGAAAAGTGGACCACCGAGTCCTCCTCAACGGCTCCTCTCCCAGGGAGACGACCAACCGAATCTGGCCGATGGATTGCACTGTATTCCCCGTGAAACCAAACAACGGGGTTGCCACCAGCTCCAGCTGGGACTTCTCGATCTGAAGTTGGTCAAATGCTCTCTTGTAGAGTATGTTGACCGAGCTGCCTGTGTCCACAATGGTGCGGTGGACCTGGTAATTAGCGATGACGGCGGTGATGACCAGCGCATCCTCGTGGGGGACTTCCAGCCCCTGAAGATCTTGGGGCCCAAAGCTAATTTGCGGCCCTTCAGCTTGGGCCAGACTAGTGCCAACCTGATGGATCTCTAGTCGGCGCACCTGGGCTTTCCGGGCCCGGTGGGAATCTCCTCCTGTCGGGCCGCCCGAGATGACGTGCACACCTCCGCGAACGACGTTTTGCTGGTTGGCCCGCTCTTCGTCCGTCTCCTCTTCCACAGCTCGGTTCCCTTGAGGGAACAGATTCCGAGCGGTGATGGACCCAAATGAGCTGTCACGAAAGTGAGTCTCAAATTTAGAATATTTATAAGCTGGAAACCCTTTTAGCAATCAAAGAAGAAAGGCGTAGTAAAGGGGCCACAGGTCGTATTTTGCCAAGGGGCTAGTTCAAGTTGTTCGATTCGTGCTTGAGTTTATGTGTCGTTTATGTTTTTGGGTTTCAAATAAAATATGGTGTTTGGTTTCAAATAGACAAGAAAAATACAATGAAAAGGAAGGAAACTTGCCTAAGCAACTTGAAATAGGTAATGACAATTAAAGACTGCACAATTATGAACTTGAACAAACAAGGTAGATTTTCGGATTTGGAGATTCAACTAATAACAAGTACTATAGCAATCGCATTCCAAACACTAAGTAATTGAATCAAATTAATGCTAGCATTTAAGATTGACTCTAATGCAGAATTGCAAACAACATTTCAGAAATAAAAACTTGATACAACGTGAAGAAGGGAAACTAACTTGAATAGCAAGGGAAAGAAACTTATATGCCAAAAGAAACTTATACCTAGTGCCAAATCTATCACTGCCGGTTCAACCACTACACTGATCAGATAAGCTAGAAGCAAAGCTATGAGTAAAATGATGTGCCAAGAGGAATTAAAGTAAGGTAGCAACAACAAGGACTGATCAATGAAGAAACTTCTAAATGCAGAATCGAATTTTCAGAATTGCCATCACACTGAAATGCAGACCATCAACAAGCTACTCGATACTCTAATCTAATTTTAGAACAGACCTAAAAGAGCTGATACTTCACTTGAATCAAATTCAACATCCACAAACTGAGAATTACAGAAATAAAATGAATTGCAGTAATGAAAACTGAATTGCAGAATTTGAAATGCTTCAAATACGCAAATACAAAATGCAAAAATCAAATGCTATGTAGACAGAACAAGCAGTAATGTAACTCAGGCAATAAAACTGAAACTAGCTGGTATAAAATTCAGGAACTCAAGAAGACAACTGAATAGCAGGAGAAAAATATGAGAAAGCTGACACGTGAGAAAAGAAAACTGATATGCAAGATCTAGAGTGTAAAACAGCTGAAATTGAATCTGATATTTCACTATCAAGCAATCTATCTCATTGACTTGCTTAATTGAAACTAATTACAGCAGGAAAACATCTGAAACCCAACTTAACCAAGCTGCAATTTGCAGAAACAGAGTGACAAATGATACACAGCTACCACATCTGATACGCAAAGACAAAACAGAAAAGAAACTGAAATTGAATACGAGTGTTCACTTAACAAGATTCTTAGCTATTTATCTTACAAAATGTAACCTAATTACGGCTGGAAAAGTTCAGAAAATGAAAATGGAACAGCTGATACAAAGACAGAACAGAATTGAATTGCTGAAACTGAAATTACAGCTAAGAAAACAGAAATACAACCATAAACTAAATCTCGATCCTTCCCATGTATCAAGACCACCTTGTTCGTCACGCAAGGGCAAGCAAAGAACCCCTTCAACTCGCAAATCAATGGAAATTAGCTCCAACTTCAGATCTGATCTCAGAATTGCACACAACTGGAAATCCAATCCGATCTCTTTGATCCGGCGATGAAGGGCTGCTAGGAAGATTGGTTGATGATCAGAGTGCTCCAGAGACCCTCCAGATAGCTCCGATCAAAGAAAACAGCACAAAATCACAATCAATTCGATCAGAAATCAGAAATTGATGAAACCCTCACTCAACCCCTATTCTGATGCAAATCCGAGATAGAAATTCATTTAGAGCTTCTTCCAAGGATTCAGATCTTGATTCAAGGTGATGATCGAGTTGGTCACGCCTCTGATGGAAGAAATCGCTACCAAATGAAGAAAAAATAAGAACTGGAATGAAGAACTCAGCTGGCGAAGACGAAGACGCGACCCTCAGATCTGAACAGGGTAGCCGTTTAAGTAGTTGAAGCAGTGGACGACTGAGATTGATTCCGCTTCATCCAACGGTGGATCCTTGTCCGATTTGATTCAAATTTTCCAGATCTTGATCAGAGGTTAGGATCATCCTCGTGGTAGCTCGGATCTTCCAGATTTGTAGCGGATGGCTCAGATCAAGCTGATCTTTGAATGGATGGTCTAGATCCCTCTGATCGTGATCCAATGGCTAGATGATCTCCGATTGAGCTGAAACCTTCAGATCTTGATCTGATCGCTCGATTATCCTTAACCCCAGCTCGGATTGATCAGAAGTCCTCAGATGGTCTAGATCTAACCATTCTTGCATCGGACGGTCCAAATGAGTCGACGCTTGATCACTTGATCTAGTCCACTTTTGACTCAACATTTGACCCAACCTGACCTAGGTCCATGATCCCTTCAAGCCTACAAAAGTAGATCAAAAATTAAGTGACAAAACAACTCAAATATATTAAAATTTGCAATTAAGTCCAAAAAGAGTATAAATCCTAAAACCTAGGATAAATCCACAATTACACAAGTAAAATATGGGTCAAACACGGATTTAAGCATATAAAATGATCAATAAAATGATACTTATCAAGCGGCCGGGGGGTTTTCCCGCAGTTCCTCAGCCATCGGGTCGGCGTTCGGGCCGCCTCGGCCTGCTCCCCGTCCGGGAGGTGTTTGTCGTCCTCGTCCTATGGGGGCTTGAGCCCGACCCCGACCAGCTTGTCGGCACTCCTCAGTTGTGTGCCCATGACTCCAGTGGTAGCTGCAGTATGGCCTCCATCGGGCGGGAAGGCATCCCTGGGCCACCTGCTGTACGTGACGCCTCTCCATGCCCGCAGGCTCGGCGGGGCCCCGCGGACTACGAATGGGCCCTCCCGAGGGTCTGGCCCCCTGAACAGGAGGGGCAAGTGCTGGAGCCACGGATTCCCGGCGCCGAGCTGCTTGCGCTTCTTCGACATTAATGTACTTGTCGGCTTTACCCAGAAGACTGTCAAAGTCCTTCGGGGGTTTCCGAATCAGAGCGCCATAAAACTCTCCCTCTTGCAGGCCCTGGGAGAAGGCGCTAACCATCACTTCCTGAGTGGCAGTTGGCACATCCATTGCCAACTCGTTAAACCTCCGGATGTAGGACCTGAGTGTTTCTTTTGGCCCTTGCTTCAGGGCAAACAGGTTGAGACTTGTTTTGTGGTGTCTTCGACTGCTAGCGAAGTGCTGCAGGAACACCTTTCTGAACTTCTCGAAGCTAGTGACCGACCCGTCGGGGAGTCGGTCGAACCACCTCTGGGCTGTGCCAGAGAGCGTGGTCAGGAAGGCTCGGCACTTAACACCTTCCGGGTATTGCTGCAGCATAGCAGCACTCTCAAACTTCATCAAATGCTCCTCTGGATCCGTGGTCCCCACGTATTCAGGGACGGTGAAGAAACGCAGGTGGTGAGGGACGGGGTCCTCCAAGATCCAAGGAGCGAAAGGCCTGCGTACCGTCGGGGCTGAAGTAGGATCAGCCGGAGCTCTTCCCCTATCCATCCGCCTTCCGCGTACCAGATTGGAAACGGAGGCCCCGACGGACATCGAGTGAGCCTCGCCGACTTGCTCCCAAGGGCCAACCACCGGGGGGGTGCGGGACCGCCCTCAGGCGCAACAGGCCTGCCTTGCCCTCCCGAGATGTGACGTGCCACAGGCTCTGGGCCCTGAGGCCCTTGGCTAGCAGCTTGGGAGAGCCTTTGCGAAGCCCTCTACTGAGCTCGCGTAGCCATGAGTACCTCGTACTCCCCTCGAGAGATATCCACGTTTATATCGTAAGGCTCCTCCATCTTCACTTCCGATCAGGCTGCTGGTGGTCCTCCTTCTAGCGCCAAATTTGATCCTGTCACGAAGTGAGTCGGACTCCCTTACAGCTGAACGAGTATCCGAGGAGGGGGAGGTCGCTGTTGTGGCGTGACGAGCTGGATCGCTTCCAACCTGCAAGGCAGGGACCGTTAGAACCCGCCGGGAAAAGTCCCCGGCCAGGCACTCCGACGGTCAAGTCAGTATCCGACGATGACGATGGAAAGCAATAGAACAGTAGCCCCAATTGCACTATCGCACGTACCTGGTAAATGCGGAGTGAGAAGCCTATGTAGCCGGGGAAGCTGACAGGTTTTGCCTCACCTGCCACCTGCTGTCGCGTAGTGAGGATAAGGTAATGCGTGTCCAGGGGTGGCAAGGCAAAGCGGCACATGTTGTATTAAGGAAAGAGGCCCTGTCAACTTAAGAGTTGGCGCTGTTGGATGCCGCTCGGTCTGACATCAGGGCATGTGGTCGAGGTACGGGGGGCAAGATGTGTTAGGCATATCAATGCCTCAGCGAGATATCCGCCGTTGGCGGCCAGGACGACCAGGGTCTCGCGCCGACCCCGTACAGCTTCTGGTAACCCGATGTCAGGGAGTGGTTGTGCCGACTGGGGGCACAGAGGTAAGGAGGCCGGCTGAGGGCCTAGGAGGGTGCCGACTGGGGGCATAGAGGTAAGGAGGTCGGCTGAAGGCCTAGGAGGGTGTCGACTGGGGGCACAGAGGTAAGGAGGCCGGCTGAGGGCCTAGGAGGGTGTCGACTGGGGGCACAGAGGTAAGGAGGCCGGCTGAAGGCCTAGGAGGGTGCCGACTGGGTGCACAGAGGTAAGGAGGTCGGCTGAGGGCCTAGGAGGGTGCCGACTGGGGGCACAGAGGTAAGGAGGCCGGCTGAGGGCCTAGGTGGGTGCCGACTGGGGGCACAGAGGGGATAACCCCTTCGGCCCGATCCTATTTGACTCAATAGAAAGCTATTATAGGCTCGTATGGGCCTTGACACGGAAACCCAAGGGGCCTAAGCCTGCGTGCCCCTTGTCCAGCGGGATCGTCCAGATCACTAGCCACTTTCCCTGACTGAGCGCCAGGCTGCCGGGCCAGGCTACACGTAAGTTGGCCCGGGATCAATCAGGATAACCCGGTCTTCTCCCTAACGTTTTGTTTGTCATTTCTATGTCTTCCAATAGCCTTGTAGGCACTATTGACGGAAGACATTTCGATATCTTTGACTTATTGTGGGCTTTACTTAAAGATCTCGCGATTTAGTCAACCTAGAAGATAGCTTACCTCCTCTCTTCTTCCGGGTCATGACAATTTCATCAACATCCAGTATAGCTCACTGATGGCTCGTCCCTCGAGGTGTCTTGCATCAGCAATATTTTGATGAGGTGATGGGTATATTATAATAGGATGCCCTTAGTCACTAAGCCATCCGAGTTTGACCCCTCTCTCTATTATCACGTTACTAACTCTTCGTGCCCCCACGAGCATAGTTGAGATTGTAAGGGATTGATAGATTGTCACTAAAAGTTTTGGATTTGAGCCACGGGATTGGTGGGCGTAAATTCCTATACCCTGTGTAAAAAGTCTCACTCCCTTAACTTCTTATCTTCTCAGTCATCATGATTTATGTCTTCTGTATTAATCTTGGGATGGACTAACAGAGATGTTGAGGATGAATATTTTACCTTTTTATAACGATATACTAACTCTTTGGGCTAGGGACGAAGCCATCGACAGGCTATCCTAGGACCTGGGCTGTAGCCCAGCCCTGCTACAATACGAAGTTAAAGGGCAAAAAAACAATGGGTCAATTTACCAACCATGCATGCATGTAAACACGAAGGAGAAATAAACTAAGAGAAACAAAAAGATCTTTTAATTTATGGTATCATATCTCTCTCCCAAGTTGTCACATTTTCCTGAGCTTACTGGTTAGCTTCCACCATAGGGGTACGAATTAGCTTTGATCATGGACGATGGCCCGCGATTTTACCTTCATCGACTTTGACTCCGAGAGCACGTTTTAATTTTCCTCTGACTTTAGTTGTTCATCTCGTTGTGCTCCTCTCTGTCATCATTTTACTGTCCTCTCTCGATGATATTATCTCCCTCCTACGGCGCCTCACTTACTCGCTCTGATGTCCTTTCCCTGTTGTCGTTCCTCACAACAGCTATTCCCTCCATCGTTAGTCTCTCAACTCTCGAGATGTAGCCATAGACATGGCCGTCCTTGACTGTGTATGCTATGGATCCATATGCCCTTTAATTACCTGTGCAAGACACTCGAGAACATCATCGTACCGTGATCGTGGACCGACTACCTCTAACTTACTATCGTCGACATGCTCACTAATGATGGCATGAATGACCAAACCTTCTACTATAACTAAATTTTCTACATTTACAAATTGGATATCATTACCAATTAATTAACTTAATAATTTCATATATAATGAAAATAATAATTCAATAAAAATTTAAAATTCGATAAAATATAGAAAAGGACGGGATGGGAACATGCTCGTGCGAAAAGAACTCAGACCTCTTCTCTCTTCTCCGGTGTTCTCGGCGAACTTAACCAATTCGAGATCAACCCAACCCGTATTTAATTCCTGGATCTGTCCTTTCTTCGAGCCAAAGGTCAATGTCACAGAGCCAAAGGCAAACACCCACTATCTTAAAACATCGAATCTGAAACGACCCTTCTATAAAATATTCTCATCGTCTGTCAAGAAAAATCGAAGAGTGCTCATGATGTGCGGCTCATAAGCCCGACATCCTAGTGTTCCTTCCCTTTCTCTTTCTGCCTTGTTTGCATTTGCAGTGATCGATCTCTTAACGGACAATCGTACGTAGATGAATTCAATTTTGTTTCTTTTTCTTTTTTATCTTTTGTTTTAAAGATGGGACGAAATGAGATCGAGATGAAAGGTGAAATCCAAGAAAGTTTGGCGCATTTATCTTAACTCTTTTCTACGTGCAGGCCTAATCCCAAGCTAACCACGCAATTGTATTAAGCAACCAGGTGCTCGCGCTCGAGTGTAAAGGGGTTGAGGTCGATCACTCAGCACAGTAAAAAAATTTAATTCAATATAAATGGAATGACCGGATTAAGTTACCGGATCAAATCAAATTTGAAATTATTAGAATAATTCTATTATAACTATTAGAATAATTTCATTATAAATATTAGAATAATTCTGTTATTTGATTTGATCTAATGACTTGATCCGAACATTCTAATCATATTGAATTAATCTCTTTTACACAACAGATCGAACATTGAGCACCCGAGCATTTGAACACATGAGTGGATTACTTTCTCGAGCATCCGAGTGAGTTGCGCTCTTGAGCGTTGAGTGCTCGAACATTGACAACCCGAGACACTTTGAGAACCAAAGCCCGAGCACTTGGGAATCAAAGACTTGAATAACACGAGCCCAAGTGCTTAGCACCCGAAGACCCGACTATCAAGGATCGAGTACCCAAACGCTCATGAACCTGAGTACCCAATCACCTGAGCATCCAAAAGCCAAAGACTCAAGAGGCCAAGTACACGAGGGTTTCTAGCTAGATTTTAAATGGTCCAGTAGTGAAAAAAAACCCTCTTTTATATTCATATAAAAAATAATAAAATTGATATTATAATTATAAAAAAATTATTAATAGTGTTCATAAATTAAATTTATGTTTAGAAATTTTAAAATTTAGTGGGATAAAATTAGTAAAAAAATAATAAGAAAAAGTCTGAATTGCTTTTTTGGGATTTTTTTAAATCATAATATCTTTAAATTTATAATTAATTTTTTTGACATTATTTTATTAGTATTTAATTTTTAAAATATATAAAAATTAAAGGAAAAAATGGATCCCATGTTTTTAATTATTTTTTTAAGAACATGTTTTTAATATTTACGTAATTTTTTTTTAAATAAAACATGGGTCTTCCGAGAGGTGGGGTTCTATACGCCGACTCCACCTTGACAACTTCATAGCTGATTCTGCTAAGATATTATGATCACGTATTTTATTTAAAGAAAAAATTTATATAAATATATTATAATTAAAGATCAAATCATAAATACTTGAAAACATCCTTCTATTACATTATAGTCCCGATTTAAGATCAAAATTTGATAAAATTAATATGTCTGTCTTTCTTACGAATAAATCATAATATTCGGACTAGTAACTTTCATGATTTATCTTTTTTATATTAATCTTGAGACGGATTAATGACGAGAATACTAAAATCAAATGAATCACCTTTGGCTACACTATAACCCCAGGGTCAGAATCCCTACTATCATTCAAAGAGCTAGTGTATTGTAGTATAACTCACTGTCCTCATTATTAATATTATTAATCTGTATTTAGAAATATACTTATTTTTTTTAAAATAAATAAATAAATTATATTGAATAATTCTTTTGTTGTTTGTTTACATTTTTCTAATTTAATTTCGTCCCTGTAAATGCGCATTAAATTTCCAACTGTCTCTCCTCCCTCCCTATTTCAACATGGATTTGTAGGCTACTAGTTGCTTTCCTATGCATTTGTGGTTCGATTCCCAGCTACGACGATTTGTAAAAAAAAAATTTCAAATGGAGCGCGAATCCTGGGATGCTGAGCTTCTAGACCGTCCATTGCGAGTGATTTCCGATTTACTCTGGCGGTCGATGGGAAACTTCCAATTCAACTTCGATCTATATAAACCATCCATAGCCGCTCTTCTCTCCGCACTTCCATCTTTAACATAATCCACCCACTCCCTCAGTTAATTAGGCATGCCGCGCTCTACATATTCTGCTCTCGCGGCAGCTCTGCTTCTGCTGGCGGCGCTGGCGGCGGTGCCGCGGAGGGAGGCGGCGCTGACGTGCGGGAATGTGGTGACGTTCCTGTCGCCGTGCATCCCCTACGCACGGGGCATGACGGCGGCGCCGTCGGCGGCGTGCTGTAGCGGGGTCCGGGGGCTGAACCAGGCCGCAAAGACGACCCCGGACCGGCAGACGGCCTGCAACTGCATCAAGTCGACCGTCGCCTCTCTCGGCGGCTTCAAGCCCGCCGTCGTCAGCGGCCTCCCCAGCAAGTGCGGCGTCAGCGTCCCGTACCCCATCTCCGCCTCAGTCGACTGCTCCAAGTCCGTCTCTAGCCTCACTCACTCACTTGTCGAACTTAATTCTATCAATCTAAAAGATTAGATTATATGGACTGATTGATTTGATTTGCAGGGTGAAGTAATTAATTAAGAATAAAAAGGCTGGGCCGTGGAGATGGGAGGCGAAATGCTCAGCAGTACTCCTACGTATTTAATTATCACCTTTACTTTGGGTCTTAATCGAACTGCTTGTGTACGTACGTACGTCTACACTCGTACTAAGTATGGTATTGTACATGCATATATACAACTGCATGGTACGCATGTATTGTAATATCGTGGCTCATAATGCAATTAATGTTTGGTATTACTCATGGCTTGTCTACTCCGTTTAGTTTTTGTTGCCCTCTTCGCTAGGGATGACTGAATTATAAGATTTCGTATTCTCGGTATTCATTCCTATCGATTAGATTCATTTCTATACGATTAATTACTATATCAGATATCCACAATTCGATCCCTAATTACAACGTATTTTGTAAGAATTTTTCTTCCAAATTGAGATGCGAACCCTGAGACGTTAAGCTTTTAGACCGCCAACCACGAACGCTTCCCGATTTACCCTGTTGACTGGTGGGAAATTTTCATGATGCCGGGCCGATTATCCCAAATTTATCTACTACCTGATCCAATATTTTTTTTATATGCATTGAATTTTTAATTTTAATCCTCATTTCTATACCCGTCTAGCTACTACTTATAAGTTACAATCCTATTTTTTTAAAAAAAATTAAATTAAATTATTTATATTAATTTATCAATATTTATTAAATTTTTTTTATAGTCATCTATGTTTTTCATCTGAAGCTTCGATTATTGAGGATTTTTCGTATATAAGAAGATCAGATATGTGTTAGTACCTAGATAAAAAAAGACAAACTAATTTTTTTTAAGACAAATATCAAATAAAATATGAATAAAATTTTATACTCGAACTCAAAAATATAGATGCGCCGTATGGTACAACAAGTTTGACTAAATAAAATTCGAAAAAATATTAAACCAATTTATTTTAATAAGTTGCGGCAATGGATATTTTTATAGCAATAAGTTGAAGTGCCTATTTGAAGAAAATAATAAAGGACATCATTTAATTTTTTCCCCTTATTTTTCAATTAATTTTTTACAAACAAAATATGTAATTCATATTTATCAATAATTTTTTTATTAAATTGATAAATAAAAAAATCGTTTATGATGAATAAATAAATTTTTAATATCAAACTTGTTAATTAATCAACCAATTTTAAAAATATATAAATTTCATATAATTATATAAATTTAAATTAAAAGATGAATAACATCTAAATAAATTACTTTCAACTAAACCTCAAGCTCAAGTTCGAGTAAGTTTAAAAAAATATAAACTTTGATTTGGTTTGCTATATTTTTTAACTAACAGTAGATAACCAACTCTTCAGACTGATTGATTAAAGAGATGATTGATATGACTCTATAAAAAATTTTTCATTGATCATCAGAATAAATTTAGAAATATTTATAGTGGACGGTCCAACTACCCAATATTTTAGGTTTAGCATCCCATTGGAAAAAACTACTTGCAATGCGCTATAGTTAGAAATTGAATCGCGAATGCTTAAGCGATTGCATGGGTGCCATGTTGTAGAAGAAATTAAAACTAGAAGTTCTCATAACCTTTTACACTAACTCATATAAGCTTAAACATTAATTCAACTAAAAGACTCTATTAAGAAGATAAATCAGTATTTCTAACTTGGGCAGTAATCTGAAATAATAAAGACATTTTGAATAAAATTTACAGTGTCATAAGTCCCCGTTTAATCATCTTAGATAAGGCAGGTGCTTAAAAATCTAATATTTTTATTCATAGATCATGATAGAAGCTGATTTCTAATGCACCATTACTTGCAATAAATTCAAATCCAATTTGGCCATCATAATAAATGCAATTAATTCTGATCCCAATTTTTTGAAAAAAAATATTAAATTGTTGCATCTCCATAGATATGACCTTGTAGCAGTAGTCTTCCACTTAATACTTGTTTATTAACTGACAAGGACTTGAAATATCTATCTGTTTGTGAAGGCAACAAAGGGAGGACTATAGTAGTCACTGTAAGACATAGCCAATGAATATATCTTGGATTAAATAGTACTACTAGCTACTGCTGTGGCATTATCACTGAAACCTACTTTTCTGAATGAAATTGAAACATAGGTACAAGATATGTTCAATTGGTACTATCAAACCTCTGTGAGCCAATAAAGTGATATTTATTTGTGCCGACGTAATTTCACTCTGTAAGCCTTCGAAAAGGCCAGAAGGCTGCAGTTCACGTCTTGAAGATGAAATCCATCGGGATCATCGACAACGATGAACCCGTCGAATCGACGATGAATGATATGAGATCGCAATTGCAGCGATCCCCGATGGGTTCACCATACCTCCCAGGGTATAGTTTGGTGTAGGGCGGCGGCCCGGTCGCCGATAGTATCCGATCGACGATCGGACGTCGGATGTGTCGCTGATTGATGATTAAATTTTTCATTGAGACATTCACTTTTACTGTGCGTATCATAACCCTTTTTGTAATATGGTACTCCTAGGCTAGCTAGTAATGTTATAAAAATGTTAGATCAGATAGCAGACGAATTTCGGATGATTGATTCGGTCTTACGAAAATTTTTCATCGGTCACTAGGATAAATCGGGAAGCGCTCACGGTGGGCGGTCTAGAAGCCCAGTGTCCCAGAATTCGCATCCTATTTGAAAAAAAAATTTCTACAATTATGCTATAGTTGAGGATCCAGTCGTAAATACCTAAGATAACTACACCATAATCCCGGAAGCTAACCAGTAACGTTATAGCAACGTAGTATTTGTGATCTTTAAGGAAAAATGATAAACCTGGTCAATATACCAAAGTATAAAGGCAGCTCCAGAATATATATAGCTGCAACGATCTCGTTCCAAAATCGGCCTTGAAAAAGTTAGTCAGGCACCTAATCGCTATGTTAGTTGACATCTTCAGAACCTCAATCAACCTGGGCTATGCTGCAACGGCAATCATCCCAAGCATCGACAATTTGATCTCCAACTATAACGTATTTTATAAAAAAAATCTTCTAATTAATGGGACACAAATCCTGAGATAATTGGCTACTGGATCGCTCGCAGGAGTATTTTCCGATTTATTCAAATGGCTGATAAGAATTTTTCATAGGGTCGGATCGATCGTCCTAGATTCACTTATTACCTGGTTGGTTAATCGGAAAAAATACACAAATTATATATGCGTCGTGATTTCTGTATGAGTGCAAGCCAAACAACCATAGTTTGTTTGATGAATTCTGTTTGAAGATCTCTGTTGGGTTCTGTAACCGGGTCAAGAAATCAGGCTGTGAAATGATGCAACTTCAATTCAGGTTGGAGTTCAATATGACTATTCAAATTTTCTTTAAATTTTGAAAGGATATAATTTTTTATTTGGGATTCGAAATTAAACTTTGTTGGCGACCATACATTAATTAAGACCGTAACTGTCAATTTTCGAATCCTAACCTCACTGTTTTAATTTTTATTGGAGCACTTTTGTTATTTTTAATAATTTTTATTTATTTTTAGATATTTAAGGTAATCTTGATATACTAGGAATTTATAGAAGAGAACATGTCCTGTTTTGAGTTGAGGATCCTAGATTCTGATATAAATAAGAGTCCTATTTAGATATTAAAAACTATCCTATATTCATAATTAATTTTTTTATTATGATAAAATTTGGACATGCTTTCTTTCATTTTTAAGAGGATCCTTACTTATTCTCTCTTTTATTTTTCTTTCTCAATTGTCCGTATCATAATCACTATCTTATTTTATCACAATAAGATTGTGAATAGCAATAATTGTCATAATTATTGTGACAATAATATCAGATTGTGAATGGCATTGGGTTGAGCAAGAACAATTCCTAATGCATTGGTCCATAACTCCATATACTACTGTGAAAATTATAAAATATTATGAGTGAACACATGCATTAATTGTCATATGTAAAATCTAAAAGAATCACCTAGGAGTGGAGCTCCTCCGGAATGAAAATTCAAGCAAGATAAGTTGAAACAGTATCCCTATCGGATGTGGATTTGATAGCAAAATCTTCCAGAAGTTATAAGTGTTGACTCGGGATTCGAAATCAAACTCTATCCGTGGTCACACATACATATTTTAAAAATTTACATTTATTACGAGAAATGCATAGTCGTCAACTTTCATACTCAAATTCTATCATCCCTCAATCGAGCTTTCAAATATATTTTTATTATTTTTGATAATGTCTGTTGTTATGACATTTTTGATATTTTTTATATTTCTGATATATACAAATTAGTATTTATCCTTATTTAATTAATTAAGATTTTATCAAGAAATGTTTTTAGATAAGATTTTTTTAAAAATAAAAATTAAAAGTCAAAGTCAAGATTTCTTTTCTTTTTTTGAATCTTAGATTACGAGTCTTATCATGTCTCATGACTTGCAGACAGATTTCATGTTAATGTTATTTTCAACTGAACCGTTATTTTTCTGATATTCTTCTTCAAATCATTAGAAAATCACTTTTGAATCAACAGATTCGATATTCATACACGAATTAATGAAATTGCTAATTATCTTCTGTATCAGAGGAACCATCGGAAAACAACGGCCTGCTGCCGGTAATTGCAGAATGATTGTTCACATTCTGCACAAAATCATTAAAAAAATGAGTCCCATAAGGCGTAATAGATGCAGATGGAATTAGCAAAATGAAAGAATATTACTCACATTGCAAATTGTTGAGCACTGAAGGGAGAACATTCATCAACTGCGGGCCGGCTACAGAAGGTGCTGAAGCCATAAGCATATGAAGTGTCTCTCTGGCATTCTTCTCCATCAAAGATTCTGTTTTTGGAAGTAATCGCAGGAGTAACAAGACTTGGAAGCAGAATGACAGAAGATATAGCCGGTCGGGTCCAGCACTAACAAGATAGGCTTGGCTAGAGGAACAAAAATCGCAATTGAATCAGACATGAAACGTTTAAAGATGGGAAGTTGTGAGCATGACAAACACAATGGCACATAAATTGATGAACGAATTAATGGGATAGTAACAAGATTAGGGAGAGACAGAGCTCGAAGCTCGGCAACATCAATAGGCAGCTTAGCTGGAACAGATGCCACTGTGGACGAAGCAACAGGCGACAAAGAAGACAAAGGTGGAAGGGGTATCAAATCAGGAGAAGGCAATGATGGGATGTCAGGAAGGCAACTGGATAGCATTGAACTTCCATCAGTGTCACTTTGATTGTCATTCTCCCATTTGCTCAATACACGACATTTGTACTTGAAGTAGAAACTTAAGCAATCAGTGAAGCTTCTCTTTGATGTGTGCTCAGACGGGCATCTCCATGGAGCTACACTTTCTCCCTAGTTCGGATAGTTTGGATGGAGGAAGATATTCTAGGCATTTCATCTTTGAAGCAGTTTAGCCTTGGGCTAAGACTGCCTTGGCATAAAGAATGAACCTTTCCAGCATGTGCTGACAGATAATTAATTTGGGTACGAGTATATAATCTTGATATGTATCTAGGTGTCTGACACTCATTTATCAAAATGTTTACATAATCAATGAGGATGTTTCATATCCTGATGATATTAATATCGCTTGTTGAACTAACAGAGTCTAGCGATGAGGATTTAGTTCATCGCTAAACAGTGATGAACAAAAGAGACCAACCAAGTCTTATGGTCAAAGAAGAGGGAATTTCCTAAATCAGAAAGATATTTTCCTGCTAAAGAAGAGGTTGGTCAAGTGTCAAACTAGAGCTTTGTATCCCTGGAAGGAAAAAAACATGAGAGAAAGAAGCAACAGAAAGAAAGTGTCAAATGTCACTTAAATTGCATAACCATTTTCTCAAAAAGATCTTTCTCGAATACAAAAGAACAGAATGAAACATTATGGATCTTTCACTAAAACCCAGCTAAAAACTAAGCATGGAAACATCCTAATAAATATCTACGGGTAGAAATGGATCCTATTGCTCGAAACAATTATGTAAATAAATGTATCATAAGTCCATGTAAGAATCTACCTTCTTTTGCTCATAAATCACATATCTTAATAGAACATCACAAACGGCCAATTTACCTACAAATCAAAGGACATTTTTACTTGAAATGATGAACCAGATCATCACTAGTAAGCTCAGATAGAATCCTGCAATCATTGATGAAACCACAATGGTAATTGAAGTGAAAAATAAATATAACAAGGCTAGAGTAAGACAATTGGAAGTTTATTAATCAGACTTGATAGAACAGATCAAAAGTGGAGTGCCACAAAGTTGAAAGATATCCACCATATACCACCAGGTTGGAAAAACAAGAAGATCATATACTTCACACGTCTCATTCTGATTGTCCAACCTATAACAGTTTCAACTCATGAAGACAACTTCTTGTCTATATGGGAGACACATGTTTAGCCATACTAGCAGTGATGTTCATGAACAATTCAGAATATTCTAATGATTTGTATTTTTGTACCATCAAATAAATAAATATTATGATGAGAGGTTTTAAACGAGATTATTGTAAGAATATCTCACGAGCATATAATTAACCTACAATCAGCTGAATCAGTGCTTAATTATGAGAATTTCCATCAAATATAATTATAATATCCTTAATCATTAGTTTTTAGAGTTCAAGTGATTTCATTAGTGGGTTATATTTCCTGCTTTCTAAATTTCAATCATGATCCAAACCCATCAGAAATTATGTTGTTGCAAAGTTAAATGCTACTAGACAAACTAAAAATTTATGAAACCATTTTTGTTTTCATTAGAATGCATATTTGACATCATATCTAGCAATCTAATGCTTGAATATATTACTAATATTTGTGGGATATCAAGGAAGATCTTGCAATAGGCATTCTCCCCATACAATCTACATTAAAAAAAAAGCATTGGAAACAGGAACTGACCTGCATTTTAATGCAGAATCACTGTAAGAAAATTGAAACAGTCAAAGATTAATAATCTATCTGAAACCTTAATTCGATATGAGTCGTACAACTAAGAAAATAACAGTATGCATTTTTTTTGTTAACATTAGTGAATATAACAAACATATAAAGTCATGTAAAGAATATAGATACTTACTTGACATAGATAATAAAGAAGAAAAGAAGCATAAAAAGAAACATAAAAAAATTATATCAAAGATAAGAAAACAGTAGATTATCTTTCTGCTTTTAGAGGAGGAGTATAAAGGGGAAAAGCCAATATTAGAAGATTACATTTCAATTCGTTAGTTTGTTGCTCGCCTTTTATCAATCGGCCATAGATTGGTCTCTTTCTTCATGACCTTCCCTACATGAACAGAAATAAGAGGAACGCACAAGCACTTTGCAAACTCTAAACTCCACTATCCCATCTAATAGCCATTAGATTTTTCTACAAACCGTGATTCAGTCACTCATTGTTCCATGGCAAAAAGACAAAGGTTGACTCTTCCATGGTATTATCGTTTCCGATGGCATGACTTACACTAATATTCTAATTAAAATTTTCAAAATAATTATCGGGAAATTGGCTTAAAATCCCTCATAGCAGGTCAACATCTGCATTCAGTCCCCAGGTGAGAGAAAATGAGTTTCAACTCCCTGCCAAAACCTGATGCCCAACTGCAACTCCCTTGAAAATGTGTATTTACCTAATTGCCCATGAATTTAATTAAAACTTATATGTACGTAGCTCAAAGTTTCCGCTCGAACCACCAACTGCATGCATTGCCTGCCCTAACTCACCTTCGTGTTCCTTATCTAAAATCTGACGAACAAAGCCGACGTTGAGGCATCGGAAGCCAAAATCGAAGAGGCGATCACACATTTGCAGCTCATTTTTCCGGTCGAAGCCCCAACTGGTAGCGCCACGCCTTCTTGCCGTAACTCAAAGAGGGAATCACAATTTTTCAGCTCATTTTTCCGCCCGCAACCCAAACTGGTAACGCCTCGCATTGTAGCCCTAACTTAAAGAGGCGAACATGTAGGATCGATGCACGTGAGAGGGGGGTGAATCACGTGACTTTTAAAAAATTAGAGTGCTTTAAAAAGCATGCACAACGGAAAGAATAAAACACGAACGAAAAATACAAACGACACAGGTAATTTTACTTCGTTCGGAGCCTTCGGCGACTCCTACTCGAAGGCCCAGGCCCCTCGGACCTTTCCGTTGGGCAATCCACTAAATCTCTCTACCGGTAAACCCCGATAGAGTAGGCGAGTACAAAAGAATTGAAAGTGTGACAACTCCACACTTTCAAGTAATTAAATGCAATTAAATATAACAAAAATTCTTCTTTTTACCGACGTCCGGAGTATGTCGACTCTTTCGGGGCAGCAGGACGTCGTCGGCTCGAGGTGAAGCGTTTCCGGAGCAAGGCGCGAGTGTAGAAGAACTTTGAGGCGTTGGAAGAAGAGTTGTCTTGAAGCCTTGGTCGAAGGGCCTTTATATAGGGCCTGGGGGCGCCCGGGATGTCGGGGGCGCCCCCCACGTGGCCTTTGATCCGCCAAAGTCTCGGTCGCGTCTGATCCTCTGGATCCGCTTTGACCGGGGCGCCCGGAGGACTCGGGGCGCCCGGATTGACCGGGTCAACTTTTATCCGCTCGGCTTCGAAGGCTTTTGGTTCGAGGTATGCGCATGGGGGCGCCCGCAGCGCAGGGGGCGCCCGGGAGCAGCGGGGGCACCCGGAAGCACGGGGGCGCCCGCAGCTGGTATTGTCGAAGCGCACTTGTTGATTGTGTGTTTGGTGTTCACCTTGGGGGCGCCCGGGACACTCCAGGCGCCCTGGTCAGCAGTTGCCTCACTCCTTTGAGGCACTCTGAGCTGCAGACTCACGTTCCTTCGGTCCTGCATCCAGGGTTAGTCCAAAACACAATAACATAATAAATTATTAGATTTATACAGCCTTAGCTGTCTTGGTTCTGACTTTGGTCTCCAAAATGGAGCCCTAGGTCGAACCGACGCCTATTGTTCCCTCGACGGGGAACGCGTCCTCACTGGTTTGCTCCTCCAGTGACTTACCTCACTTACCCTTTGTGCAGCTTTACTTGACTTCTTGGCCCACCAGGACTTCCTGCCAAGGCTCAACCACCCTGGTCTTCCTGCCAAGTCTCAACCAACTTGGTCTTCAGCCAGTTGTCAGGCCCCGCGGACCCAACTGGACTTCCCGCCAGGACTCAACCATCCTGGACTTCAGCCTGGTGTCTGGTCCTAAGTCTTTCAACCCTGCACACTTAGTAAAGAGGTTAAACACCAACAACCCTAACTTTAACCACTTTGTCATACATCAAAACTCGAGTTTGACCGTTAGTGCAAACTGCACCAACAATCTCCCCCTTTTTGATGTATTGACAACTCAGGTTAAAGTTAGAAAAAATAGCAGATATGAACTTGCATAAACATGCAAACAATATAACACAAGCATAGGTATGAAAGTTGCAGCACACAAGAAAGCAGAAATAAATGTGAAATAAGCATGCTGTTTGCAATTTTCTAACCCTTTTACCCTACTCTCCCCCTTTGTCATTCATCAAAAAAGGTATAAGCATAACAAGTTTAAGGGAGTAGAAATATATGCTAAGTGTTAGAAAAAAAACTAGATTTAAATCTATTAACTTAGCTTTCAAAAAAAAATTTCTTTCAAAATTTTTTTTCAGAAAATATAATATCAATCTTAATCAAAAATTATTTTTAGGGATCAACTTTTATCAAAAATGACATTTTGAAAAAGTATTTTGACCTCTGCTCCTCCTGGACCAAGTAATGATTGTGGTCCCTTTTCATGTGTCTAACCCTAGTTACTGACTAACTATCTAGATGATAGTAGTGTTCACTGGATTAGCCAAGTCAAGTAATAATGTCTAGCTCAGATTTTAGTACAAGATTACTTGACTTGATCACTGTAATGTTGGTATTTTACGCCCAGACTTACTGTGATGCACTGACTTAAGCATTCGGAAGTCCAGGCAGTGTCTTATGCATCTTACAACCGTTCTATGTTTTTGCAAACACAAACAAGTTAATCTTAATGTGTTTTGTGAGATGCGGCTACCTAAATCTATAGGTTCATGCAATTCTAGGGGTCAAGCTTAGGCTAAGTCTGCCAGTTTTGAAAATCAAATTTTGAAAGACAATAAAGTTCTTAAAAAACAAGTTTGAAAAGTCCGTGTTTAAGTTAAATTTTGAAAGACAATAAACTTTTGAAAAGACAAGTTTGAAAAATCCATATTTTTAAACTCACAAGCTTAATTAGTTAAACCAAAAGTCAACTTAAGCTTATCAGGTCAGTCCTAGTCTATAGCACACATTCCTATTAATCTTCTTAAGTTGCTAAATTCAGATTCAGGAAGTGGTTTGGTAAATATATCAGCTAGGTTAGACTTAGATTCAACATGGTTAAGTTCAATTTCTCCTTTATTTACATGATCTCTGACAAAATGGTGTTTGATTTCTATATGTTTGGTCCTAGAGTGGTGGATTGGGTTTTTGGTTAAATTGATTGAACTTAAGTTATCTATAAAAATTTTGACTTGTTTAAAATCTAAGTGAAGGTCCTTTAGGGTATGCATCATCCAGAGTAGTTGGGCTACACACTCACCCATAGCTATGTACTCAGCTTCAGTGGTGGATAGGGCAACACAGTGTTGTTTTCTACTAAACCAACTAACTAGTGAGGGTCCTAGAAGTTGGCATCCACCACTGGTACTTTTTCTGTCTAATTTACAGCCAGCATAGTCTGAGTCAGAATATCCAATAAGCTCAAACTGGGCTGTTCTAGGGTACCAAATTCCTAATCTTTCTGTTCCTTTAAGGTACCTAAATATTCTTTTAACTAGGGTTAGGTGTGACTCTTTAGCACATGTTTGATACCTAGCACACATACTAACTGCAAAAAGAATATCAGGTCGACTTGCAGTTAAGTAAAGTAGGTTTCCTATAGCACTTCTATAGTACTTAAGGTCAACAGGTTTGCCTTTTGGGTCATTATCTATAGTTTGATTGGTAGCCATTGGTGTCTTAATCTCTTTTGCATTATTCATTCCAAATTTTCTAAGTAGTTCTTTTGTGTATTTTTGTTGATAGACAAAGGTACCCTCACTGGTCTGTTTTATTTGTAGCCCTAAAAGGAAAGTTAATTGACCTACTAAACTCATTTCAAATTCAGTTTCCATTATCGTTGTGAAATCTTGTAAAAAGTCTGAGTTAGTTGAGCCAAATACTATATCATCTACATATACTTGGGCTACAAAATATCATTTTTTAGGGTTTTAACAAATAGTGTTGGGTCAATTTTGCCTTGGTTAAAACCTTTTGAAACTAAGTAGTTAGACAGTCTTTCATACCAGGCCCTAGGTGCTTGCTTAAGTCCATATAGGGCTTTCTTAAGTCTAAAGACATAGTCAGGGTGTTCTAAGCTTTCAAAACCAGGGGGTTAACCTACATAAACCTCTTCTTTAATTAGGCCATTTAGGAAGGCTGACTTAACATCCATTTGATAAAGCTTAAATCCTTTATGGGCTGCATAACTTAAGAGCATTCTAATGGATTCAAGTCTAGCTACAGGGGCATAGGTTTCATCATAATCAAGTCCTTCTACTTGGCTAAACCCCTTAGCTACTAGCCTAGACTTATTCCTGACTGTTTCTCCTTGTTCGTTAAGTTTATTCCTAAAGACCCATTTAGTTTCAATAAATTTCTTACCTTTAGGTAAGGGTACTAAGTCCCAGACTTGACTACGTTCAAATTGGGCTAACTCTTCCTGCATGGCTATGATCCAATCAGGGTCAAGTAAGGACTCTTCTATAGACTTGGGTTCAATTTTTAAAATCAAGGCAATTTGACTAAGGTTCCTAAAAGCTGATCTAGTCTGAACCCTTAGTTCTGGATCACCTATGATTTGATCAGTTGGGTGGGCTGAGCTAACTCGAACAGTTCTGGATTGGTTAGGTTCAGTTTCAGGTGTGGGTTCAGTTAGATCATCGTTTTGGACCTCAATTGGCCTTTCATCAGGGTTAGTACTGGATCTAACAAAGTCAATTGGTTGGTAGGTGGTTTGATCAGAGTTATTTGGGTCAGATTTTTCATCAAATTTTACATTTGTAGTTTCTTCAATTTTTAGGGTAATTTTGTTATAAACTCTATAGGCTCTACTGGTAAGGGAATAACCTACAAAGATACCTTCCTCAACCTTAGAAGTAAATTTTCCTAAGTGTTCTCTAGTATTTAAGATATAGACTTTACATCCAAATACTTTAAGGTATTTAATGTTGGGTTGTTTGTTATAATAGATTTCAAAGGAGGTCTTTCCTAGGTTTTTAATTAGAGTTATTCTATTTTGTACATAACAAGCTATACTAACAGCCTCAGCCCAAAGGTATTTAGGTGAGTTGTATTCATTTAGCATTGTTCTAGCTGCTTCTTGTAGTGTTCTATTTTTTCTTTCTACAACTCCATTTTGTTGAGGTGTTTTAGGGCAAGAGAATTCGTGATGGTAGCCATTTTCTAGACAAAATTGATTAAATTTGTGATTTTTGAATTCTCCGCCATTATCGCTCCTAAGTCTTTTGATTTTAATCCCTTTTTCATTTTCTGTTAATTTACAAAATTGAGTGAGTGTATCAAAAGTTTCATCTTTATTGTTTAAGAATTTTACCCAGGTAAATCTTGAATAGTCATCTATAATTACTAGGCAGTATAGGTTTCCACTAATTGATTTAACCCCATGTGAGTCAAATAGGTCTAGGTGAATTAATTCCAGAATTGACTTGGTTTGAGTTTGATTAGTTGGTTTGTGGGTTGACCTAGTTTGTTTTCCTTGTTGACAAGCATTACATAAGGTTGACTCAAGGTTAGATAACTTTGGTAGGCCTCTAACTAAACCATTTAGTTTAGGTAGTTTTCTGAAGTGAGTGTGTGAGAGTCTCCTATGCCAGAGCCAAGTCTCATCCTTATGGGTTAAGAGGCAGTTTTCTAAGGGATAGGTTAACTTAATTTCATAAATGTTATTGTGCCTAAGTCCTCTAAGTGTGATGTTTGGGTTGTCATTGTGTTTGATCAGACATTCATTGGATAGGAACCTAACCTTATAACCAGTGTCACACAATTGGCTAATGCTTAGTAAATTGAAGTTGAAATTTTCAACAAGTAATACATTTGTTATTATGAAATCAGACTCAAGTTCAATATTGCCTAGGCCAATTACCTTAAGTTTACCGTTGTTTCCAAAAGCAACGGTCCCTAGTCTTTTGTACTTGAGTTCTGTAAATCTGGTGGGATCCTCAGTCATGTGTCTGGAGCATCCACTGTCAATGATCCATTTGTTTTCCTACAGTTAAGTAAAAGGTTTAGACCTTAGGTTAAGTTTTTGAATTTTAAAAAAATTTAAAAAACTTGAGTTTGAATTTTAAATTTAAGTTATGTTAATTTTGATTTTGAATTTGATTCTTATTTTTTGAATTTGAATTTGAATTTTTGAATTTGAATTTCATTTTTTGAATTTGAATTTGAATTTTACTTTTTCAATTTGAATTTGAATTTTAGTTTTTTTTTTGAATTTGAATTTTACTTTTTGAATTTGAATTTTACTTTTAGAATTTGAATTTGAATTTTGATTTTTTGAATTTGAATTTTACTTTTTCAATTTGAATTTGAATTTTAATTTTTGAATTTGAATTTGAATTTTAATTTTGATTTTTTGAATTTGAATTTTACTTTTTCAATTTGAATTTTAATTTTAATTTTTGAATTTGAATTTGAATTTTAATTTTGATTTTTTGAATTTGAATTTTACTTTTTCAATTTGAATTTGAATTTTAATTTTTGAATTTGAATTTGAATTTAAGTTTGAAAGTTGAGTTATCAATCAATAATTTGAATTTGGTTATCCTTATTCATCTCACTTGGTCTAAGTCATCAATCAAGGGGGTCCTATGATTTTGTGAGATGATTTTGAGTTTGTTTAGAAAAGTTAACTTGACCTTGTGTTAGATCCAAGTTTAACAAGTAGTAATTTAAAAGTACACTTCAATAATTGGCTTCCAGGCCATGGCGAGGCACAGTGACCTTCTTTGGCCGAAGCCTTATTGGAGCAACAACCATTTTCTAGGCAAAGCCGCTTAAAGAAGTTGGACTTTTAATTTACTCATTGAAAACCCTGGTACTAACTAGTACAAGAGTCAAATTAACTCTGAAGCTAGTCATAAGTGCCCACCTGGGCAAAGGCTGATTTTGAGGTGCCAACTAGTTTGGAGCCTCCTCCTAAATTGTAGACTGGGTGTCTAGGGTCAATGTAATGGATGTCCCTTTTTGGGACATAAAATAGATTCTGACCTACTTGCGTTGTTAGATAAGCTTTCGGAACCCACGATTTTCGTTGATTTTTGCGGGGGTGGATAAAGGAGATAAAGGATCTTTGGTTCGATCTTGATTTATATCCTATTCCAGATTTGTTGTACATGCCCTTTTGTGATCCAAGAATAAGGTCAAGGTTCTTGGATCGGGTTGTGAAAGTTGCTAGTAGATCCTTAAGTTTTAGGACTTCGCCCTTTAGGGTTGAGTTTTCAGTTTCAAGCTCAATTAATTTTTGATTTTGAGTTTGTTCAGTTAATGTTCTGGCATTAATTAATTGCTCCTTAAGGTCTTGATTTTCCTTAAGGAGCTGGTCATTTCTAGATTCAGATGCAAGCAATTTTTTATTTAAAGCAGAGATAATCTTAAAAAAAATTTTGATTAACCGAATCTAAATATACCTTAGTCGAATCGTCCGAAAAGAGTCCGATCTCTTGACTCGACTCGTATTCGGAATCTTCGTCGTGCTCTGAGTCTGACCTGGGTCCGGTTGCCATTAGTGCGAGATGGTTTGAGTTCCTTGGTGGTTCATTGTCGGAGTCGTCTGTGCTGTCGTCCCAGGTGGCTTGAAGAGCCTTCTTCTTCTTATTCTTCTTGGGTTGATTCTCCTTTTTGTAGGGACATTCGTGTTTGAAGTGTCCTTTTCTGTTGCAGCCGAAGCAGGTTATTTTACTTTTGTCTTCACTGCTGGTGGGCTTCATTATCCTCTGGAGATCCTTTCTTGAGAACTGGCTTTTCTTTTTGGCGAAGACCTTCCTTACTAGGTTGACCATTTGTTCCTCATCATCTGGGTCTGAGTCTGACTCTTCTTCTGATTCTTGAATTTTCTTCTTTGACTTGCCTTCTTTTGAGGAACCTGCAAATAAGGCAAACCCTTTCTCGGCCTTGGCGTTAGTCTGTTCGTGCAGTTCTAATTCACAAAACAATTCATCTAAATTAATTTTAGAAAGGTTCCTAGAAATTTTATAAGCATCTATAATAGATGCCCATAGTGAATTTCTAGGGAAAACATTTAAAGCATACCTTATGATGTCTCTGTTTTCTTGTTTGTGCCCGATTAGGTGGAGTCCATTTAGTATGTCCTTGATCCGGGCGTGAAGTTGGCTTGCAGATTCTCCTTCCTGCATTTTTATGTTAAATAATTTGTTTAAAAGTAAATCCCTTTTTGTTACCTTTGCATCAGAGGTGCCTTCATGTAGTTCAATCAGTTTGTCCCAGAGCTCTTTGGCAGATGCAGTTGGGCCGATACGGTTCAATTCCTCTTTTGTTAGTCCGCACTGGAGGGTGTTCTGCGCCTTGTACTCAGTCTGGGCCTTTCTCTTCATATCAAGGTTCCATCTGTCAGGCTTCAGTGGTGCATTGTTTCCCTCGTCCATTGGTGGTTCGTAGCCAGATAGCACCGCGAACCATTGATCCATGTCTGTCTTTAGGTACACCTCCATTCTTCGTTTCCAGTAAGGGAAGTCTTCCCCATTGAAGAGTGGAGGACGGGCAGTGCTAAACCCTTCACCTTGAGCCATCTGAAATAGACCACACAAAAACTTGTCCCAAGACTAGGTCTTGGATTAGTAGTGTGGTAGGATAAGGAGTAAAAAGAGAAAGAGCGACTCGAAATGGTGTTGCACCAAATTTGAGTAAAATCAAACGAACGAAAAAAAAAATTAATCCAAATCTAGGTAACAATACCTAATTTAGATCATGTGTAGCGAAAAACCAAAAATCGAAGAAAAACTGGATTTTCCCCGGCTCTTATGGTGGTTGCACCGATACAGAGCGCACCAGGCTCTGATACCACTTGTAGGATCGATGCACGTGAGAGGGGGGTGAATCACGTGACTTTTAAAAAATTAGAGTGCTTTAAAAAGCGTGCACAGCGGAAAGAATAAAACACGAACGAAAAATACAAACGACACAGGTAATTTTACTTCGTTCGGAGCCTTCGGCGACTCCTACTCGAAGGCCCAGGCCCCTCGGACCTTTCCGTTGGGCAATCCACTAAATCTCTCTACCGGTAAACCCCGATAGAGTAGGCGAGTACAAAAGAATTGAAAGTGTGACAACTTGATAAGCACCATTTTATTGATTATTTGAGCTGCTAAAATCCATGTTTGATCTATGTTTTTGTTGTCAAAATTGTGAAATTGCCCTAGGTTTTAGAACTTACCTTTATTTTGGACTTAATTGCAAATATGCAAATTTTTGGATTATTTTGGCCACTAATTCTTGATCTATTTTTGTAGGCATCAAGGTTCAAGGATCTAGGGCATATTGGGTCAAACTCGAGTCGGAAGTGACCCGGATCAGATTATCAAGATCACGATTAAATCTGGGTCATTCGATTCGAAAGCGGCTAGATCTGAGCCATCCGGGATGATCTGAAGCCATCCTAGCTAGGGCTAGGGTTGATCAAGCATCCTGATCAAGATCTGAAGGTTTCATCACAATCAGAGCTAAATCAACCGTTGGATCAAGCTTGGAGGGCTCTAGAACGTCCATTCAAGGATTAGGGTGATCTGGACCATCCGTTGCACATCTGGAGGATCCGAGCTGACACATGGCAGATCCTAACCCCAGATCACCATCATAAAAGTTTGGCTCCAATCAGAGCAAGATCAGCCGTTGGATCTCCTCCGATCAATCTGAGCCGTCCAACTCTAATTACTTAAGGAAATTTTTGCCGCAGCCAAGCTTCGTCGCGTCTCCGCCGTTTTCTGCATCTTCTTCGTTTTCTCTTCAGCTGTTCTTCCATTCTTAGCTAGATTTCTTCATCAAAGGAGGCACGTCCACTCAATCCTTCATTAGAACTAGTGCTAGGTCAGTGGAGAGAGTGCTCTGTGAAGTTTCCCGATCGGATTTTGCCCAAGACAGTGTTTCGTGAGGTTTCAGTGGCTCTGCCACTTGATTGAATCAATCTCAGTTGTTCATCATCTCATTGCATCCGAGCTTGCTGGAGGGGTTCCCTGGAAGGCTCGGAGCACTCCCAAACCTATATCGCAATCCACCACAGCTAGTTTGATGAAATTGGGTGCTGTTTTCAATTTGGGCATGGTTTGAATGGATTTGCAGCAGAGACAGATTTTCCATTGAATTGCTGAGCTTGCGGGTTCGAGGCTCACCCTTGCGTGACGAACAAGGAGCACTTGAGCTTAGAGAGTGATTGAGTTTAGTTTAATTAGCAAATTTTCATTTGTAGCTGTAAATTTCGTTTCTGCTGTAATCTAGTTACTGTTTTCGAATTTCAGATTGGTTAATTTCGTTTATGGCATTGTTTCTGCTTAATTAGACTTATTTCCTTCAAGTTGAGTAGTTAAGGAACCTGTCTAGTGGATAATTGTTTTAAATCTCAGTTGATTCCTTATTCTAATGCTTGCGTGCCAATTTCTTTTCTTCCCCTGTTCTGCGTATCAAAATTAATCAGCTTTTCAGTTTCAGTTTTAGTCTTGCAACGTTTCAATTTATAGTTTCTTAATTCATGTTAATCAATCACTAGCTTCAATTCTCTCAATTCATGCACTCGATTCAAATTCGCTTGTTGTTTTGTGTTTAATGGCTGTTTTTCATTGCTGAATTCTGCTATCAGCTACTCTGAATTCCTGCATTCGAAATCTGGTTAGCTGAAATTCTGCAAGAGTATCAAGTCAGCCTCTGCACTGAATTGAGCCCAAATTAACATGTCTTGTAGTGTACTTTGTGCTCGAACTTAGCTTGCATTCATCAGCTTTTGCAACTTGATCAGTTATTTAAATTCTGTATTCAATGTATCAAGTTTTCAGAATTCATTTTCTGCAGCAATTACTTCTGCACATCAGTTTTGGTTTCAAATTTCTGTTTCGCATCTCATTGTCTCCAAGTCCATTTGATGCTGAGTTCAACATTTGATTTGTTTGTTCTAACTTCATTTGTTTTACATCAGTTTCTCATGCTTGAGTTTAGTAACAATTCTTTGCATGCCACTGTTTGCTGAATGTTTGCTGAATTTTCTTTCTGCAGAATGTATCAAAATAATGTATGCACTGCTTTGTATCAAAATCTAACTTGCCTTTTAGTGAATTGCTGTGATTGAAATCAGTTGCATTCGAACTTGGATCGGTTCCGAATTGTAGTTCATATTTGGCACATAAGTTGTCTTGATTTCCTTGCCCACAACTTGTATCAAGTAAGACTTGGCATTGGTTTTGTATTGGACTGTTTTTAGATAGCTTTGCATTTGATTTGGATGTGCTATCAGATCTGTTTTGTAACTTAGGTTAAGATACCTTGGTTCATTTAGTTCTATTAGTTAAGTTTCTTAGTGGCACTTACTTTGTTTGGCTAATCTAGTTGAGTGTCTTCCTTTTCATAGCCTTTTCATTTCCAAGTGAAACAAAACCCATATTTTGTTTGAAACCCGAATTTCACAAACGACACCTAAATACAAGCGTGAATCAAATTATATCAACTAGTCCCCGAGAAAAAATACGACCTGTGGCCCCTATATTACATTTTCAGATTTTGATTGTAAAAAGGGTTTCCAGCATTTCATTCATTCATATTTAAATTTGATGAGCCTATACATTTCGTGACAAATTAATTAGTATATTTGGGCCCGTCACAACTCCACACTTTCAAGTAATTAAATGCAATTAAATATAACAAAAATTCTTCTTTTTACCGACGTCCGGAGTAGGTCGACTCTTTCGGGGCAGCAGGACATCGTCGGCTCGAGGTGAAGCGTTTCCGGAGCAAGGCGCGAGCGTAGAAGAACTTTGAGGCGTTGGAAGAAGAGTTGTCTTGAAGCCTTGGTCGAAGGGCCTTTATATAGGGCCTGGGGGCGCCCGGGATGTCGGGGGCGCCCCCCACGTGGCCTTTGATCCGCCAAAGTCTCGGTCGCGTCTGATCCTCTGGATCCGCTTTGACCGGGGCGCCCGGAGGACTCGGGGCGCCCGGATTGACCGGGTCAACTTTTATCCGCTCGGCTTCGAAGGCTTTTGGTTCGAGGTATGCGCATGGGGGCGCCCGCAGCGCAGGGGGCGCCCGGGAGCAGCGGGGGCGCCCGGAAGCACGGGGGCGCCCGCAGCTTGTACTGTCGAAGCGCACTTGTTGATTGTGTGTTTGGTGTTCACCTTGGGGGCGCCCGGGACACTCCGAGCGCCCTGGTCTGCAGTTGCCTCACTCCTTTGAGGCACTCTGAGCTGCAGACTCACGTTTCTTCGGTCCTGCATCCAGGGTTAGTCCAAAACACAATAACATAATAAATTATTAGATTTATACAGCCTTAGCTGTCTTGGTTCTGACTTTGGTCTCCAAAATGGAGCCCTAGGTCGAACCGACGCCTACTGTTCCCTCGACGGGGAACGCGTCCTCACTGGTTCGCTCCTCCAGTGACTTACCTCACTTACCCTTTGTGCAGCTTTACTTGACTTCTTGACCCACCAGGACTTCCTGCCAAGGCTCAACCACCCTGGTCTTCCTGCCAAGTCTCAACCAACTTGGTCTTCAGCCAGTTGTCAGGCCCCGCGGACCCAACTGGACTTCCCGCCAGGACTCAACCATCCTGGACTTCAGCCTGGTGTCTGGTCCTAAGTCTTTCAACCCTGCACACTTAGTAAAGAGGTTAAACACCAACAACCCTAACTTTAACCACTTTGTCATACATCAAAACTCGAGTTTGACCGTTAGTGCAAACTACACCAACAGAACACACCTTTATCAGTGAGTCTGAGTTTGATCTTTTTTGATTGAATGATTCCATGACATTTACATTTTGTTTTTTTTGATTATGTGTATTCAATGAGATTTGCGTTTAGTTGTTGGTTGATTGTGGGATTTTCGTGTGTTTTTGATTGATTTTTGAGTTGATGGCCAATATTTGGTTGATGGAGAAAAAATATTGTGTTACATTAATCTTCAGTTTATATGAATATTGATCTTCAGTTTATATTTGATTAAAATGTTATATTTTTGTGGATTAGGTCGAAAAATGGAATCTGGTATTGGGCCTTGCAACCTTGCATTTTTGGGTAGTTGTAAGTGCAAGAATGAGTTGTTTGTGATTTCAATTTTCAGTGGTTGTAGTTTGCTGGATATATTTGTGAGTCTTGGCAAAAAATGTACGGAGATTACTCCTGAATCTATGATTCTGCAATACATAGCGCCACAGCATAAGATGTACGTGACTTTGAATGACGATGATGATGTCCTGAATATGATACATCTTCATATGTGTTTGAAGCTCAGTATGATCGAATTGAGGGTAGAGACTAGAAATGCATACATTGACAACCTAAATTTGGAGAGGTAAGCATTTCATATTTATGTTTTTATAATATGTTATGTCACTTCTAGCATAAGTGCATATGATATTGTTTATTTGACACTACTAATCTTATTTAAATTCAATAGCTTTCATTATGTATGTATGGTATGCCCTTATTTTATACTTATTTGTGTATGGTTCATCTTAATAATTTCGTATCAAACTGGTAAGGGTTGAGGAGGAACAGACACAATCTAGGAGTGATGAGGAGATTGAACACACCTTGTTGCCGAATACTATAGATGCTTGGATTAATTGCATTCATGGTGAAGGGCAAACATTCACGGATGCTGCTGATTTTAGAAGATGTGTTAAAAACTATGTTGTTGCTACAAGACGATCATTTTTATATATAAAAAATGACAGCGAGAAGGTTATTGCTATTTGTAGTGAAAGGAGTTGTGGATGGAGAATTTATGCTTCAAAATATAAAGCAGATGGTATATTTGGGATCCGAAAATGTAATCTGCAGCATACATGTGGCGAGAATAATCTACGTACTAGAGGACATCCTAAAGCTGATGCAACTTGGATTGCTAATGTGGTGAAAGAAAAATTGAGAGAAGAGCCCTCTTATCGCCCTTGTACAATTCAAAAAGACTTGCAAAGAGATTATGGGGTAGAGTTAGACTATCGCAAAGTATGGAAAGGCAAGGAATTAACGATGCATGATATTCTTGGTACAGAGACGAGATGCTACGATAGGTTAAGATGGTATTGTCATGCTATTCGAGAAACAAATCCTGGTAGTATTACTGAGTGTGAGGTTGATCCTGTAACTAATAAATTTAAACGGCTATTCATTTGTTTTCATGCATGTGCAGTTGGTTTTGTTACTGGTTGTAGGCCGTTGATTTTTTTGGATGGGACTCATATAAAGAATAAGTATAAAGGTAATATCCTAGTTGTTGTGTCGAAGGATGCCAATGATGATCTTTTCACAATTGCTTATTCGGTAGTGGATGCAGAGAATGATGATAATTGGGAATGGTTTTGTTATCTTTTGAGAAGTGTGCTACTTTCATATCAAAGTATTCCATTCAATAAGTTCACATTTTTCTCCGATAGACACCCTGGGATTATGAAGGCAGTTGAGCAACTATTTGTGGGTAGTCACCATGCGTATTGTTTGAGGCATTTAGTGGATAATTTTGTGAAGTATGTAATTAAAACCCTACTTTTGTTTTGAATTTGAATTTGAATTTAATTTTAATACATGTTTTGAATAAAAAAGTTTTTTTTTGTCAATATAGGTAATGCGAAGTTATCCAAAACATAACAAAAAACACTGGTCTTCGGTATTCAAGAAAGCTGCATATGCTCCATCTTTGCAGGAGCATGAACAGCATATAAAAAATATCATAGACTCCATGCCACTTGCCATAGGATTTATTGTACATTCCCAGCCACAAAGTTGGGCAAATGCTTTATTTCTTGGAGATAGATGGGGTGTTATGAATAATAACATGACCGAGTGTTGGAATAATTGGGTTAAACTAGCTCGTTATTGTTGGATCGTGAAAAGCCGATAGAGGGGGGGTGAATATCGGAAATCGCTCTTTTTTCGGAAAACTAAGAGTAAGTGCACAGCGGAAATAAAAATACGAGACACAGCACAAAGACACAGTGATTTTTACTTGGTTCGGAGCCTGTGTCGACGCCTACTCCAAGGCCCACGGTCGTTGACCGTTTACTTTGGGCAATTCTATATTCGCGCAAATAGGTTACAATGATTTCAATTACAAAGAGAGTGTAATAAAATAATAATAAAATATTAAGCTCTTCGTTACCGACGTCCGGAGTATGTCAATTCTTTTCGGGGCAGCGGGACGTCGTCGGCTCGAGGTGAGGCGTTTCTGGAGCAAGGCACGAGCGTAGAAGAGCGTGGAAGCTTTGGAATCAAGTTGATATGAAGCTTGGGGTCGAGGGGTGCTATTTATAGCACCTAGGGCGCCCTGGACGTCGGGGGCGCCCTGCCACGTGTCAGCCGATCCACACTTCGCTCGGTCAACTTTTATCCCGCTCGAACAGGAATTAAGTTTGACCTCTGGGGCGCCCTGGTCGCTGAGGGCGCCTTGGTTGACGCGGTCTTCTCGGCTGGATAGGGCTGGAGCTTCGCAGTCTTGGGCTGGAGGCGCCCTGGCTGCTGAGGGCGCCTTCGCTGACGAGGGCGCCTTCGCTGCTGAGGGCGCCTTGCCCAGTAAGCAGCCGAAGCTCTTTTTATTTCGCTTGGTTCTGGTTCACCTTGAGGGCGCCCTGGACACTCAGGGCGCCTTACTCAGCTGCTGCCTCACTCCTTTGAGGCTCTCTGAGTTGCAGACACACGTTCCTTCGGTCCTGAATCCAAGGTTAGTCCAAAACACAATAAAATAATTAATTATTATTTTATACAGCCTTAGCTGTCTTGGTTCTGACTTTGGTCTCCAAAATGGAGTCCTAGGTCGAACCGACGCCTACTGTTCCCTCGACGGGGAACGCGTCCTCACCTACTCCTCTCGGGAGAATTTACCTGATGCCAACCGCTCCTTTGGTTGGACTTTTGCCTGACGGTCCTTTGTCAGGGCTTGGATGCCGAGCTGTCCTTCGCCCGGTGCCTAGCATTCCTTCGCTAGGGCTTCAGTCTCAAGCTGTCCTTCGCCTGGCGCCTAGCAGTCCTTCGCTAGGTCTTGGATGCTGGCAGTCCTTCGCTAGGGCTTGGTTACTGGCAGTCCTTCGCCAGGTGCCTAGCAGTCCTTCACTAGGGCTTTGATACTGGCAGTCCTTCGCCAGGTGCCTAGCAGTCCTTCGCTAGGGCTTGGATACTGGCAGTCCTTCGCCAGGTGCCTAGCAGTCCTTCGCTAGGGCTTGGATACTGGCAGTCCTTCACCAGGTGTCTAGCAGTCCTTCGCTAGGGCTTTTTCTGCACACTCAGTGAATAACGTTAGATCACAAATAAACTTAACTTTGAATTCTTTGCCAATATTAAAACCAGGTTCGATATGGTGCTTCTTGCACCAACAGTTATCTCCCTATTGTGGCTATGGTGGATCACATACGCATACAAATCATGGACATAATGCATCGGCGACGTGAATCAACAATGGCGATGGTTAAGGAATTAAGTCCCAAAAAGGAGAAGGTTATTGCTAGTGTTTATCTTGAATCCCGAAAGTTGAGAGTGCATCGGTCATGTAATTGGAGGTTTGAGGTAGTTGATGGGGAAAAATCCTTTGCTGTTGATTTAATTGATAAGAGTTGTTCGTGCAGAGCTTGGCAGATCATTAAGCTTCCATGCAAGCATGCTTGTGCTGCTATTGAGTCAAAGTCGTTGTCGTTGTATGAATTCTGTGATCAGTATTTCAAGATTGGAATGTATCGCCAAGCATACAAAGGAATTATTAATCCAATCCCAACTGTTGACAATAATGAGTCAAATCTTGATGAAGGAAATATAATCAATGCTCCAGATGTTCGCAGTCAGCCTGGTCGTAGGAGGACTAAGAGAATACCATCACAAGTTGAAACACGTGTGTCAAAGTGTAGTCGTTGCCATAAGAAAGGCCACAACAGGCGAAGCTGCAAAGAAGCTATAAATTAGCTGTTATGCTCAAAATTATGTATGTTTGATTTCTTTGTAAACACTTGGTTTTATTTTTGTAATCATACTCTATAATTTGTATGGGTAGTCTGATACTTTTTGATATACACTTCTGCAGGAAAAAGAGATTGCTAGAAGGGGAATCAAGCAGGGTGTTGCGTTCGAGAAAGCAGACATGTATCAGTGGAAGCATTGGTGATTTACGTATTAGTTCTGGTTGAATGGTGCCTGCATTGGTGTTTTTAGAGGCAGAAAAAAATGGTGCAATATGTTTATGAACTTTGTATCATGTGTCAGTTATTATTGTGCACTATGGTTGTGTGGTCGAAACTGATGGCTGTATGTATAGTATTTGTGACTTTGTATCATGTGTCAGTTATTAGTATGTTTATGAACTTTGTTAGGTACTTTGCAATATATTGTATGTAGTTTGGTTGAAATTGTGAGTTTGATGGACTAATTCTGCCAGAAACTTGAGTAAAAATTTGTGATTGTTTTGTTTTGTACAAGAATTGTTCTGTCTGAAGTTGAGTGTAGTTGTTATAGTATATACTATAGTTGTGGAGTGGAAACTTATGGTTATAGTTTATGTGACTTTGTACCATGTGTCAGTTATGATTATGTTTATGAACTTGGTTAGGTAACTTTGCAATATCTTCATTTTTCTTTGGTTGAATTTGTGAGTTTCATAGACAAAATCTGCCAGAAACTTGAGTACAAATTTGGATAAATAAGGTATATGTTATATTTGATGGTTCTGTTTTGTACAAGAATTGGTTTGTCTGAAGTTGATGTTGTGGAGTGGAAATTTATGGTTGTATTTATAGTTTCTGACTTTGTATCATGTGTTAGTGCCAAAATATCCCCAATAACAAGTGGACAAATGTCCCTAAAGTGTGCTTATAGTTTCTGACTTTGTATCATGCTCATACTAATTAATACATAACTTTCGTCCCAATGTACCTGTAAGTTCAAATAGCTCATTCGTGGAAATATATAGTAGAAAATGAGTCAATTGGATATGTACCCTAATCAATATAACTTGCGTCCCAATTGAGTATACTTGAGTCTGAGCCAAGTATACTCAATTTTCTCAGACACATACTTGAATTTGGATATTTAGTACATAATTATCTAAAATATATACCTGATTCTGAGACAATTATACTTGAATTTTTGAGCCATTGAGAACAAAAGAGGGAGTCTCGAACCTGAATACTTAAATTCTGGTCAAGTATACTAAATTTGTTCAAACACATACTTGATTTTGGATATTTTGTACCTGATAATCTAAGGTATTCACTCTCATGCTGGGTTGTCTATGGTCATGATAACCATAGAGCTCTATTGTGTATTTTTCATACCTAATAGTCTGGAAGATGTGCCCTAATCGATCATGGGAGGCACATATTGGAGCAGTGATGTCATTAACCTTGATCCTTATTGTATTATCAAGAAAGAAGAGAATGTGTACCTGATTTTTTTGAGAATAGTACTGTTAGGATCTTTGCCCTAGCTAGAGGGGGGGTGAATAGCTATCTTTCGATTTTACTTTCCTACAAACAAGTTAGCGGAAGCAATACAAATAGAAATATGAAGGTAGGAAAGAAATCAATGCTAACTCACTGATTTTACTTGGTATCCACCTCTTCAAGGTGACTAATCCAAGGATCCACACACACCACACACACCCTTCACTATGAACTTCTCCTTCTCAAGATCACACTTGAAGGTGGAGAAACCCTAACACAATAATCTCCCTCCTCTTACAAATGAAATGAAAGCTTGGAGGAGGAGATTGAGAGAGTTGTGAAGCTTGGAGAGCTCTAGAATGATCACACACTTCGTATACAAGAAAAGCCCTTACCCTTTCCAAGATAAAACACTAGGTTTTATATCTTCATCCGCGACTCCAGTCGACTGCTCACTTACCGGTCGACTGGTAGGCTTCAACGGCTATAAAATATGTAATGAGTGCCTCAGCCGCCTTCGCAACGGTCGACCTCCAGTCGACTGGTACAGTACCAGTCGACTGGCCGGTCGACTGGAACCAATTCCAGTCGACTGGAAGTCGACTGGTCGACCCTCCTTGGGTCGACCCGATTCTCTGTGTGTTGTGGGTTGTGGTCCCAGTCGACTGACAACTTACCAGTCGACTGATGAAGCTGAGAAATCATATTTCAGCTTCCCTTTTCATCCCTTAGTCTTGACTCATTCCTTCAAACACCTTCCACAAGCCTTGTGCCTCTCTTGGATGCTTCCGAGTCCACGACTCATCATCCTTGCACTTGCTTGAAGTGTTTCCATCGGCTTCGTCATACTAAATCTCCCTTTTGCCAAGAGGTCACACCTCCGGGACTTCCTTTGCCAAGACTCTCTTCTTGGACTTCCCTTGCCAAGTCTTCCACCTGAACTTTCCTGCTTACTCAAGGCACACAAGTTAGAACACAAAACATTGCCTAACTTAAACTTGTTTAGCCAAACATGAAAACCATAATTACTTGAGCAAGATTGCACCAACAATCTCCCCCTTTTTGATGTTTGGCAAAACTCATTTAAGTTAGGTCTTTAAATATAATGATACATGAACATGAGGCATATAAAGATAAGCATATGAATATAATCATGCAACATTTCATGTAATTTAAAACACATAATCACGATTAAGAGCTAACTTAATCTATTTCTCCCCCTTTTTGACAAAAATCACAAAAGGGAGTGACAACACCCAAGCGAGGAATGAATCGTGAGATAAGTCAAGATAGACCCTAGTAATTCTCCTCCTTGGATAATCGAGTCTACTATCCCTTGATAGACATGTACCCGTTAAAGGCTTGCTCCCCCTAAAGCCTTGCTCCCCTTGGATCATTGCACCAATAATGTCCCTCGCGTGTCAACTTGCAGCTAATGACTCCCTTGACCAATCAGGGTTCAAAGGACGGACAAAACGGCAATTTCAGCACAAAACAGAGTCACCCGGTCGACCTCCAGTCGGCTGCTACCAGTCGACTGGTACAGTAACAGTCGACTGGTAGCTGAAAAAATTCAGTTTTCCTCCCGAAATTCAGAAATGCAGAAATAAATGCACAGTGATCGAAAAATTCTGAAATTTCACCCCAACATTTCTTAAGGTACCTACTATTCATGAAAAATATTTTGAAAAATATAAGCACCTTGAATTAGCGATTTGATACAAAGTTTGAAAACTCCAGAATTAACTTGATACTTATGAAACTATGTATCAATCTAGGCACCAACTATAGCCATCAATAAAGGACCTATGCTATGCCATTCTATGGGGATTAGGAAATGTGTTCAAGGCAAATTTAAGATTCATGATCAATGATTACCAAGAATACATGGATATGGCCATAAATACGACTCTCGTTCCTAGCCAACAAGGAGACTCCCCCTTAATCCATTATGTCATTAAAAATTCATACCGATCATACATAGGGCTGATGGCAGCAAGAAAAATAGTAGATTTTACACTGCCAAACGGAATATAGTATAAAACATAATCCAAAAAAAAACTCATATGATTACCAACCCTAAATGACGAAACTACTTCATAACCGCAAATAGAGTTTTTACATAGCTAAAAAACACAAGCAGAAGGGAAAACAACCATAGCCAGGTAACTAAAGTGTCATCCAAATACATCAACCAGAAAGACCTGCGTCCCAGATACAATATATGGACTAATAAAACAAGTCTCGACAGCAGGCAACTCAATCTACTCGTCGGCAGGCGGAGGAGGTGGAGGATACTGATGAGAAATCTGCATAACACGTAGCATCTCATACATCTCCAGCTGACGCTGGTCATAGATGCTGTGACGCTGATCCTCCATGGTCCACCGGTCATAGGTCGCCTGACGAAAGTCATGAAACTCCTGAAAGCCCTGGCCGACCATCTCCTCCAAATGTGTAACCCGCTCAACAAGAGAGTCGGGGTACTGAGCATCAGGCATAGGAGCATCTCCAGGGGCATCCTCAGCTCCAGCGGCATCCGCAGCCCCAGCGGCATCCACAGGTACAGCAGGGGCGTCCTCCTCGGCTGCTAAATCATCATGACGAGGAACCTCAGCCTTCCACATCATGACTCCCCCATGACAGACAATCTTGGCGAGTTTAAGATGCAGTTCCCCTAGTTGACTATATTGAGGGGATAGTTTCTTAATCTCACCCCTAGATGTATCAATCCCTTTGGATGCAAAGTATTCTGTCAAAATGTGGCCAAAAGGCAGATAGAGTTTTCCCTGGATTGGACCTGAAAAATGTAGGATGGAAAGAAAGACATGCAGGGCAACGTCTATGTCTAAATGCTGCTCAAGAGCATACATCATAACAAGATGCGGAAGTCGAATGACAGACCGTCCCCGGGTGACAAGAGGGAGAATGCAGTCTAGAATGATGCGATACCATATGTACTGGACCACCCCCAAGTTTGTATGATATCATCAACATAAACTTGGGCAACAAATAAATCATTTTCTCTAGATTTAATAAACAAGGTTGGGTCAATTGTTCCTCTCCTAAATTCCTTAGACACTAGGAAGGATGAGAGTCTTTCATACCAAGCCCTAGGAGCTTGTTTTAACCCATATAGAGCCTTGTTAAGCTTATAAACATGGTTTGGATAGTCTTGACTCTCAAATCCGGGTGGTTGCTCTACATAGACTTCTTCCCTAATGACTCCATTTAGGAAAGCCGATTTTATATCCATTTGGTAAAGTTTGAAGCCCATGTAAGCGGCATATCCTAATAGGATTCTAATAGACTCTAATCTAGCTACCGGGGCATATGTTTCATCATAATCGAGCCCCTCAACTTGATTGAAACCCCTAGCAACCAATCTAGCCTTATTTCTCGTGACCTTGCCTTGCTCATCTAGCTTGTTCCTAAACACCCATTTTGTTGTTACAATTGTATTTCCATCGGGTCTAGGAACCAAATCCCATACTTTACTCCTTTCAAATTGATTTAGCTCTTCTTGCATTGCCAAAATCCAATCATTATCACCTAGGGCTTCATTAATTGATTTCGGTTCAAAGCTAGAAATTAGAGCTATTTGACTAGCATGTTCCCTAAAGTAGGATCTAGTTCTCACTCCTTGGTCAATATCTCCAACTACTTGATCAATGGGGTGATTGTGGTGATTCCTTAACGTTCTAGAATGAGTGACATCAACATTTTCATCATCATCATTTCTCCTTTCATCATCCGATTCTCCTTTTCCTCCCCCTTGATCATTGCTTTCCAATTGTAAGTTTTGAAAAACTTGGGTTATCTCCTTATGTCTAGTTTCTATGTCCTTATCAATAGGAGATTTTCTAGGGTAAGTGTTAGAGGATTCATCAAATTCAACATTTGATGATTCCTCAACTACTTGGGTTCTTTTATTGTACACCCTATACCCCTTACTAGTGAGTGAGTACCCAACAAAAATGCCTTCATCCGCCTTAGCATCAAATTTTCTCAAGTCATCCTTTGTGTTTAGGATGTAAGCCTTACAACCAAACACCCTAAAGTAGTGAATTTTGGGAATTTTCCCATTCCATAATTCAAAAGGTGTTTTTCCTAAGAATCTATGAACTACAACCCTATTTTGAATGTAGCAAGCGGTGTTAACCGCCTCCGCCCATAGATAGGTGGGAAGAGAGTATGCATTCAACATAGTTCTAGCCGTTTCTTGTAGAGCCCTATTTTTCCTCTCAACCACTCCATTTTGTTGGGGAGTCCTAGGGCATGAAAATTCATGCTTGTATCCCATTTCTAGGCAAAAATTAGAGAAGTTTGAATTCTCAAACTCTCCACCATGATCACTCCTAATCCTATTGATTTTCAAGGTTCTTTCATTTTCTACCCGTTTGGTAAAGCTTATGAGAATTGCTAAGGTATCATCCTTATGTTTCAAAAAATAAACCCATGTATATCTAGAGTAATCATCAATGATAACCAAGCAATATTTATTTCCCGTCAATGAAGGAGTACTATGACAATCAAAAAGATCTAAATGCAATAATTCCAAAGGTAATTTAGTGCTTACTAAAGTTTTACCTTTGTGTGAAGACTTTGATTGCTTACCTTCTTGGCATGCATCACACATCTTATCTTTGACAAACTTCACTTTAGGTAAGCCTTTTACCAATTCCATTTTAGCAACCTTGGCTATATTCTTCATGTTGGTGTGTCCAAGTCTTCTATGCCATAGCCATCCTTCATCTTCTTTTGACATGAAACACTCAATAGATGGGTTAGAAGCATAAGAGAGATTTATGTAATAAAGATTTTGCCTCCTAAACCCTTCCAAGACAACATTTTTCAACCCTAATTGTCTAACCAAGCACTTATTGTTATGGAATTCCACTTGATACCCGGAATCACATAATTGACTCACACTAAGCAAGTTAAACTCCATATCCTTGACTAGAAGAACTTTATGAATTGTGATAGTAGAAGATACCTCAATTGTACCTCTACCTATAATTTTGAGCTTTCCACTATTTCCAAAGGACACCTTCCCTTTCTTTGTGTATTTGATTTTTGAAAACTTTCTCACATCCCCGGTCATGTGGCTTGAACATCCGCTATCCAAGATCCACATGCTTGTGTCCTTCTTTTCTTTTACCTAGACAACATAAAACACATCACTCTTAGGTACCCAAATGTTTGAGTCACTAACATTTTTGAGGTATTTCTTAGGCACCCATGCTTGTTTTACCTTGCCTTTAAGGTTTGAACCTTTTGCATTTTTTACATCCTTCTTTGGAACCCACACTTGTTTCACATTACCCTTGACACCCTTTTTCTTGGATGATCCTTTTCTATTTACAAGGGAAATATAGGAGACTTCTTTATCTTTATATCCTAGCCCGGCCTTCCTATAGGCAACCCTTTGACTATTTAGGAGCAAGTCAAGTCCTTTTGATCCAATTGAGAATTTTTCTAAGCGCTTCTTTAGATCAACAACTTCCTCCTTTAATTTGATGTTCTCCTCATTTACTTTACTTACACCACATGATTTCTCTTTGTCCTCCTTAAGGGTCCTAATTTCTTCCTTTAGCCCCTTGACCTTAGTTTTTGACCTAACCAAAGCATTCTTAAGATATGCAATAGTATCATAAAGAAATTTTTCTTTGGGAGAATCCATTACCTCATCTTCGCTAGATGATGATTCATCGCTACTTGAGTTCTCTTCTTCGCTTGATGTGTCTTGATCACTTTGATGTGCCATTAATGCCATGTGCCTTGTGATGTGGCACAACTCCTCTTCATCATCCGATGATTCGCTACTTGAATTGTCCCATTCGGCTTGAGCCACCATCACTTCTTTCTTTTTCTTCTCTTTCCTTTTGTGTTCTTTTTCTTCCTTCTTTTTCAACTCCGGGCAATTCGTCTTGATGTGCCCTTTCTTGTTGCACTCATAACACGTGACATTAGAAATAGAATTAGAACTTTGACTACTCTTACCTTTTGGGGATGTGAACATTTTCCTCACATCCCTTCTTGTAAATCTTTTGGATCTTCCCATCATCTTCTTCACATAATGTGCTACTTCTTTTGCGGACATTTCTTCCTCACTATCCGAGGAGCCTTGCTCGGATTCGGATGAGGACACCTCCTTCTTTTCTTTCTTCTTGCTCTTCTTCTCCTTCTTTTCTACAAATAGAGCAATGCCTTTTTCCTTGGAAGACAAGTTAGTTTGTTCATGTAGTTCGAATTCACAAAATAATTCATCAACTTTGACAATTGAAAGATCCCTAGACACCTTGTAAGCATCCACCATTGATGCCCATAGGGTAGTTCTAGGGAAGGCTTGAAGAACATACCTCACCAAATCTCGGTTCTCAACTTTCTCACCTATCACATGAAGACCGTTCACGATCTCCTTGAATCTTCCGTGCATTTGACTTACGGTCTCATGAGGCTTCATGGAGAAGGTTTGAAGTTGGCCGACAAGAAGATCCCACTTGGCTCTTCTCGATTCACTTGACCCTTCATTCAACTCAATGAGCTTTTCCCAAAGCTCCTTTGCCGAGTTGAAGGGTCCAACCTTGTTTAGTTGTTCCTTTGACAATCCACATTGCAAAGTCGTGATAGCCTTGGCGTTTGCTTGAGCCTCTTTTCTTATCTCTTTTGGCCACGCCTTGATCGGAAGAGTTTCTCCTTGTTCATTCGTTGGCTTCTTGAAACCTTCCACAATACTAAGCCAAGTTTCAAAATCATTCATTAAGTAAAACTCCATCCTACCTTTCCAATAAGCAAAATCGTTCCCGTCGAAGTAAGGTGGTCGTGTGGTGCTATATCCCTCTTGATGAGCCATTCTTTATGCTTTGTAGATTGTTAGATCTTCCCAAAGCTAAACCTCGCTCTGATACCACTTGTTAGGATCTTTGCCCTAGCTAGAGGGGGGGTGAATAGCTATCTTTCGATTTTACTTTCCTACAAACAAGTTAGCGGAAGCAATACAAATAGAAATATGAAGGTAGGAAAGAAATCAATGCTAACTCACTGATTTTACTTGGTATCCACCTCTTCAAGGTGACTAATCCAAGGATCCACACACACCACACACACCCTTCACTATGAACTTCTCCTTCTCAAGATCACACTTGAAGGTGGAGAAACCCTAACACAATAATCTCCCTCCTCTTACAAATGAAATGAAAGCTTGGAGGAGGAGATTGAGAGAGTTGTGAAGCTTGGAGAGCTCTAGAATGATCACACACTTCGTATACAAGAAAAGCCCTTACCCTTTCCAAGATAAAACACTAGGTTTTATATCTTCATCCGCGACTCCAGTCGACTGCTCACTTACCGGTCGACTGGTAGGCTTCAACGGCTATAAAATATGTAATGAGTGCCTCAGCCGCCTTCGCAACGGTCGACCTCCAGTCGACTGGTACAGTACCAGTCGACTGGCCGGTCGACTGGAACCAATTCCAGTCGACTGGAAGTCGACTGGTCGACCCTCCTTGGGTCGACCCGATTCTCTGTGTGTTGTGGGTTGTGGTCCCAGTCGACTGACAACTTACCAGTCGACTGATGAAGCTGAGAAATCATATTTCAGCTTCCCTTTTCATCCCTTAGTCTTGACTCATTCCTTCAAACACCTTCCACAAGCCTTGTGCCTCTCTTGGATGCTTCCGAGTCCACGACTCATCATCCTTGCACTTGCTTGAAGTGTTTCCATCGGCTTCGTCATACTAAATCTCCCTTTTGCCAAGAGGTCACACCTCCGGGACTTCCTTTGCCAAGACTCTCTTCTTGGACTTCCCTTGCCAAGTCTTCCACCTGAACTTTCCTGCTTACTCAAGGCACACAAGTTAGAACACAAAACATTGCCTAACTTAAACTTGTTTAGCCAAACATGAAAACCATAATTACTTGAGCAAGATTGCACCAACAAGTACCTCATTCTCTTGAATATATACCTGATTCTGAGCGAATTGTACTTGATTTCCTGAGCCATTGAGAACTAAAGAGGGAGTCTCGTACCTGAATACTCAATTTCTGGGGAAGGATACTCAATCTGCCCAGGCACGTACTTGAATTTGGATGTTTCGTACCTAATAATCTGGCTGATGGACCCTAATCAACCATGGGAACCATTTAACCTTAATCCATATCATATTATCATGGAAACAAGAAAATATGTCGATAAATAAGAAAACTCACCTTCACCATCCCCTTTTCATGATTTTGATTGTAGGTGTACACGACATTAGGTAATGTGAATGACATATACATGCATTTTTTCTCTTCTACTTCTAAGGTATTCACTCTCATGCTGGGTTGTCTATGGTCATGATAACCATAGAGCTCTATTGTGTATTTTTCATACCTAATAGTCTGGAAGATGTGCCCTAATCGATCATGGGAGGCATATATTGGAGCAGTGGTGTCATTAACCTTGATCCTTATTATATTATCAAGAAAGAAGAGAATGTGTACCTGATTTTTTTGAGAATAGTACCTCATTCTCTTGAATATATACCTGATTCTGAGCGAATTGTACTTGATTTCCTGAGTCATTGAGAACTAAAGAGGGAGTCTCGTACCTGAATACTCAATTTCTGGGGAAGGATACTCAATCTGCCCAGGCACGTACTTGAATTTGGATGTTTCGTACCTAATAATCTGGCTGATGGACCCTAATCAACCATGGGAACCATTTAACCTTAATCCATATCATATTATCATGGAAACAAGAAAATATGTCGATAAATAAGAAAACTTACCTTCACCATGTTGGGTACGAGATGGCTAGAGAGGGGGGGGTGAATATAGCCAATCACTTCTTCTTTGAAGAGTTATCAAATTTCTGCACTTGAAGCTATTAATAGCACAGCGGAAGTATGAAAACAAAACTTGCAGAAACTTAAACCAAAACCTAACTAGCAAGATTAGCAAGATCGCTAACAAGGAGATTTTACAAGGTTCGGGGATAACTTGCCCCTACTCCTTGGCGTGCCCTTAAGGTGGGCGATCCCTTGATCGTCGGCAGATCAAGCCCCGGTAATCAGCGGATATGAAGCAACCTCCTTCTCGGTGGAGAAACCTCTCCACAGTATGTTTCAAATAAGGATATAGTTTAAGCACAAAGAAACAACAAGAAGGATCTTACTCAAACACTTAGCAAGGACAAAAACACAGCAAGCTTCCCTGAGCTCCACCTAGTGGCGATCTCACACAAGAACCCTTCTCCGTGTCTTCCCACTGTCGGACTCCAAGCCTCTTGTCTTCTCCTTCAAGTGCTCAAGTATGATGATTGCTTTTCAATAGCTTGCTCAGAATGATTGAAGAACTCAAGAACAGCAAGCTTGATGTGGAACACAACTCAGGAACTCAAGAGCACAAGGATCAAAATCGTTACTGAACACCACAACTCTCGTTCCTTTTGTTTCTCCGCCAAGCGACAGATGATCTCATCTCCAGCAGCCTACAGCTGCCTCACTGCCAACGTGCCAGCAACACTGAACCCTAACTGAACTTCCTGAGCTCCCTCAGCCAAGCCTCAGTCAGCAGCTTCAGTCCTGCATCCAGCCGTTGCAACCTGTGTGGAGAAAGGGACAAACCTGCTCCAAGGAAAGCTCTCTTTGACTTCTCCTTGAGTGTTTGAATCCTCCCCTGTCACCTGAAACTCAATCAGAGTATTAGAGCACCAAATCAAGCAGCATATCAAATATCAGAGAAAAGTGGCAGCGAATCAGTTGTGTTCAGACGCGATCAGAGCGTCTGACAGTGCAGTTTGAATTAAAGTGATCGGTCACCGGACCGATCAGAGAGCCTCCTGATCGGTCACCAGACCGATCAGGCTGGTTTCAGACCGATCAGGCTCCGTCCTGATCGATCCCCAACGCTCAATCAGAAATCGCGATTTCCTTGAGATTCTCCTGGATCGATCACCAGACCGATCCCAGGTCGTGGATCGTTCATCGGACCGATCCACCCTTATATTGAGCGATTTCTGAGTCTCGCAGGCTACGCCTTCTGATTGGTCACCGGACCGATCAGGCAGCCTCCTGATCGGTCACCAGACCGATCAGACTGGCTCCAGACCGATCAGGATCCGTCCTGATCGATCATAGAGAGGAACCTGCGACACTTGATCGTTCTCCGGAACGATCTGCACAGTGATCCTGATCGGTCACCAGACCGATCAGGAGCAGTTCAGCAAGGGAACTCAACCTCACTGCTCGCTCCCTGATCGGTCACCAGACCGATCAGGAGCCAGTTAATGGGTGAAACGCATACTCCCTGATCGGTCACCAGATCGATCAGGAGAAACACAGTAGGTTCCCAACCTCACTGTGTGCTCCCTGATCGGTCGCCCGACCGATCAGTCATCGCTGAATCGGTCACCAGACCGATCCACGAAGGAGCAGCGTGCCAGAATCCCTGATCGATCACCAGACCGATCCAGAGACTCAAACTCAGCCCTCCAAGCTAAGTTTCCATCCACCTTAGCCCTCCAAGCTAAGGATTTTTCATCTAACTCTCCAAGTTGGGAATTTGCACCTAACCCTCCAAGTTAGGACTTTTCACCTAGCCCTCCAAGCTAGGACATTTCACCTAGCCCTCCAAGCTAGGACTTTTCACCCAACCCTTCCGAGTTAGAACATCATCCAACCTAGCCCTCCAAGCTAGGCACCTGACCCTCCAAGCAAGGACTTTTTCACCTAATTCTCCAGGATGAGAATTTGCACCTAACCCTCCAAGTTAGGACTTTTCACCTAGCCCTCCAAGCTAGGACTTTTCACCCAACCTTTCTGAATTAGGACTTTTCCAACACCTAGCCTCCCAGACTAGGACTTTTCCAAACACCTAGCCTCCCAGACTAGGACTTTCAACACCTAACCCTCCAGGTTAGGATTTTCCATCACCTAGCCCTCCAGACTAGGATTTTCCATACCATGTCTGATCCCCGATCAGGACTTAATCATAATCAACATGATCAACCTAAACTAGAATCGATGTCAACACCAAAACAACAATTAGGGCCAGACTGCATCAACACACCATCCCCTTTTCATGATTTTGATTGTAGGTGTACACGACATTAGGTAATGTGAAAGACATATACATGCATTTTTTCTCTTCTACTTCTAAGGTATTCACTCTCATGCTGGGTTGTCTATGGTCATGATAACCATAGAGCTCTATTGTGTATTTTTCATACCTAATAGTCTGGAAGATGTGCCCTAATCAATCTTGGGAGGCACATATTGGAGCAGTGGTGTCATTAACCTTGATCCTTATTATATTATCAAGAAAGAAGAGAATGTGTACCTGATTTTTTTGAGAATACTACCTCATTCTCTTGAATATATACCTGATTCTGAGCGAATTGTACTTGATTTCCTGAGCCATTGAGAACTAAAGAGGGAGTCTCGTACCTGAATACTCAATTTCTGGGGAAGGATACTCAATCTGCCCAGGCACGTACTTGAATTTGGATGTTTCGTACCTAATAATCTGGCTGATGGACCCTAATCAACCATGGAAATCATTTAACCTTAATCCATATCATATTATCATGGAAACAAGAAAATATGTCGATAAATAAGAAAACTCACCTTCACCATCCCCTTTTCATGATTTTGATTGTAGGTGTACACGACATTAGGTAATGTGAAAGACATATACATGCATTTTTTCTCTTCTACTTCTAAGGTATTCACTCTCATGCTGGGTTGTCTATGGTCATGATAACCATAGAGCTCTATTGTGTATTTTTCATACCTAATAGTCTGGAAGATGTGCCCTAATCGATCATGGGAGGCACATATTGGAGCAGTGGTGTCATTAACCTTGATCCTTATTATATTATCAAGAAAGAAGAGAATGTGTACCTGATTTTTTTGAGAATAGTACCTCATTCTCTTAAATATATACCTGATTCTGAGCGAATTGTACTTGATTTCCTGAGCCATTGAGAACTAAAGAGGGAGTCTCGTACCTGAATACTCAATTTCTGGGGAAGGATACTCAATCTGCCCAGGCACGTACTTGAATTTGGATGTTTCGTACCTAATAATCTGGCTGATGGACCCTAATCAACCATGGGAACCATTTAACCTTAATCCATATCATATTATCATGGAAACAAGAAAATATGTCGATAAATAAGAAAACTCACCTTCACCATCACCTTTTCATGATTTTGATTGTAGGTGTACACGACATTAGGTAATGTGAAAGACATATACATGCATTTTTTCTCTTCTACTTCTAAGGTATTTACTCTCATACTGGGTTGTCTATGGTCATGATAACCATAGAGCTCTATTGTGTATTTTTCATACTTAATAGTCTGGAAGATGTGCCCTAATCGATCTTGGGAGGCACATATTGGAGCAGCGGTGTCATTAACCTTGATCCTTATTATATTATCAAGAAAGAAGAGAATGTGTACCTGAGTTTTTTGAGAATAGTATCTCATTCTCTTGAATATATACCTGATTCTGAGCGAATTGTACTTGATTTCCTGAGCCATTGAGAACTAAAGAGGGAGTCTCGTACCTGAATACTCAATTTCTGGGGAAGGATACTCAATCTGCCCAGACACGTACTTAAATTTGGATGTTTCGTACCTAATAATCTGGCTGATGGACCCTAAACAATCATGGGAACCATTTAACCTTAATCCATATCATATTATCATGGAAACAAGAAAATATGTCGATAAATAAGAAAACTCATCTTCACCATCCCCTTTTTCATGATTTTGATTGTAGGTGTACACGACATTAGGTAATGTGAAAGACATATACATGCATTTTTTCTCTTCTACTTCTAAGGTATTCACTCTCATGCTGGGTTGTCTATGGTCATGATAACCATAGAGCTCTATTGTGTATTTTTTATACCTAATAGTCTGGAAGATGTGCCCTAATCGATCTTGGGAGGCACATATTGGAGCAGTGGTGTCATTAACCTTGATCCTTATTATATTATCAAGAAAGAAGAGAATGTGTACCTGATTTTTTTGAGAATAGTACCTCATTCTCTTGAATATATACCTGATTCTGAGCGAATTGTACTTGATTTCCTGAGCCATTGAGAACTAAAGAGGGAGTCTCGTACCTGAATACTCAATTTCTGGGGAAGGATACTCAATCTGCCCAGGCACGTACTTGAATTTGAATGTTTCGTACCTAATAATCTGGCTGATGGACCCTAATCAACCATGGGAATCATTTAACCTTAATCCATATCATATTATCATGGAAACAAGAAAATATGTCGATAAATAAGAAAACTCACCTTCACCATCCCCTTTTCATGATTTTGATTGTAGGTGTACACGACATTAGGTAATGTGAAAGACATATACATGCATTTTTTCTCTTCTACTTCTAAGGTATTCACTCTCATGCTGGGTTGTCTATGGTCATGATAACCATAGAGCTCTATTGTGTATTTTTCATACCTAATAGTCTGGAAGATGTGCCCTAATCAATCTTGGGAGGCACATATTGGAGCAGTGGTGTCATTAACCTTGATCCTTATTATATTATCAAGAAAGAAGAGAATGTGTACCTGATTTTTTTGAGAATACTACCTCATTCTCTTGAATATATACCTGATTCTGAGCGAATTGTACTTGATTTCCTGAGCCATTGAGAACTAAAGAGGGAGTCTCGTACTTGAATACTCAATTTCTGGGGAAGGATACTCAATCTGCCCAGGCACGTACTTGAATTTGGATGTTTCGTACCTAATAATCTGGCTGATGGACCCTAATCAACCATGGGAACCATTTAACCTTAATCCATATCATATTATCATGGAAACAAGAAAATATATCGATAAATAAGAAAACTCACCTTCACCATCCCCTTTTCATGATTTTGATTGTAGGTGTACACGACATTAGGTAATGTGAATGACATATACATGCATTTTTTCTCTTCTACTTCTAAGGTATTCACTCTCATGCTGGGTTGTCTATGGTCATGATAACCATAGAGCTCTATTGTGTATTTTTCATACCTAATAGTCTGGAAGATGTGCCCTAATCGATCTTGGGAGGCACATATTGGAGCAGTGGTGTATCTGAATTTGTGGACATGCATACTCAATTTTCTCAGACACATACTTAAATTTCAGACCTTACTACCCAAGTTGTGTATCTGAATTTTTATAATAGTACCTCATTCTCTAGAATATATACTTGATTCTGAATCAATTATACTTGGAAGGTCTTAGCAGTTGACAACTAATGATGGAGGCTCGTACCTTAATACTCAATTTGTGGACATGCATACTCAATTTTCTCATACACATACTCAAATTTCAGACATTAATACCCAAGTTGTGTGTCTGAATTTTTATAATAGTATCTCATTCTCTAGAATATATACTTGATTCTGAATCAATTATACTTGGAATGTTTTAGCAGTTGACAACTAATGATGGAGGCTTGTACCTTAATATTCAATTTGTGGACATGCATACTCAATTTTCTCAGACACATACTCAAATTTCAGACCTTACTGCCCAAGTTGTATATCTGAATTTTTATAATAATACCTCATTCTCTAGAATATATACTTGATTCTGAATTAATTATACTTGGAATGTTTTAGCAGTTGACAACTAATGATGGAGGCTCGTACCTTAATACTCAATTTGTGGACATGCATACTCAATTTTCTCAGACACATACTCAAATTTCAGACCTTACTGCCCAAGTTGTGTATCTGAATTTTTATAATAGTACCTCATTCTCTAGAATATATACTTGATTCTGAATCAATTATACTTGGAAGGTTTTAGCAGTTGACAACTAATGATGGAGGCTCGTACCTTAATACTCAATTTGTGGACATGCATACTCAATTTTCTCAGACACATACTCAAATTTATTTTGCAAGAGTAAAAACCAACACTAAATTGTCAAATTTGATTAGTGGCAGTGGACACACTAAAGAGGGAGGCAGTTCTCAATTGTGCTTACAGAATAAAAACCAACATTGCCACAGAATTAAAACCAACATGTATCTGTCATTACTAAGAAAATACATTGCTTTACATAAGTAAGTCATAAGTCTGTCATTACACCAGAATAAAAACCAGTATTGCTACAATCATGTACAAACCAACATCTGTACCAGAAATTTGAAACACCACAATCTGTCATTACTATCAGAAGGCAAATTTGAAACAGAAGGCAAATTTGAAACACCAGAATCTGTCATTACTAACAGAGGGCAAATTTGAAACACCACAATCTGTCATAAGAAGGCAAATTTTAAACATAACTATACCAGAAATCATAAGAAGCATATAACTGTACCAGAAATCATCTCCTTAACATAACTGTACCAGATTTCATCTCCTTAACATAACAGTACCATAAAACATCTACAATACATCTGAATTTGGTTACACAAAAAGGTAAAATTTGAAACTCCAATACATCTGCTTGAGCATAAGAAGCAGAAAAGGTTGTCTATCTTCAGATGGTTTACATATAAGTCAAATACCAACATTGCTTTACATCTTAGTCCATTACGTTTTTTAACAATCCTTTCTCATCTGATAATATATTTGAACAAACCCGGGCCCGATAAGCGTCTATGTTTACATGATCTTGAAAACTCCAGATGTCATCAGTGTCATAAGTTAGACACTCCACCCACAGGCAGATGTATACACCACAATCAAGGGTAGCGCCTTGATGACGACAAAGTTGTTTCACCACTTCTTCACTGCCTATTGCAAATGCATGAAGATGCAAAATGCATGCTGCCAAAAACCTTGCCTGCAAAATAGTAAATGCTTTAATACTGTGATCTGTTAAGATATATTGGAGTAGAATATTGTCAAACTCACATAAACTTAGCAGTCCCAAATGCAAATGAATCAGGGTTTGAATTCCACACTTTGAATTTCCCTTCAGCTGGATTAAACACCAATAAATACCAATGCCATCTATCATTAATTGGGAAAATGATATATCTACATTTTGTAAATAGATCTTCATTTAGTTCATGTAGTTTGCTCCTCGTTGTGGATGTCAACCTTGCAAGGAAAGCACTATAATCTGCTTTGTGTATCTGCCTATATTTGCCATATTTCTGCAAGTGCTGTAAGACTTCTTTCTACACATTGAAAATAAGATATAATCATGTTTCTTAATCTAATAAGAATTAAAAATCAAATATCAACTATCAATTATCTCAATTTGCTACAAACCTGTACGTTTGTGTCCATACAGTAAATCTCAAATCCATAACTTGGACTGTGGTTTTTCATAATATTCATATATACATTTATGATTTGACTATCAACAGGGTCACCAAACAAAAAAGGACACAATGTAGCTCCAGTTAAGCTTAGGAACTCATCTTGCCATATGACAACACTGCGGGGAGTAAAAATAACATTACAAATTGATAAGAAGTGTTTAGCAAAATATCAGTTATTGAAAATAAACCTACTCCAATTGTTCCCTACTAAGAAAGTCTGTCAACAACTTTTATCTTCTTCAGTTGCTTCTTGATGTCCACAAAAATCAGTTCTCTTTTTATATACATCCAATTAGCATTGGGAGGACTCTGCCAATCCTGAACATCTACTATCAAATTTACCTATATAAAAACATACTTAGTAATGTAAGCTAAAATCTATACGTAGTTAGTAACAATATACAATAACATGCAAAAACAAGTAAATTTTAAAATAATGAATCTCGGATTTATACTT
>JAGFNQ010002580.1:289887-358477 GCA_024364735.1 Boesenbergia rotunda | reverse complement strand
AAAGAGGGAGTCTCGTACCTGAATACTCAATTTCTGGGGAAGGATACTCAATCTGCCCAGGCACGTACTTGAATTTGGATGTTTCGTACCTAATAATCTGGCTGATGGACCCTAATCAACCATGGGAACCATTTAACCTTAATCCATATCATATTATCATGGAAACAAGAAAATATGTCGATAAATAAGAAAACTCACCTTCACCATCCCCTTTTCATGATTTTGATTGTAGGTGTACACGACATTAGGTAATGTGAAAGACATATACATGCATTTTTTCTCTTCTACTTCTAAGGTATTCACTCTCATGCTGGGTTGTCTATGGTCATGATAACCATAGAGGTCTATTGTGTATTTTTCATACCTAATAGTCTGGAAGATGTGCCCTAATCGATCATGGGAGGCACATATTGGAGCAGTGGTGTCATTAACCTTGATCCTTATTATATTATCAAGAAACAAGAGAATGTGTACCTGATTTTTTTGAGAATAGTACCTCATTCTCTTGAATATATACCTGATTCTGAGCGAATTGTACTTGATTTCCTGAGCCATTGAGAACTAAAGAGGGAGTCTCGTACCTGAATACTCAATTTCTGGGGAAGGATACTCAATCTGCCCAGGCACGTACTTGAATTTGGATGTTTCGTACCTAATAATCTGGCTGATGGACCCTAATCAACCATGGGAACCATTTAACCTTAATCCATATCATATTATCATGAAACAAGAAAATATGTCGATAAATAAGAAAACTCACCTTCACCATCCCCTTTTCATGATTTTGATTGTAGGTGTACACGACATTAGGTAATGTGAAAGACATATACATGCATTTTTTCTCTTCTACTTCTAAGGTATTCACTCTCATGCTGGGTTGTCTATGGTCATGATAACCATAGAGTCTATTGTGTATTTTTCATACCTAATAGTCTGGAAGATGTGCCCCTAATCGATCATGGGAGGCACATATTGGAGCAGTGGTGTCATTAACCTTGATCCTTATTATATTATCAAGAAACAAGAGAATGTGTACCTGATTTTTTTGAGAATAGTACCTCATTCTCTTGAATATATACCTGATTCTGAGCGAATTGTACTTGATTTCCTGAGCCATTGAGAACTAAAGAGGGAGTCTCGTACCTGAATACTCAATTTCTGGGGAAGGATACTCAATCTGCCCAGGGCACGTACTTGAATTTGGATGTTTCGTACCTAATAATCTGGCTGATGGACCCTAAATCAACCATGGGAACCATTTAACCTTAAATCCATATCATATTATCATGGAAACAAGAAAATATGTCGATAAATAAGAAAACTCACCTTCACCATCCCCTTTTCATGATTTTGATTGTAGGTGTACACGACATTAGGTAATGTGAAAGACATATACATGCATTTTTTCTCTTCTACTTCTAAGGTATTCACTCTCATGCTGGGTTGTCTATGGTCATGATAACCATAGAGCTCTATTGTGTATTTTTCATACCTAATAGTCTGGAAGATGTGCCCTAATCGATCATGGGAGGCACATATTGGAGCAGTGGTGTCATTAACCTTGATCCTTATTATATTATCAAGAAACAAGAGAATGTGTACCTGATTTTTTTGAGAATAGTACCTCATTCTCTTGAATATATACCTGATTCTGAGCGAATTGTACTTGATTTCCTGAGCCATTGAGAACTAAAGAGGGAGTCTCGTACCTGAATACTCAATTTCTGGGGAAGGATACTCAATCTGCCCAGGCACGTACTTGAATTTGGATGTTTCGTACCTAATAATCTGGCTGATGGACCCTAATCAACCATGGGAACCATTTAACCTTAATCCATATCATATTATCATGGAAACAAGAAAATATGTCGATAAATAAGAAAACTCACCTTCACCATCCCCTTTTCATGATTTTGATTGTAGGTGTACACGACATTAGGTAATGTGAAAGACATATACATGCATTTTTTCTCTTCTACTTCTAAGGTATTCACTCTCATGCTGGGTTGTCTATGGTCATGATAACCATAGAGCTCTATTGTGTATTTTTCATACCTAATAGTCTGGAAGATGTGCCCTAATCGATCATGGAGGCACATATTGGAGCAGTGGTGTCATTAACCTTGATCCTTATTATATTATCAAGAAACAAGAGAATGTGTACCTGATTTTTTTGAGAATAGTACCTCATTCTCTTGAATATATACCTGATTCTGAGCGAATTGTACTTGATTTCCTGAGCCATTGAGAACTAAAGAGGGAGTCTCGTACCTGAATACTCAATTTCTGGGGAAGGATACTCAATCTGCCCAGGCACGTACTTGAATTTGGATGTTTCGTACCTAATAATCTGGCTGATGGACCCTAATCAACCATGGGAACCATTTAACCTTAATCCATATCATATTATCATGGAAACAAGAAAATATGTCGATAAATAAGAAAACTCACCTTCACCATCCCCTTTTCATGATTTTGATTGTAGGTGTACACGACATTAGGTAATGTGAAAGACATATACATGCATTTTTTCTCTTCTACTTCTAAGGTATTCACTCTCATGCTGGGTTGTCTATGGTCATGATAACCATAGAGCTCTATTGTGTATTTTTCATACCTAATAGTCTGGAAGATGTGCCCTAATCGATCTGGGAGGCACATATTGGAGCAGTGGTGTATCTGAATTTGTGGACATGCATACTCAATTTTCTCAGACACATACTCAAATTTCAGACCTTACTACCCAAGTTGTGTATCTGAATTTTTATAATAGTACCTCATTCTCTAGAATATATACTTGATTCTGAATCAATTATACTTGGAAGGTCTTAGCAGTTGACAACTAATGATGGAGGCTCGTACCTTAATACTCAATTTGTGGACATGCATACTCAATTTTCTCAGACACATACTCAAATTTCAGACTTATACCCAAGTTGTGTATCTGAATTTTTATAATAGTATCTCATTCTCTAGAATATATACTTGATTCTGAATCAATTATACTTGGAAGTTTAGCAGTTGACAACTAATGATGGAGGCTTGTACCTTAATATTCAATTTGTGGACATGCATACTCAATTTTCTCAGACACATACTCAAATTTCAGACCTTACTCCCAAGTTGTATATCTGAATTTTTATAATATACCTCATTCTCTAGAATATATACTTGATTCTGAATTAATTATACTTGGAATGTTTTAGCAGTTGACAACTAATGATGGAGGCTCGTACCTTAATACTCAATTTGTGGACATGCATACTCAATTTTCTCAGACACATACTCAAATTTCAGACCTTACTGCCCAAGTTGTGTATCTGAATTTTTATAATAGTACCTCATTCTCTAGAATATATACTTGATTCTGAATCAATTATACTTGGAAGGTCTTAGCAGTTGACAACTAATGATGGAGGCTCGTACCTTAATACTCAATTTGTGGACATGCATACTCAATTTTCTCAGACACATACTCAAATTTATTTTGCAAGAGTAAAAACTAATACTAAATTGTCAAATTTGATTAGTGGCAATGGACACACTAAAGAGGGAGGCAGTTCTCAATTATGCTTACAGAATAAAACAACATTGCCACAGAATTAAAACCAACATGTATCTGTCATTACTAAGAAAATACATTGCTTTACTTAAGTAAGCCATAAGTCTGTCATTACACCAGAATAAAAATCAGTATTGCTACAATCATGTACAAACCAACCTCTGTACCAGAAATTTGAAACACCACAATCTGTCATTACTATCAGAAGGCAAATTTGAAACAGAAAGCAAATTTGAAACACCAGAATCTGTCATTACTAACAGAGGGCAAATTTGAAACACCACAATCTGTCATAAGTAGGCAAATTTTAAACATAACTATACCAGAAATCATAAGAAGCATATAACTGTACCAGAAATCATCTCCTTAACATAACTGTACCAGAAATCATCTCCTTAACATAACAGTACCTTAAAACATCTACAATACATCTGAATTTGGTTACACAAAAAGGTAAAATTTGAAACTCCAATACATCTGCTTGAGCATAAGAAGCAGAAAAGGTTGTCTATCTTCAGATGGTTTACATATAAGTCAAATACCAACATTGCTTTACATCTTAGTCCATTACGTTTTTTAACAATCCTTTCTCATCTGATAATATATTTGAACAAACCCGGGCCCGATAAGCGTCTATGTTTACATGATCTTGAAAACTCCAGATGTCATCAGTGTCATAAGTTAGACACTCCACCCACAGGCAGATGTATACACCACAATCAAGGGTAGCGCCTTGATGACGACAAAGTTGTTTCACCACTTCTTCACTGCCTATTGCAAATGCATGAAGATGCAAAATGCATGCTGCCAAAAACCTTGCCTGCAAAATAGTAAATGCTTTAATACTGTGATCTGTTAAGATATATTGGAGTAGAATATTGTCAAACTCACATAAACTTAGCAGTCCCAAATGCAAATGAATCAGGGTTTGAATTCCACACTTTGAATTTCCCTTCAGCTGGATTAAACACCAATAAATACCAATGCCATCTATCATTAATTGGGAAAATGATATATCTACATTTTGTAAATAGATCTTCATTTAGTTCATGTAGTTTGCTCCTCGTTGTGGATGTCAACCTTGCAAGGAAAGCACTATAATCTGCTTTGTGTATCTGCCTATATTTGCCATATTTCTGCAAGTGCTGTAAGACTTCTTTCTACACATTGAAAATAAGATATAATCATGTTTCTTAATCTAATAAGAATTAAAAATCAAATATCAACTATCAATTATCTCAATTTGCTACAAACCTGTACGTTTGTGTCCATACAGTAAATCTCAAATCCATAACTTGGACTGTGGTTTTTCATAATATTCATATATACATTTATGATTTGACTATCAACAGGGTCACCAAACAAAAAAGGACACAATGTAGCTCCAGTTAAGCTTAGGAACTCATCTTGCCATATGACAACACTGCGGGGAGTAAAAAATAACATTACAAAATTGATAAGAAGTGTTTAGCAAAATATCAGTTATTGAAAATAAACCTACTCCAATTGTTCCCTACTAAGAAAGTCTGTCAACAACTTTTTATCTTCTTCAGTTGCTTCTTGATGTCCACAAAAATCAGTTCTCTTTTTATATACATCCAATTAGCATTGGGAGGACTCTGCCAATCCTGAACATCTACTATCAAATTTACCTATATAAAAACATACTTAGTAATGTAAGCTAAAATCTATACGTAGTTAGTAACAATATACAATAACATGCAAAAACAAGTAAATTTTAAAATAATGAATCTCGGATTTATACTTCATCTACCTGTTTTTCCCCCTTCCTCTTACGTTTTGGTGTTGAGCTACGAGGAGTCACAAACATAGACTCCTTTCTTTTCGGCACACGATCAGCTCTACACCTCACAGTATCCACAATGGAAGATTGAAAGTGGCTGATGTTCTCTGCTTTCGAAGTACCAATGTCACTGCCAGAAACTTACTCTTTATTCAAATCAGAAATAACATCTTTTATCACTAAATCAACATTGTTATCAATGTTGGCAGTTGTCAATTCCACATTCAACTTCTCCAACCCAGCAAGTTCATTTTCACCACCCACTTCAACCTCAACAATCTTAGTCTCTTCTAAAATCAATTCCTCACTAACTTTTTTGGCCTCCAGCTCAGTGCTCTTAACAGCAACAAATGGTTTAAGCAACCTCTGGGTATTAGAACTTCCAGAACATCTCAAACAAAGTGGCACCTGAAAAATATAAGTAATGTAGTCAAAAAATGTGTTGTCATCATTATTTAACATAATAATTTTATTATTTCTATATTTAGAGAATAAGTTACCTGCTTGCCACTTAAGAGTATCTCCTCCTCAGGAAATGGTATTATATCTAACACCTATTCACAATTATAAATAAAATGTCACTTCTACAATCATATCTACAAAAAATATACTAAAAACATAACAACTTACCCTACTAAAATCAATTCTACAAAATAAACTCTCAGCAACATCATCTTTAAGTGATATCTTACTCCTTTCCCAGCGAAACAACCGGGGGAAACAACATAAAGAACGTGCAATTCCAAATGAAGGAATTCTTTCATACAGCCATGCCTGAATACATATAGAGAGAGAGCAATATAATAATATTAAATATATCACAATTGCACTTGAAATATTAAAAACTCACCATCAAACCTACAGTACAAACATCTAAATACATTTTGCAATCAGCCTTTCCTTTGCCATTACCGGTATGCAAGATAATTTGGTGGCACAAAAATCTATATGCTGCATCTCCCCATGAATAATCAAAGAACCTCGTCAAGTTATCAATGTAGGACATAATAAATCGAGGAGTGGAATAGTTGCTAACTGGAAAAATAACACAGTTAAATAGAAGACAAATAAACAGCCTAACAAAATCATCCACTTCAGATTCCTTCTCAGATCCAGCTAATGACCGCAAATTATCATGAATCATGGTCCTATTTACGTTGCCAACTTTTCCTCCAAATAGCCTAAGAACAAAATTTGACTCCATGCTAGCATCAAGATCAACCGGTTGCCCCACATGGGCCAAACCAAGGACAATGCTAAACTCAGTCGAAGTGAATGGAACTACAATGTTGTCACCAAAAAAGAAAGAACGAGAAGGCAATAATTGGAATCTCTTTAAAACTAAATCAACTCTGGTACTACTGATAGGCATCTCAGGCATCTCGAGCCATGGAGCAAGTGGAGTGCTTTTAATCCTCTCTTTTTGCTTATCACTCATAATTGGTACCACCTCACCCAGTACATCTTTGAAATATCCAGGAGAGCAACGGGAACAAAATTGTTTGCTACTCTTGGTCTTTCCCTCATCTTTTATTACTCTCTTCCCCTTATCTTTCACCATAGATTTAGCCTTAGCCTCCCTTGTGCTCTGTGTAAGAGTTTTTTTTTCTCATATCTGCATAAAAAGTAAATTCACCGAAAATAAATTAAGTTTATTGATAATAATTACATAATCACCACATAACTCATTCAATCATTCAATTAGAGAAGATAAAACACAAACACATTTACTCATTCATACCCTAAAGTACAAATCCTCCCTTCTGCGCATCAAAGTGCTTAAATTGGGTACATTACTCAATTTATTGATAATTACTACAAAATACACAGATATCTCATTCATTACTTGAATTTAAGAAGATATAATAGAAATACATTCAGATAAATTATAATTTGAACACCACAAACCCTAATTTTATTCAACCTAACAAAATCAACAACACCCATGAAATAAAACTTCGAATTTTGACAGAATTTTACAGAAACATACGTAAACAATTATCTTAATTTCATTCTACAAACAAGATTACCAAGAGGTCAAAATCTAGGGCAGAGAAACAAAACCGACCTTCTACTTGAGATATATTTGTTTCTGCCTTTGGAATACACTTCTTCGCGTTAGTATTCCTCTGGTTATACCGATTATCACCTTTTTACTTCTTCAAACCCGACGTTCGTCGACGATTCTTGGGTTGAAGGTAAAAGCCGGGTCTTCACTTGGTCGAAGATGAACGACACTTCGAAGATGTGGTTCTTGGGTTGAAGGTGATAGGCGGGTCTTCCTCTGCCTGTTGCATCTCTGGTTTTTGTCTTCAACGCTCACCGGAAGTGATTTCGACGATCGTCGATTTCGTTCGACGCAGCTCCAAGCCGGGAAGAAGACACACGGAGTGGAGAGCATTTGAAAGTAAAAGGAGGGCAGTTCGGTAAATTCATACGAGAAGGAGTTAAGTCAGGCGTTGTCAGGGAGTGGAAACGGAATTTACATGCCACGAGGACTGAAGCGTGACTTATATTTCTGATCGGAGATTTAAGGCAAAGTTCCCCAATAACTATATTCATAATTAATTAAATTATAAATAATAACTAAATATAAATTTAAATACTAACTAAATATAAATTTTATATGAATATAAATTTTATATGATTTGGTCGGGTGCGCCAAGCCCCTACAGTAGTGCAACGCAAGGGCGACGCGTGAGGAGCCCAGTAGCAAGCTACTATAATGGACCCTCCCCAATAAAAAATTAATTTAATATCATAGTGGACCTATAGCCCCCGTATCAGATATTAAACTGATAAGAACAGATACTACACTTGATCTTAGCCAAAAGGCCGAGAAAGATATGCTATTCCTCTTGCTATGACTTCTTCTTTTATAGCACTAATTTTACTTTTTCAGATGTGAACCTGCAACGTGGGACTAAAGTCTGAAGTGTAAAGTCTAAACTCCATGATATCTAATATCTCATCTAATAGACATTAGTTTTTTAAGGCGAAGCGAGGGTACAAACTGTGATCCAGCTTCGCGCACGTCTCCGTCTCCGTGGCCACGGAAAAGAAAGGTTCACTCGATTTGTTCCGAAGGCAGTTAGGGTTTGTCACAGCTGCAGCTGCGTCGGTGAGCAGGAATGGCGATCGCCTCCCCTCCGTCGCTCACCCTCCCTCCGCCTCGCTCCTCCGTAAGCGGATCGAATTCTCCGCCGAAGCCGTCTGTGGGTTTAATCAACCGATTCGCTCGGCTCGTCACTAGTCGGCTTCAGATGCCGATCCTTCGAGCCGCGTCGCCTGGTTCCTCCGCAGCAGTTGCTACCGGCGGCGTCGATGCGACCGCCACCTGGGATGCCCTTGATGGCGTCCGTGTCTTCGCGGCGGGCACGGGAGAGCCCGTGTTCCTCAGGGATCTCTGGGACCAAAACGAAGTATCAAATTGCTTCCTTTTTTTGTGTTCCTTCTCCTGTTCATACTTCTTTGCATTCTTCTCTAGATCTGATTGCCACATGTTCATGGTTTGTTCGATTAGGCAATTGTTAGCTGTTCCGTTGCATTAATGTCCTGGTAGATTGATACATGATCAACTACTTTTTGTGTGGGTTAGGGCGTTGCAGTGGTTGCGCTCATGAGGCATTTTGGATGTTTTTGTTGGTGAGTTTAGCTCTTCTCTTTCGATACCTGCAAACTCATAGATGATTAGCGATAACACCAAACAGTTGGGAGCTTGCTTCTGTCTTGAAAGAGTCAATATCGAAATTTGATGCGGCAGGAGTAAAACTAATTGCAGTTGGTGTTGGGACTCCTGACAAAGCTCGCATGCTTGCTGAACGGGTAATGATTTCAAATTTTGCAGTTAACTTGATTGTAGAATTGATATTACTAGTTCTAATCAATTACTAGTAAGCATTGATATGCTTGTTGATAGTTTTTGGGTTCTCATCCTAGTTGCTTGCTGAAGCGAAGTTTAAGACTTACATTATCGTTAAATGTTATCTATTAAGTTGAACTTGGAAGTATGCTAACTTTGTCAATGGTTTTCTACATCTTTGCTTTAAAATTTACAGTTGCCATTTCCGATGGATTATCTCTACTCAGACTCGGAAAGGAAGGTAAACAATATTAACAAATTCCCAATCCATTTCTAATAAGAGAACATCATTTCTAATGCTTTGATGTTTTCCATGCAGGCTTACGATGTCTTGGGCGTATATTTTGGATTAGGCAGAACTTTCTTCAATCCAGCTAGTGTAAGTTCCATATTTTTCTTGCACTCCTCCAATTGGCCATCCACCAACTTCTCAAATCAAAATTCGTTTCGGTCCACATTCAATAGACTAAGGTGTTCTCAAGATGGGACTCGATCAAGACGGCGTGCAAGAATTATACCATTACAGCCACCCCCGACGATAGGTCTAGCGTTTTGCAGCAGGTTCTATTGCCCTCATTTTTTTTTCTTGCTCAGACATTTAGTCAAGTCGCTACCAATTTGATTTCTTATAAGACGTTTTCTTTTAGGGAGGTATGTTTGTATTCAAAGGGAAGCATTTGTTGTATGGAAGAAAAGATGAAGGTACTGGTGATCATGCACCTTTAGACGAAATCTTAGACATATGCAATCATGCGAAGATTGCATGATTTCAAACACAGCAGCATATATCCAACTTGTAAGTTCTGTGTTTTACTGTTAAAATTTTTTTATTTATCAGAGGACGTTGGCGTTGTGTTTTACATTTGCAGTGTGCTTCCATGTTAATCGTGAACCATTTATTATGTAAGTACCTACTAATTTATATGCTCCTCGTAGTATGCTCTGAAGGATTTAATCTCTATTCGATGAGTTAACACAATAATTATATTATTCATGATTTAATTTTTTAATTAAGTGATTAATGCTTATGAAGTGGATTTATATTATTGGATGTTGATTTAATGTATAGATCTTAAACTATCTAATGTTTATGATGGGGATTTATATTTTTTGATAAATCAAATAATCCGATTTATTAATATTTACAAGGAATGAACTTTTATGTCTATAGAGTTGGGAGAAAATTATATAAGGAAAGATGCTCATTGATTTGGACTTTTGAATTTTTGATTCACTTTTTCATCTTCCTCTACGGATTGTCGTCTATTCCGGTAAAATGTACTTGCAAAAATTCTAACGAAAATAAGATCAATGACTTTTACTGTGGCTTCAGATTAATCTAATATTTTGATATTTAATTTTAGCTTTAAAGATAAATGATAATTAGATCTCGTAATTAATGTCTCATATGATTAAAGGTTTGATGGATCCTTATTACTTTCATAAAAAAAAAACTTTTTTTTTTGTTCTTCCCTCTTTCACATGCAATATTCTTTTTGTTGCATTATAATCTCTATCTAATTGGACACCGACAGCCATACTTTAGAAATATTTGCTCATATTATTTTTTTATAGTATTATATGCATGTGTACCTGATTGAACATTTGCCACCAAATGACAAATCCTGATTTGAATGAGTAAAATATAATTGTAACCAATGAATCCTATTATTGTAAGTAATTTCATATCCGAAATTACCACAACAAAAGTCCAACTTGATAATTACCAAAGTATCAAACATAAACGTGTTTATGAATACATCTAAGTTTATAAGCCTCAAAGATGAGGAACTTTGATGGGCTCTAGCCATCATCCCTCGGCCCATTCACTTTGAGCTAAAATATCCAACGCCATTCAAGCGTCATGTTTTTTCTTTCTACCTTAATAAAAAAAAATGATTAACGAGATTTTTTTAACCTCGGACGATCGATTCGGCCTCACAAAAATTTTCCATCGGCTACCAGGATAAATCAGAAAGCATCGATCCGGCCTCACGAAAATTTTCCATCGGCTACCAAGATAAATCGGAAAGCACTCGCGGTGGGCGGTCTGGAAGTCCAACGTGCCTCAGAAGAAAATTTCCTATAAATACACCGTAACTAGGGATCGAATCGTGGATGTCTGAGATAGTAATTAGTCGCCCTACCGTTGCACCTAGGGGTGTCAAAAATCAACACGACCCGACGACCCAGCCCGAATCGACCCGAAAAAAAGGGTTCGGATTGAAAATTTTCGGGTTCAGGTTAACCCGAATTTAATGTTTAGTGGATTTTTGGGATTAAATCAAATTTTATTTTGAAAATTAAGATATTTTTATATATATTAATATCAATATTAGTATGATTATTGATGGGGTCAATAACCCGGGGCGAACACGCGAGATGAAGAAGCTGCGGGGCACGACAGGACTGGTTGGAGTGGTCCTTCTCCCAGAGCTCCAGGACCCCCCGGGATGAATGTGCTTAGGATTAACAAAACCCCTGGGATTGCCCAGGGAAGTCAGGACTGCCTCGGGAAGTCGGGACTCGGGATCACCCCGAGACCCCTCCCCTGGGGCAGGAGTCCTCGAGATCACCTTGGGAGAGCGAAGCCCAAGTCCCCTTCAACCGCAACTAACAAACCCCCTATTTGCGGATACCAGGGTAATGGTCACCGGTATTTACGGGAGGATTAAAGTCCGCCATCCTCGGTCGTTATCACTCTCATCTGTACGACAACTTAGAATTGACAAGTGCGAGGACCGTTACAAGGGAGACCTGGTAACCGATGTTGGGTTCTCCCGGCACAAAATCATAAAAACGCAGCGGAAACAAGAACCCACGAGCGATCCATGCGAAAGAAAAACTCGTACAAAGTTGATCTACATCTACTTCTAAAGAAGATATACCTTTGGAGCGTGCCCTTTGCTTATCCCGCTCGTCCAAGGTGCGCCGGATCTCTTGCACGTTCAAGTGTCCGTGCCTCTATTCGTATCCACACGGACACAATCACTCAACTTCGGGAGAGCTACCTTAGTTGTGCTAGCAACTTTAGGTAGCTCGTAGAACACTAAGAACCCTACAATAGGGTTTCGGCCAAAAGAGGAAGATGAGGGAGGGAAGAAGAAAGGGAAGAAGGAGTGGAGAAGAAGACCTCATCCAAAGTCACAAGGCCCTCTTTTATACTCATCCCATGAATATGAAGAGGTTTGTGTCTCTTTGGCTTCCCAATAAAGAGCATATCTTTTCATGTGGCTCTTTATCATTTCCCATGCAAAAAAAGAATCTTTTCTTTTCCCTTCATTAAACACTTAAATGAATATCCCTTTAATCCCGACCGGGCCCCTCGGGCTTTCGACCGGTCTCCCGACCAAGTCTGCCGAGTGCCGAGCTCCCGACCCAGTCTGCCGAGCTCCGACCCAGTCTGTCGAGCTCCGACTCAGTCTGCCGAGTGCCGACCCAGTCTGCCGAGCTCCGACCCAGTCTGCTGAGCTCCGACTCAGTCTGCCGAGTGTCAGATTCAGTCTGCCGAGCAGATCTCCCTATCTGACTTCCCGAGTTCTCAACTCGGGCTCGGACTTCCTGAGTTCCCAACTCGGGCTCGGACTTCCTGAGTTCCTAACTCGGGCTCCCTAACTGACCTCCCGAGTTCCCACTCGGCTCAGGTCTCCCGAGTTCCCAACTCAGGCTCCCGAAGCATCATGTCCTTAGTGTGTGACCCAATAGGTTCTCGTAACGTTGGCAATACACCTAAACCCTTTAGACACATAAGCAATGAGCGGCATCTAGCAATGCATCATTGCTACCCAAGTAACAAGAAAAGTCGAGATCCGACTAAACCTCCGTGACTATGATAATGTATGGCCTTGTCCTTCTATCCTTGATATCTAGATTGACCAATGAGGCATAGACTGTGTCATCCTCAATCAATCTTTGTGAGAATCTGGAAAATTTGAGGGCTAAAAGGCAAAACTTTCGAAATTAGGGGCCTGGTTGGGATTTTGAAAAGCTGAAAGGGTTTTTCTGCAAAAAGCCACCGCTTATTTATATTTCCTTACTCCCATTCGTTGTGCCCTAGCCGCACCACGCCTCTTCGATCCCATCGTCTTCTCTCCGCTCGGGCGCAGCCACAGCCGCTCGCCCGTGCCCTAGCCGCAAGCAGCCAACCCGACGTCGCCTCCCTCTCCTCTTCTTCTTCTCTCCGCGGTTCGTCGCCATCCGAGCCCACGGCGCGTCTCGGGTCGCTCGACGAGGGCCATCTGGCTAGGTCGAGTTCCTTCTCGGGAAGGAGATCGCAGATCCGGAGTTCGGATTGCCATTGTCTTCTTCCTCTCGAGCGAGCGACAGTCACTCCATCGCCGGAGACACGAGGAGGTGAGTAGGTTGTTTTTTTGTTTACCTAGATTTCAATCTCGGAGTTCCAATCGTTCGGTGGATTGCGATTTGAGTGGGTCTGAGGTTGATTCTTGGAATCTAGGGCACGGACGATTCTTCTCCTTGGCAATCTGAGCAGAGGAGCACAAGGGGCCTGGGGGGATTGGATCTCACCGATCACCGGGTTAAGGCGTGCCCTCAGGGACGTGCTGGCTGGTAATTTAGCAAGGTGGCTGGATCTTGATCTCTTCTGCTCGGTACTGGGTTCGTCGGAATTGAACAGAGGGCGCCGGTGACATCGGAGGTAAGAAGCAAGTGTTGGTTGCTTGAGTTACCTTATTTCTCGTGTGATACTCTGATCTGAGGGTTGTTTATGGTTTTGAATTGGATGAATTGATCGGTGTGATGTTGGATTCGGCCATTGGGAGTTGAATTCCGTTCGAGTTAGTGTGGAGGATTAATTGAGTGATTAATGTGGTCAATTATGCACAAGTAACCCTAATTATTTAGATGGGGTACTGGTTGGGAAGTTAGGGTTTAATTTGGGATTAATTAATGATAATTAACCCTAAGTAATCAAATGGGCATTTAATTGGGATTAATGGATTAGGATTAATCCTAATTAAATTAAAAGTTATATTTGGCTAAGTAATTGTGTATTTGATGCAGGATACTAAGTGTCGCGGCTATCATCGTTGCGGCTATTATTTTTGGACGGGGGGTTCTCGACGCCTGGACTTCTTTATATCGAGGCGGGTACCTCTTTTATGCATAGTTAGACATAGTTAGCAGTAGGGATATCTGATATCTGTATCTCTGTGCTCTTGCTCCGGTAGTTGTATCCGTTAGCTTTACTGCTTACTATATCTGTATGGATTGATGATGCACAGTTTACCTTATACCTTACGTTAGGATTTAGGTATTGGTGCATACCGGTTATATGGACTACTGCATATCATGTAGATGACAGCAGGGATAGATAGTGGATGATGCATGGGATAGTGACACGCATCATTATTGCACGTAGCATAGGGGACGGCCTTTGACTCCCTGGAGGTTGAGATGGTCGTCGTACTTGCTACTCGTGTAGAGGCATATGTAGGCGACCTTTGACTCCCCTAGTGGTTGAGATGGGCCGTCAGACCTGCCACATGACCTGTCGTGTAGCCCCGTTGGCGGACCCGGCGCTGCAACAGGTCCCCTACCTATCCGATGATAGCAGGGACGTTAGAGCGTTACTCCACCCGATGGTGGGGTACGTTTATGGTCTCCGACCCTACCCATTCGGTCTCGCGTGTACCGCCTCATAGACCGTCTGTTCGTGCAGGGAAGACCAGGTCAGAGCCCTACCCACTCGGTTCGCGTGCACTGCGACCTACACCGACTGGCGTCAGGGGTGGCCCATGTTGCATCATGAGCATGCTCTGCATCTCTGCACTTGGTTGTGTTTGCTGCAAATGATTGTTGCACTTGGTTGACATGCATACTACCGGGTTTGGATCGACGCAGGTAGGTATGTAGTTCTTTTACTGCTTATAGTTCAGTTCCGCATTTCTTTTTTACTACAGTTATCTTCAGTATTGTAGTAGATAGATAGACGATGACTTACTGCTACTATTTCTTCCTATGCACATTAGATGGTATTCGCTGAGTTCTTAGGACTCACCCCGTTGGCTATGTTTTTCTCTTATCAGGATGATCGTCTGGATGGTTCAGCAGCCTGTCCCAGTTCATGTGTCTCCGAGACGATTTCCGCGTATCTTTTGGTTGTGGTACATGTTGGTACCCTTTTCTTTTATTCATTGTATTTCTTTTCTTTTCCGCTGTTGGTATGTTATACTCTTTTGTGTCGTGTATTGTTACGACAGTATAGTTGTACTTTTGTGAGCCATGGAGGTTTCGATTCGGTTTTTGGTTTTGTCGTAAGTCGTACCGGTACGCAGCTTTGTCGTCGTGTTCGTTTCTATTAATTGCAGATGGTTGTTCCAGCCCTATAGGCTGAGGTACAATCATCGGGGATGGTCGTAGCGGTTAGGTTTCCGGATTGTCCGTCGGTCGAGTGAGTGGCAGTCCGGTCGGTATCGGACGAGCGGCTTCTCGGGGCGTGACAATCTTTGTGTTTCTTGATCCCCGAGTAGACTCACTCAAACAAATGAGCTCAATATCTCATATTGACTCATTTGAGCATGGTCATGCGTTTCAGTAGTCCTACTCGATCAAGGGGCCCACAGATATCACTCCCGTCATATGGGAGGGATAGATCTCATCTACATCACTCACATCCCTCCGCATAATTCATTACATACCCAGTGATCGCCTTTATAGTCCACCCTGTTACGGGTGACGTTTGACGATACCAAAGTACATAACTCCTTATGTAGGGAACCGTAGTGACTTCAGGTCTAAGGATTATTCATACTAATAGTCACATGAGAAAGTCTATGACACTCATATGACAATCTATGAAACTTTCTCATGGCGGGTCATTCAGTACACATTCTCCAATGTATACCCATGTGTCAACTTGATATCACATATCCATGACTTGTGAGCTCAAGTCATCAGTTGACCTACATGCTAGTCTCCATGCATTAATATTGTCCTTGAATATTAATACTTGACTAGGAATGGTTTAGAGTAGTGTTCTCTGCATCATCTCATTATCGATTCAACCAATCGATATAATGTAGATAAGAACCTACTACACAAGGACATTATTATACTTAGTTATTCGGCACAGAATACAAAGTAAGTATAATAACAAAATATGTCTTTATTAATAATAGAATATGATACAAAATGCCCCTAGTCAATCATCATATAATTTGCTCTAGGGCTCCTATTAACAACCGACGATAGGGGGAATGTGGCGAGAAGCACGGAGACACGTACTATCATCTCCGTCATCATCAGTATAAAAGGTAGCCCAACCCCTCCGGTAAAGGAGTTACGCTCTCTGAACTTTACACTCATTTTCCTTTCCTGCTGGCTCTACTCTCCAACAATCCACTGACTTGAGCGTTGGAGTGGACTCCGCCGGACCCTTCCGGCGTGTCCCCTAACGCTCGTGCTAATCTCGTAGGGCACTGAGTTCCTCCCTGCCACAGTGACTTCCACGTGGGCAGAACCCCGGTGACTGAGCATCGTCATCAACTCCTTCCGGAACAAATTTGGCGCTGTCTGTGGAAAACTAGCAAAACACCTGAAGGAGCAGCGATGACAGGACCGGAGGGACACCCCTTTGTTTTTACGGGGAGGACCTTGATCTGCATGAGGCCTTGCCAGAAGACCTAGCCAACCCACGAGAAAAGAGAGGACCCAAGGAGGAACGGAGGGAGGTCGAGAGTGAGGAAGTGCAGATTCACTCTCAGCGAGGAGGAGGTGGTACGCGCATCACCCTCAACCTCGCGCCGGAATTAAGAAGCCGTCTCATAGATTATCTGCGAAACCATAAAGATGTTTTCGCTTGGGCCGCTGAAGAGAATAAAGGGGTCCCATCGGCGTTGGCCATGCATCACCTGCATGTTACGCCATGAGCCCGTCTTGTGAAGCAAAGACGGAGGCACTTCGCCCCTGACCAAGATAAGGCTATTCGCGACGAAGTTCAGAAGTTATTGAAAGCCGGACACATCAAAGAAGTCCAATTTCCGGCCTGGTTGGCCAACGTGGTCCTCGTCCCCAAGCCCGGAGGCAAATGGTGAGTTTGCATCAAGTTTCGCGACTTGAACAAAGCCTGCCCAAAGAACTGCTATCCCCTACCTCGGATAGACCGGTTGGTAGATTCTGTAAGTACCCCTGGTTGATTTTGATGTGATCAACCAATTTAAGTTAGGTCCTGGTATGTTTAATCCCTCTGCTAAGTGTGCAGGAGCTTAGGTACGGAGGAAGTCGAGTGTAAGACGTAGCGGACGAGAAGGATTGTGCGGGGAAGTGAGCCGACGGGCTCGGTACAATCCGAGGGACGCGGAAGCTGAGGAAGAGTACACCGGTGGATCGAGAAGGACGTATGCGACGCCCGAGGGACGGGAAACCAGGAGGAAGCACGCTCGAGGGGCGAAAGGTCGGAGTCGGGTTCGGGTGAGCCTAACTCCGGTTGGCCAGAAATCACCCTGAAGACGAAGAACCAAAGACTGGTCAGTTTGACCATGTCAAACAAGGCGCTCGAAAAAAGAAAATTTTAATTGCTTCTAAGGAGACTCGATCCCATGACCTCACCTAAGATAGATTGTCATGGTTACCAGTTGAGATAGCAATTAATGATACTAAAAGGCTGCCGATGATTCTACTTGAAGATGATAACATCGAAGTCTAAAGCAGATGATAAAATCTTAAAGGATAAAACCTTATCCTTGAATCAGATCCAATGGATGCAATTTAATCCCATCCAAGATCAACCATCCAGATTACATCCATGGATCAACGGCCAAGAGAAAAGTGATCAACAATCAACAATCCAGATTTATTCTCTTAGGCTATAAATAGACTTAGAGGTTTTATTTTAGAAATTCAATTAATTCATTCTTGTAAACTCCCTAAAAGTCTAGCGTGCTGTTTTTGTAAGGCTTCTCCGCCAGAAGGAGATTTTTATTGAGCGTCCACTGCCTTGGAAGCAACGTTCTCAGTTGCGACCAAGTTTCTTTTTTTAAAGACGAGTGCCTCCACTTTCATACTTTTTTTTTTCCCGTCTATTCACCCCCTCTAGCCGGTCCAACCCGATCCAACAAGTGGTATCAGAGCCAAGGTCGCCGCAGAAGGATTAACCGCCGACTGCAACAATTTCAAGAAAATGGTTGGAGCCGTAATCTACCCGCCGAAGTTTGAGGGGGAGTTCGCGATGTGGAAGCACCGAATGCAGGTATTTTTTAAAACTGATATTGAATTGCTAATAATTATGAAAAATGGTTTTTCAGTTCCTAAAGACAACAACGGCAAGAATAAAGAAATAGAGTCGTGGACCAAGAAGGAGAAATCAGACTTTGAAGCAAACAGCAAAGCTGAATTTCATCTACTAGCCGTTCTTCCCACGCAAGAAGTTAACTGCATCGAGAATTACAACTTGGCAAAAGAGCTCTGGGAGAAATTCCTGGAATTGCATGAAGAAAAGAATAAGAAATCAGACATCGCCGCACTGAACACAAGGAAGATCCAACTCGACGATGAGTCCTCGTCAGAAGAGTCGGAAGGTCAAGAATACGCGGGACTTGCGCTGATGGCAAATCATCAAGAAGGGAGCACTGATGAAGGGGGAGAGACATCAGAAGAAAGCGACGACGAAAGAGGAACCTCGCTTTTCGAAAGCGACCCGGTAAGTGAGGTTTGTTTTCTTCCTCATGATCAGTTATATGATGGAGTTAAAGCTTTGCTCAAATCTAATTGTAGATTAGAAAAAGAAAATTTAAAATTAAAAAATGAATTAACACTTACATCCTCGTCTGAAATTTTGAAAAATGAAAATGATAATTTGAAAAACATGGTGCAAAAATTAGAACTTGATATTGCATATTTACGCCAAAAGAAAAATTACTTTCTTGATAATTTAAATTGGTATTTTAAAAATCATAAGGGTCAATTTAAAAAGTTGCCCAAAAGCTATATTCCGCCTAAGTGTTTAATTAATCCTGTAGACAGGAACTTATTTTGGGTTCCTAAATTTGTATTAAACTGATAATTTTTTTTGTTATTATATATGTGCGCATTTTGTTTCTCTAATAAAAATTATGTCTTTATTTTTTTATGCACAATTATGCTGTCTATCTACTAGAACTTCTTTCAAAATTTTTCGAATATTTTTTTCCCTCGAAATTTGAAATTAAGAGTTTAGGGGAAAGACTCATTACAATTTTTTTTTTCGAAGTATTTTTTCCAATTTTTTAAAATTTACTCTTCAAGTACTCTTATGTGTTGGTCTGTCATTTTTGGACTTGATGAACGAATTTAAAACTCAAAATTTTTGTCCAAACTCATATCTTCATCTTCGACTTTAACAAAAATATTCAGATTTTTTTCGATTTTTTTTGAATTGTTTATTGAAATATGTTTTTTTTTATTTTTAAAATTCGATAGAAAAATATTTTGACCAGATCCGATTTTTTTGGATCTCCTCATCAGCTGTGGATTTTATCAAAAAAATTTAGATTTTATTTATGTCATTTTTTTTCAAAAAAAATGGAATTAACTTTGAAAAAAAATATGTCATCTTAAATTTGAAAAATCTATGGTAACGCTATTTTTTTTCACTTAGAATATTTTTTATCGCACTCAAAAATTTTCTTCCCTAATTATATTTTTCCATTTTTTGATGTGATCAAAGGGGGAGGAATAATATTAAGTTAAGGGGTAGAATTTTAATTTATTCTAAATTAAATTTTTTTAACTTAAACTATTTACATTATTATGCATTTACATTATTATGCATGTTTTTTTTATTTGTTTACCCTAACTTAACTCGGATTGATGCACATCAAAAAGGGGGAGATTGTAAGTACCCCTGGTTGATTTTGATGTGATCAACCAATTTAAGTTAGGTCCTGGTATGTTTAATCCCTCTGCTAAGTGTGCAGGACCTTAGGTACGGAGGAAGTCGACTGTAAGACGTAGCGTGTCACGCCCCGAGACCCGGGAGCCGCTGATCCAATAGAAAATCGGACAGCACCTCCCCTGTCCGGCGGACAATTTACACAAACACACAGATAATATAACACAACCACGCAGTTTAAAGGGCCTCAGGCCTCCAATCCACACATATATAACTGCATAAATGACTATACGTCGTAAAACCAAAATCCGAACTCACCTGAGCTGCCAGGGGGCAGGAACAAAGCCAAAACCAAACGAAGTCCAACATAGGACTCAAAAGTACAATACCTTTGAATAAAACGTGCATACATGGTTAAAACATCACAACGGAAGCATAGGAATACTACAGGGTCCATAACAAAACCACGTAAACCAAAAAGAGCTCCTCTGGAGCTGGGGACTGGCTGCTAGGGATCTCCTGGCAGGCATCAACCTGAAATAAAATGTATGGCAACGGGGTTAGTCCATAGCTCAGCGAATACCCAACAGATATGCATAGAAAGTTATACCAACAATAAGGGTTCAGCTAATACAGTCTCATATCAACAGTAGGGATAGACTAGTACTGAACATACTGAGGTAGATACATACCTGAATCCATCTAACCTGTAAAGAGGGTAATAAGTACCAAGGAAATATCAATAGACAGATAATCACAGATAACAGGTCTCCAGTATATGCGATGTCAAACAAGTGCAGCAAATAAGTGCAGCAAACAATGCACAATGCAAAATATGCACATGGTGCAATGCCATGGTCACCCCCTAACTCCAGTCAAGCCACCGAGACAGGCGATACTGTGTCGGCCGAGTCGGTAGAGCTGTGACACTGTCCGTACTCTGCCATCACTGCTCCTGAGTGACCGAGAGGACAGGATGCTGGTGGAGCTATCGCTCCGCCCCATGTATATATGGGGGAGATATCTCTCTCATCTTCTCTGGTCTATGGGTAGAGAAGGGATCCCTGCTTGCTACCACGCTCCGAAACCACTACCCCTGAGCGGACGAGCGGAGCACTACAGAGCAAATGCACACACCCAGCGGTATCCACTAACCCATGAGTGGCCGTGTGTGCATATCATGTGCCGGAAGACGATTAGGCTCAACCACAAGGGAGTCGCTGATCGCCGGCATGCAACAATGCAAGGATGGTGTATGATAGATACACATACCTCCCTCCCCAAGTCCTCAGTATACTAAGTCTCAATCTGAAATCTTATAACAGGAAATACAGGTAACCTACAAGGTATACTGACTGGAAACTACATATCCCTCAAGGTCAAAGGCAGGAGATACAACACGATCTCTAAGCATACATATAGTTATGACAATACCTGAGACTGTATGGAACTACAACATACTAACTCAAGGGTAAACCACATGTATCCAGAACAAGTATAATAACTCAGGGATAAACAACAAGTATCCAGAACAGACATACTAAACAGGGATAGCGTATAATCTTACTGCTATCTATAACAGACTATGCATAATCACATGACAATATCAAAAGAGATAAGTCAAAGGGTACCCGCCTCCAAGAGTAGTAGTCCGTATCAAAAGAGAAGAACCACCCGTCCAATATAATCCGCAACCGTAAGCAAATCAAATCCCTGTATTAGGGATAGATTTAATTAGCTATTACACAGATATAAGTAGCTAATTACTCCCTAAACCAAATTAGGGTTAACCCATTTATCCCATTTCATTTAATTAAATGGAGAGGCTTCTAATTACTCTTTAGATTTAATCATAAATTCCAATTCATCTATGAATCTAACCCAAAGTATAGCTCACGGCTGAGAGCAGAATCAAATGAGCATGCCCATCTCAAACCTATGTAGATTTTCATGGCAATGGTCATAAGATCAATAATACAATTTACTACAACATCTAAACACAAAAACCATTCCCACAATAGATCAAAGATCCTACATGCTCCACACAAATCATTACCTCGTGCCAAGGAGCTCTCGTTCATCCACAGCCAACCCTTACAATTCAAAAATAGATTCTCAAACCCGGGACTTGATGATTCTGTGCAGGTGTGGAGCTTAATTAGATGGAGACCGAATTCCTAACAAATCCACACAAAGCTCAAGGCTGAAGCCGTGAGTTGAAGCTTACCTCAAGAAGATCTCCACTTTAGGAGCTCCCTGTTAGCTAGGGAATTGAAGTCGGGAGGAAACAACAGAACCCTACTCCAATTTAGACCTGCCATCACACCCATATCAGCTTGTATCCAACCTCTCAGTCCATATACTCCATACCAAATCAAAATTACCTAAAGAAGCCCTTACCTAAGTTCTGCCGGACACAACAAGCTCAACCTCTACCGTGGGCGCAAGGTCGCACAGCCACTGTTTGCAGGGCAACGGGTAGCTCAACCCTAGATCCCGCTGTAGCATCTACAATCTCCTGGTCAATCCCTAGGCGTTGACTGCATACGACGAAGAAGAACCGAGGTCGAGACTTGTGCGCACCAAATCGCAGTCGACAGCAGGAGGAGAGAGTTTCAGAGGCTCAACCTTGTGCAAAGGCCTCCGGCTAGGGTTTGCCGGCTTCGATTGTTCGTGGAAGGCGGCGGATTGGCGAAGGAGAAGAGAGGGGGAAGACGATGAAGCAGGGGGCGGCGTCTTCGGCAGTGGCAAGGCAAGAGTGACAGTCCAATGAGCCCTAATCGGCTTATAGGTGGGACTTTTGCACTTTAGTCCCAATGATTTTCGGCTATTTGCACTTTCATCCTTAAGTTTAAAGTTCCTTTGCATAGTAGCCCTTGTAACTATTTATTTTAAATTATAACTTAGTCCCTAATTTATGACCAATGCTTCGGAAACCCCGGAACCTATCCGGTAATCCTCCGAAAATTATCGGGACCTAGTCAAAAGTGTCGGATTTAACATCCTCCCCCACTAATAAAAATTTGGTCCCCAAATTTCGATATTCACTATAGTAAACACTATCAAGAAGTATGCTGATATAATTACTGAAACAGTAACTAATCACACATACCTCAAGTGAACAGGTGGGGGTAACGAGCTCGGATGACATCCTTAAGATCCCAGGTAGCCTCCTCATCTGAGTGATGCTGCCATCCGACTTTAACAAGCCGGATTGTCTTGTTCCGCAACTGACGCTCCCGGTGACCCAAAATCCGTACAGGAATCTCCTCGTAAGACGCGTCAGGCTGAAGCGGAACTGAGACATCCGACAACACGTGTGAAGGGTCTGACATGTATTTCCTCAGCATAGATACGTGAAATACATCATGTACACCGGTAATAGCTGGTGGAAGAGCCAACCGATAAGCAACTGCTCCAACCCTCTCCAGAATCTGGAACGGACCGATGTATCGCGGAGCAAGCTTCCCTCGAAGACCGAATCGTTTCACCCCTTTCGTGGGTGAAACTCGCAGAAACACATGATCACCTACGGAGAACTCCAGAGGTCTCCGTCTCCGGTCGGCATAACTCTTCTGACGATCCTGCGCCTCAGATATCCTGCGTCTGATGGTACGGACTAACTCTGCCTCGTGCTGGGCTCTCTGAGGTCCTAACAGCTTGGATTCCCCAACCTCCTCCCAGAGGGTGGGTGTCCGACAAGGCCTACCATACAACGCCTCATACGGGGCCATCTGGATAGCCGCATGATAGCTGTTGTTGTAGGCAAACTCGACAAGATGCAGATGATCCTCCCAACTGCCTCCGAAATCCATAACACAGGCTCGCAGTAAGTCCTCCAAGGTCTGGATCGTACGCTCTGACTGACCATCGGTCTGCGGATGGAAGGCGGTACTAAATCTGAGCTCGGTACCCATGGCCTTCTGCAGACTCTGCCAGAAACGTGAGGTGAAACGCGGATCTCGGTCAGAGATGATACTCAATGGTATGCCGTGTAATCTGATGATCTCTCTGCAATATAGCTCTGCTAATCTGTCCAATGAATCGGTCCTCCGAATAGCTAGGAAGTGCGCGGATTTGGTCAATCGGTCAACGATCACCCAAATCGCGTCAAGGCCTCGTCTGGTCCTAGGCAATCCCACCATGAAATCCATAGTAATGTGTTCCCACTTCCACTCGGGAATGGGAATCCTCTGAAGTAGTCCAGCAGGTCTCTGGTGCTCGGCCTTAACCTGCTGGCAAACTAGGCATCTAGCTACAAAGTCGGCGATATCTCGCTTCATTCCGTTCCACCAGTAGGAACGTCTCAGATCCCGATACATACGGGTGGCACCCGGATAGATAGCAAATCGGGAACGGTGTGCCTCCTGTAATAGCTCCTCCCTAACAGGGTGTGCCTCGGGTACGCAAAGTCTCCCGCGAAAATACAAGACATCCGCGTCGTCTCGTGTAAAATCAGACTGCTGCTCTGTGGCTGCTCGATTGCCGAGGGACTGCAGATGCTGATCACTCGCCTGAGTCTCCCTGATCCTCGTCCGGATGGAAGACTGAGCAACAATGGTCGCCAGAATACCCCTCTCAGTCTGACCCTGCTCCTCTAGACCCAACTCTGAGAAACTCTGGACGATCTCGGTAACCAGTACTCGGTGGGAGGCTAGTACTCCTCTGGACTTCCTACTCAGGGCGTCAGCAACGACATTAGCTTTCCCAGGGTGGTAGCTAATGGTACAATCGTAGTCCTTCAGGAACTCCATCCACCTCCTCTGTCGGAGGTTGAGCTCCTTGTGCGTGAAAAGATACTTGAGGCTCTTATGATCCGTGAATATCTCAAAAGTGATCCCATACAAGTGGTGCCTCCAGATCTTCAGCGCAAAGATAATGGCTGCAAACTCTAAATCGTGAACTGGGTAGTTCTTCTCATGCTCCTTCAGCTGTCGAGAAGCATAAGACACTACCCGCCCGTGCTGCATCAGAACGGCACCCAATCCCTGATAAGATGCATCCGTATAAAGCACAAATCCGTCCTCTCCTGATGGAAGAACGAGGACGGGTGCCGACACTAATCTCTGCTTCAGCTCCTGGAAACTAGCCTCACAAGCCTCTGTCCATGTGAACTTCACGCCTTTCCTGGTAAGGTGTGTCAGTGGCATAGCAATGCTCGAAAAGCCCTCGACAAATCGTCGGTAGTAGCCGGCTAATCCCAAGAAACTGCGAACCTCCTGAACTGACTTCGGCTGCTCCCAACTGGTGACAGCCTCGATCTTCTGGGGATCTACTGAAATACCACGGCTGGAAACCACGTGCCCCAGAAAACCGACTGAGGATAGCCAGAATGCGCATTTGCTGAACTTCGCAAATAAGGGCTCCCGTCGGAGGGTCTCCAGAACTATGAGAAGATGCTGCGCATGCTCCTCCTCAGAACGCGAATAGATCAAGATGTCATCAATGAAGACAATCACAAACTGATCTAAATACTCCAGGAATATGCGGTTCATCAAATCCATGAATACCGCTGGAGCGTTGGTAAGCCCAAATGACATTACCAAGAACTCATAGTGCCCATATCTACTGCGGAACGCTGTCTTCTGAACATCTGAATCTCTAACCCTCAGCTGATGATATCCGGACCGCAGATCAATCTTAGAATACACTGTGGTGTCTCTGAGCTGATCAAACAAATCCTCTATCCGTGGTAACGGGTACTTGTTCTTGATGGTTACTGCATTCAACTGTCTGTAGTCGATGCATAACCTCAAAGAACCGTCCTTCTTCTTTACAAACAGAACCGGTGAACCCCAAGGAGATACGCTCGGTCTGATGAACCCTCGGTCTAATAACTCCTGGAGTTGGACCTTTAGCTCGTCCAACTCTTTCGGTGCCATGCGATAAGGAGCCTTAGACGCTGGCGCAGTCCTCGGAATCAGCTCTATAGTGAACTCTATCTGTCTCCTGGGAGGAAGGCCTGGTAGCTCCTCTGGAAAGACATCTGAGAACTCCCGAACAACTGGAATATCCGGAAGAGAGGAACTACTGCTGTCATCCACGCTAATCATCGATAACAGATAACCCTGACAGCCCAGTGATAACAATCTCTGTGCCTGGAGCGCAGAAATAACAGATATGCCGTCGTCTCGGATGCCGGTGAAATCTCACGAGGGTTGGTTCGGAGGCCGAAATGTGACCACCCTCGTCCAGAAATCAATGGTGGCATGGTACGCTGTAAACGAATCCATACCGAGAATGACGTCCAATTCCACCATCTCGAGTACCAACTAGTCATAGAGATTCATCAATTTCAATCCACTTCTCAACACCCAATGAGGTAGAGGTAATATCAACTCTAACATCTCGAGAACTAGCGAATCCACAGTGGGAGTATAACCACCGAAATACCAGTGGTCATCCTTTGACCTTCTAGTTAATGTCCAATACTTTTCCGGAAGGTAAGGACACAGCTAACTTCACATCCTCTGCACTTTTGCCGGTCGTACATCCCAATGTCTCATCAAGATGATCCAATCACATACGCTCAATCTATGAGTCAAAATCTCTCATAAAATAGCATAGCGACGAGCGAGTCGATCAACCATCGCCTCGACATCCCAAACTCTTCAATTCCTCCACTCAAGGTTCAAAAACCTCTAAGGTTAACTCCATAGCAAGGAAATAGAGATACTCTACCTCTCAAGAGTATATTAACATAATCACGAAGTGATTCTTTATTTCATGAAGGTCATCTTCGGCATCTTCCACCCAAAGGTGGTCTAGCCTCGTAAGTGATTCGCTTCAGCGCAAATCATGAGTACGAAGGTACCGCCTTGGTTATCCAAACCAAGTACAAGCGGTAACCCGTAGGAGTCAAGCAATTCGCCCACACTTTTTCGTACTAGCTCAGTCACCATCAAACTGTACCTTTTAGGTCATCAACCAGGTACAGGTGATCCATGGTCAAATTCCCATGGAATAGGATGTATCAATCCTCCACTAACGATGGTAGCACGTACTTACATCAATGTACATCATGTACCCTAAACGTGCCTTTTAGGTCCCTAACCAGGCACAAACAACCCAAAGTCTGAAACACTTTGAACTAGGGTAAGACGATCCTACCTGATCGAGCCAACTACGGTAGCAACCCTAGTTCTCGCTAGCTAATAATAGCTAGAACACGTACTATAAATAGTAAAGTCTGGAAAAACTAAAATCCTTAACCTCCAAAGGTTGTCGACCGATTCGACCTTGGCTTTCCGACTCAACAGTCGATGCTGCTAGAGAATTAACATTCCCCAGTCCAAGATTCATTCACAACGTGTCGACTAGTCGCTCCATGAACGATCACAAATAAGATAGATTGAACATGTCAATCCAACTAAACCAAGTCTACATATCTCTATCCATCCATATGAATATATGATCCCACCAGTTGGGATAGTCTAACCATCCAAATCTAATACTGATACTAAAGTAGGATAGTCTAGAAAGATATACCTTTTGCCGCCTGGAGATGTCCCGTTGCCGCCAGTCCCAGGTTCAAATCACGCCGTGAAACGACTCCGAAAATCCGAAATGTACTCGGGTAGACTCATCTAACCCGAGCTCCGACACCTACCGGTAAGTATCAGATTTAACTCCGACAAATCACGATATATCCACATCTGGCTGATACAAAATAAAGTATCAGATAAACACCGAAAAATCGAAAAACGACATCGAAACCTACGCTCTGATACCAAAAAAATTGGTATCAGAAACATCGTAAATCCAAAGCACTCAAGTATCCGACAACGAGCTCTGATACAAAAAAAAAATAAATCGAAAAAGAAATACCCGAGTATCTCGCAACTGAGCTCTGATAAAAAAATAAGAAACATCGAAAATCCGTAAATACCGAGGTATCCGCAACCTGAGCTCTGATACCAAAAATAAATTGTCACGCCCCGAGACCGGGAGCCGCTGATCCAATAGAAAATCGGACAGCACTCCCCTGTCCGGCGGACAATTTACACAAACACACAGATAATATAACACAACCACGCAGTTTAAAGGGCCTCAGGCCTCCAATCCACACATATATACTGCATAATGACTATACGTCGTAAAACCAAAATCCGAACTCACCTGAGCTGCCAGGGGGCAGGAACAAACCAAAACCAAACGAAGTCCAATATAGGACTCAAAAGTACAATACCTTCGAATAAAACGTGCATACATGGTTAAAAACATACAACGGAAGCATAGGAATACTACAGGGTCCATAACAAAACCACGTAAACCAAAAGAGCTCCTCTGGAGCTGGGGACTGGCTGCTAGGGATCTCCTGGCAGGCATCAACCTGAAATAAAATGTATGGCAACGGGGTTAGTCCATAGCTCAGCGAATACCCAACAGATATGCATAGAAAGTTATACCAACAATTAGGGTTCAGCTAATATAGTCTCATATCAACAGTAGGGAAGACTAGTACTGAACATACTGAGGTAGATACATACCTGAATCCATCTAACCTGTAAAGAGGGTAATAAGTACCAAGGAAATATCAATAGACAGATAATCACAGATAACAGGTCTCCAGTATATGCATGTCAAACAAGTGCAGCAAATAAGTGCAGCAAACAATGCACATGCAAAATATGCACATGGTGCAATGCCATGGTCACCCCCTAACTCCAGTCAAGCCACCGAGACAGGCGATACTGTGTCGGCCGAGTCGGTAGAGCTGTGACACTGTCCGTACTCTGCCATCACTGCTCCTGAGTGACCGAGAGGACAGGATGCTGGTGGAGCTATCGCTCCGCCCCATGTATATATGGGGGAGATATCTCTCTCATCTTCTCTGGTCTATGGGTAGAGAAGGGATCCCTGCTTGCTACCACGCTTCGAAACCACTACCCCTGAGCGGACGAGCGGAGCACTACAGAGCAAATGCACACACCCAGCGGTATCCACTAACCCATGAGTGGCCGTGTGTGCATATCATGTGCCGGAAGACGATTAGGCTCAACCACAAGGGAGTCGCTGATCGCCGGCATGCAACAATACAAGGATGGTGTATGATAGATACACATACCTCCCTCCCCAAGTCCTCAGTATACTAAGTCTCAATCTGAAATCTTATAACAGGAAATACAGGTAACCTACAAGGTATACTGACTGGAAACTACATATCCCTCAAGGTCAAAGGCAGGAGATACAACACGATCTCTAAGCATACATATAGTTATGACAATACCTGAGACTGTATGGAACTACAACATACTAACTCAAGGGTAAACCACATGTATCCAGAACAAGTATAATAACTCAGGGATAAACAACAAGTATCCAGAACAGACATACTAAACAGGGATAGCGTATAATCTTACTGCTATCTATAACAGATTATGCATAATCACATGACAATATCAAAAGAGATAAGTCAAAGGGTACCCGCCTCCAAGAGTAGTAGTCCGTATCAAAAGAGAAGAACCACCCGTCCAATATAATCCGCAACCGTAAGCAAATCAAATCCCTGTATTAGGGATAGATTTAATTAGCTATTACACAGATATAAGTAGCTAATTACTCCCTAAACCAAATTAGGGTTAACCCATTTATCCCATTTCATTTAATTAAATGGAGAGGCTTCTAATTACTCTTTAGATTTAATCATAAATTCCAATTCATCTATGAATCTAACCCAAAGTATAGCTCACGGCTGAGAGCAGAATCAAATGAGCATGCCCATCTCAAACCTATGTAGATTTTCATGGCAATGGTCATAAGATCAATAATACAATTTACTACAACATCTAAACACAAAAACCATTCCCACAATAGATCAAAGATCCTACATGCTCCACACAAATCATTACCTCGTGCCAAGGAGCTCTCGTTCATCCACAGCCAACCCTTACAATTCAAAAATAGATTCTCAAACCCGGGACTTGATGATTCTGCGCAGGTGTGGAGCTTAATTAGATGGAGACCGAATTCCTAACAAATCCACACAAAGCTCAAGGCTGAAGCCGTGAGTTGAAGCTTACCTCAAGAAGATCTCCACTTTAGGAGCTCCCTGTTAGCTAGGGAATTGAAGTCGGGAGGAAACAACAGAACCCTACTCCAATTTAGACCTGCCATCACACCCATATCAGCTTGTATCCAACCTCTCAGTCCATATACTCCATACCAAATCAAAATTACCTAAAGAAGCCCTTACCTAAGTTCTGCCGGACACAACAAGCTCAACCTCTACCGTGGGCGCAAGGTCGCACAGCCACTATTTGCAGGGCAACGGGTAGCTCAACCCTAGATCCCGCTGTAGCATCTACAATCTCCTGGTCAATCCCTAGGCGTTGACTGCATACGGCGAAGAAGAACCGAGGTCGAGACTTGTGCGCACCAAATCGCAGTCGACAGCAGGAGGAGAGAGTTTCAGAGGCTCAACCTTGTGCAAAGGCCTCCGGCTAGGGTTTGCCGGCTTCGATTGTTCGTGGAAGGCGGCGGATTGGTGAAGGAGAAGAGAGGGGGAAGACGATGAAGCAGGGGGCGGCGTCTTCGGCAGTGGCAAGGCAAGAGTGACAGTCCAATGAGTCCTAATCGGCTTATAGGTGGGACTTTTGCACTTTAGTCCCAATGATTTTCGGCTATTTGCACTTTCATCCTTAAGTTTAAAGTTCCTTTGCATAGTAGCCCTTGTAACTATTTATTTTAAATTATAACTTAGTCCCTAATTTATGACCAATGCTTCGGAAACCCCGGAACCTATCCGGTAATCCTCCGAAAATTACCGGGACCTAGTCAAAAGTGTCGGATTTAATATAGCGGACGAGAAGGATTGTGCGGGGAAGTGAGCCGACGGGCTCGGTACAATCCGAGGGACACGGAAGCTGCGGAAGAGTACACCGGTGGATCGATTAGGACGTATGCGACGCCCGAGGGACGGGAAACCGGGAGGAAGCACGCTCGAGGGGCGAAAGGTCGGAGTCGGGTTCGGGTGAGCCTAACTCCGGTTGGCCAGAAATCACCCTGAAGACGAAGAACCAAAGACTGGTCAGTTTGACCATGTCAAACAAGGCGCTCGAAAAAAGAAAATTTTAATTGCTACTAAGGAGACTCGATCCCATGACCTCACCTAAGATAGATTGTCATGGTTACCAGTTGGGATAGCAATTAATGATACTAAAAGGCTGCCGATGATTCTACTTGAAGATGATAACATCGAAGTCTAAAGCAGATGATAAAATCTTAAAGGATAAAACCTTATCCTTGAATCAGATCCAATGGATGCAATTTAATCCCATCTAAGATCAACCATCCAGATTACATCCATGGATCAACGGCCAAGAGAAAAGTGATCAACAATCAACAATCCAGATTTATTCTCTTAGGCTATAAATAGACTTAGAGGTTTTACTTTAGAAATTCAATTAATTCATTCTTGTAAACTCCCTAAAAGTCTAGCGTGCTATTTTTGTAAGGCTTCTCCGCCAGAAGGAGATTTTTATTGAGCGTCCACTGCCTTGGAAGCAACGTTCTCAGTTGCGACCAAGTTTCTTTTTTTAAAGATGAGTGCCTCCACTTTCATAATTTTTTTTCCCGTCTATTCACCCCCTCTAGCCGGTCCAACCCGATCCAACAGATTCTACGGCCGGTTGCGAGTTTATCTCGATGTTAGATGCTTACCAAGGCTACCATCAAGTCCCGCTTGCTCCGAAGACCAGGAGAAAGTCAGCTTTGTGACGGTCGACGACACATATTGCTACAACGTCATACCTTTCAGCTTGCGCAACGCTGGTGTTACGTACCAGCGGATGATGGACAAAGTCTTCAAGTATCAGATCGGGAGGAACATCGAGGTATACGTGAACAACATTCTAGTAAAAACTAACAAGGGAAGAGACATAATAGCCGACCTCGAGGAAACGTTCACCACCTTGAGAGCCAACCGATTGAAGTTGAACCCGGTTAAGTACCTGTTACGCGTAAAAAGTGGCAGGTTCCTGGGATACATGGTGACGGAGAGGGGAATCAAAGCCAATACGGAAAAGGTAAAAGTCATTCTGGATATGCCACCCCCATGCAACTTCAAGGAGGTGCAACGGCTGAATGGAAGGATCACAGCGCTATCCCAATTCATCTCCAAATCCGCAGACAAGACCCTCCCATTCTTCAAGATTTTGAGGAAAGCTGCCAAGTTTGAGTGGGACGACCAGTGCGAGAAGACTTTTACAGAATTGAAGGCTTATCTCGCCTCCCTCCCCCTTCTTCGCAAACTTATGGCGGGGGAGACCCTGTTTGTCTACCTGTCGGCCGCAGAGCAAGCAGTAGGCTCGGCGCTCGTCCGGGAGCAAGATCGGGTGCAATATCCTGTATATTTCTTCGGACACCTTCTAAAGGACGCCGAGACACGCTACACCGCGATGGAGAAACTGACTTATGTCTTGGTCTTGATGGCTCGAAGGTTAAGACCATATTTCTTAGCTCATCCCATCGTGGTCCTCACTAACAGCCCGCTCGCCCGAGTCCTCACTAATCCCGAGGCTTCGGGCAGGCTAATCAAATGGACTACGGAATTGAGCGAGTACGATATCGAGTACCAGTCTCGCGCCACTATCAAGGCCCAAGCACTTTCCGACTTCATGCTAGAAACCGTCCCAGAGGCCGAGGCCTAAGGAATGTGGAAGGTTTATGTAGATGGGTCATCCAACATCTAGCATAGCGGGGTCGGAGTGCTACTAATTTCCTCGCAGGGAAACACGTTACATCTATCCATCAGGCTCCACTTCAAGGCTACCAATAACAAAACTGGGTATGAGGCAATCCTAGCGGGGCTGCAAGTAGCCCAACATATGGTGACTTGAATTTATTTTAAATTTGTATCATTTAATTTTTTTGATACTCACTAAAATTCATTGGTATTAAAAAAAAAGAGGTCTTTAAAATAATCAATTATTTTTATGAAAAAGTGTTTAATGATCCTTAATATATAAAAAAAAAGTATTTTGAGATTTTTTTTAGTTTGTCTATGTTTTTAAAAAATAAAAATAAATCTCCTTGAATCTAGTTTTTTTTAAGGAAGAATAAAAAAATGCACCTCTTATTATTAGTTTTGTAAAAAAATCCTCTAATTTTAATAAATATCAAAATAATACCTTATCCATTTTTTTATTTTGAAAATACACTATAGTAAATTGTTTTAATAACTATTACAACATATTACTTTATTCAAAACTACTACATATACAACAATTTTATTAAAAATTATCAAACATAAAATAAAATTTTCAAAATTACTCATAGCAACTTTGACCAAAACTTTTATATATTACTAGTGATTGCGCACATGCATTGTGTGTATAATATAATATATAAATAAACATAAATTTTATCTCATCCAAAGATGAGAATTTATTTAGTCGAAATTTAAAATTTTAATTTTGAAAATTTTAAATATAATTTCAAATTAAATTTTAAAATTATCTTTTTTGAATTTGATAAATTATTTTCTAAAACTTTAATTTTAAATTAAGATTTGAATTTTTCTTTTAAGATTTGTAATTATATATTTATCTTTTAAATTTATATTTTTAAGATTTAAGATTTTATTTTCAGAATTTTAGAATTTGAAAAATAAGAAGTTGAAATTATAAATAAGCCTTCAAAGTCTTTTCTGTGTGAAAAGAAAATAGAACATTAATGTAATTTAATTTTGGATTTACCAAATCAATTGAGAGTTGGTTAATAAAGGGTCCAAATTATAATTAAATAGTAAGATATATATAGTATGATGTGTAAATTTTATCTCATTCTAAGAAGAAAATTTATTTAATTAAAATTTAAAATTTTAATTTTGGAAGTTTTAAAATATAATTTCAAATTAAAATTTGAAATTATCTTTTTTAAAGTTGATAAATTATTTTCTAAAATTTTAATTTTGGATTAAAATTTGATTTTTTTTTCTTTTTAAGATTTGTAATTATAGATTTATCTTTTGAATTTGTATTTTTAAGATTTGTGATTTTATTTTCAAAATTTTTAGAATTTGAAAAATAAGAAATTAAAATTTCTAATAAGCCTTAAAATTTTTTCGGTGTGAATAGAAAAAAAGAACATTAACATAATTTAATTTTGGACTTCACCAAATCAATTGAGGGTTGAATAGTAAAGAGTCTAGATTCTTAATTAAATAAATAAGAAGTTGAATTACTAATAAGCTTTAATTTTTTTTCAGTGTGAAAAAAGGATATTAACGTAATTTAATCTTGGGCTTCACCAAATTAATTGCGAGTTGAATAGTAAAGAGTTCAGATTCTTAATTAAATAGTAAGATATATATAATAAGACGCGTAAATTTTTTTCTCACACTAAGATGAAAATTTATTTAGTTAAAATTTAAAATTTTAATTTTGGATTTTTTAAAATATAATTTAAAATTAAAATTTAAAATTATTTTTTTGAATTTGATAAAATTATTTTCTAAAATTTTAGTTTTGGATTAAGATTTAAAATTTTCTTTTTAAGATGTGTAATTATAGATTTATCTTTTGAATTTATATTTGTTTAACTTAATTTAATTTTATGCTTCACCAAATTAATTAAGAGTTAGTTATTAAGGGATCTAGAATTTTAATTAAATCTAAGATAATAATTTTGTGAAAACTTACTAATTGCTTAGTAATTTTTAATAAAGTCATTACACATGGTTTTGGAAAATATTATTAAAATAGTGTAAAAGAGAATTTGACTAAATCAAAGTAATTTTATTAACTAAAAAATTAAAGAATATTTTAATATAATAATATTCTATATATAATAATTTTTTACATGGTAATAGGTTTAATAAAAAATCTAATAAATGTTTTTTTAATAAAAATAAGACACCTTTTATTGATGATAAAAATTAAGGACACATTTTGTTTTTAATTTTTTTTTTTTAATTTTGAAAGCTTTAAAGTTATCAAAATATTTTTCACTTAAAAGGTTTATTATTAATAGTCTTAAAGAACTTCAAAATTAAAAAAACATAGATAAATTTAGAGGAAAACATCCCAGTGAATTTACAAAAAAAAATCATTAGTAATATTAAGAAATTCGTTTATGAAAAAAATATCAAAATATTTGAGCATGAGAACAATAAAAACTATAAATTTAATTTTATTTGTTTATTAATTTATTAAAGTACTAATAAATTATCCTAAAATCCTTAATATCAAACTCAAATTCTTCCTTAGTCATTCTTTCAAAAATAATTATTTTTACTAATTTTTTTTACTTCAACTCTCTAAGAAATTTATTTTTACTTATTTTTTTTACTTCAATTCTCTAATATACTCTGATTTATCTAATTATCTTTTTTATAAAAAAATCAAAATGAAATATAATTTATTTAAAATTTAGTATTTTAAATTCAGTCTAAACCAATTGATTGGCATGAAGTCCGAATCGATTGATTAAGAGAAAAAAATAATATTTAATTGGATAAAAATAAACTTAAATAATATAAAATTGAAGTGGAATTATATTTCAATTTATATATATATATATATATTTTTACCTAAATGGACCAATCGAATCGGGTTACAGAATGGGACCCAACCGAAACGGATTTGGTAATCCGGAAACTCCCCCATGATTTCAACGCCGGTATGCAAACGTTCCAGGGATGATCCTGTCCATCCAAACAATAATCTTGCCCTTTGGACCGTTTAGATCCGATGTCCATCTGCTTTTTCGGCTACTCTCTGTTTGATTTCTCTCGATTCTTCTAGAAAAGTAGTTGCTCCGCTTCAACTAGATAACACCCAGCCTGATCCGTTCTCTTCCCGTCGAAGAAAGAGTTGCTCTGTCGAACGCGTGGAAAGTGGTGAGCCATGGCCGATGCTTCCTCCAGGATCACCGTTCTCGTCACTGGCGCCGCTGGTCGCACAGGTTCTGGCCCATCGCGCATTCCCTTCCTTTTCCGGCTCTCGCTTCTTTTTTCTCCACGTATTTTTTTGTTTGTTTTTAAGTATGAGAAGTTAAACTTCAATTTTTGTTCACGAGACGTTTGGATATGGAATAAATACAAAAGCGATGCAACCACTTTATCTGATCTTTTTCTGACGGGATTTGGAAAATCCCTAATTTTGCAAGAATTTGTAGTTAAAATTTGGACCGAAAGTATTCTTTGGAACTTAAGAATGGGCGAATTCAACTTGCATTTTTCCCCCAGACCTAGATAGTGTAGTTTGCAATAAAACGGAGTGTTGGTAGCTGTGTGCGTCGTTGATTCATCCAAACTTAAGATAGATGATTGAATATATCGATATAAAAGTGCTTCGTATTATTAAAAAATCCTGAGAAAAGAGAATGAGGTAGCGAGAAATTGATGCCGAATGAACAATTGCGTATATGAAAATGGATAAAAAAATCTGAAAAAGTGTAACAACTGAATATTAAACTGAGAATGAAAAGAACAATTCATTACGAAAGTGCTCTCTTACGACTGTGGATTCTACTTTATTTGGTGTTTTGGAAATTTGACTTATCTGATCCTATATGAGACACATAGAAGGATGTTACTTACAAAAAGAAGAATTCATAGAAAGGTCATTGCAGTTTTACAAGGACTAAGATCCTGTGAGATTTAAGCTAACAATCTAATTCTGGTTGCATTGCAGCAATAGTTGTGAGTACTACTCATGCCTATCACAGAACACAGAGGCAACAAGAACACTAAATGCTTCTGTGTGTGCACGCATGCATGCTCAATCAATTGAGTTTCACCATGTTTGTAATTTTTTACTTCAGGGCAAATTGTCTTTAAAAAATTGAAAGAAAGGTCAGATCAGTTTATTGCAAGAGGACTTGTACGTACCGAGGAGAGTAAAGAAAAGATAGGAGGAGCTGATGACATTTTTGTGGCAGACATAAGGGATGAGAATGCTATTGTTCCTGCTGTGCAAGGCATAGATGCACTGATAATTCTCACAAGTGCTGTGCCAAAAATGAAGCCAGGATTTGATCCAAGCAAAGGGGGAAGGCCTGAGTTCTATTTTGAAGATGGGTTATATCCTGAACAGGTTATATTTCTCTGGTCAATCTCTTCCTGCAATTTTTCCTTTCTTTTCTTTAATCTAACCTAAGATTTCCCCATGATTTAGGTTGATTGGATTGGTCAGAAGAATCAAATTGATGCAGGTAACACAAATTCTCTAAAGATTTTTTTTTTTCATTCTAAACAATCATGTATACGACTAACAGAGCTATTTTTTGCAGCCAAAGCAGCAGGTGTAAAGCATATTGTTTTGGTTGGTTCTATGGGTGGAACAAACCCAAATCATCCATTAAATAGTCTTGGGGATGGTAACATATTGGTAATTATCCTTTTTCCTTAGAACTATTATTTTTGTTATTAATTTTCTCTATTTATTTTACTGTGTTACTTATAAATAATTTTATTTTATTTTGTGATGACTAATTCCAATTAATATTCCAAATACATGTAGAATTGTTAGTGAGCATTGCATAAGCAGCATACGACACATACCTTTTTTTTTCTGGTCATATGACAAACATCTCAAATTCTCAATCAAATATTCTTGGCCTATTTTATATAATAAAGGTTTCCTGAAATAGCAATGATTATTTCAGGACTAGATAAGTACATAGTACATGATTAGCAGGTGCTTGAATAATCTCATCTATAATGCTCAAGTTATTGGGTATCAAATTATGATATGAGATTGCTTTGCACCAGGCGCAAGAAACAGAATTAAAGCTAGCAACATACTGCATTTTGAACTGTTCTTCTGATGTCCAATTGACTGAAGACAACTTTTGAAATTATCAAACTGTTAAGAAGGAAAATTCTCTATTTTACTTGAATTCAGATGAGCAATTAATTGTGTAATTATGCTGATTAGCTTGAGATGGATAATCTGATAAAGAAACTTTACAGTTTACATACACTTCAAAATCATTCCCAATAAAATTAGAGTCAATATATAAATATAGCACATTTTTTAACCTTTTTCTCAAATGTAGCATAACTTTTCATTTTTCTCAATCCATTATCATGTAGGTTTCATGGTAAAATCAAGCATCCTCTGTTAATTCAATGCCAAATCAGCATTTTAATGTAAACTAAATGGAGTCATGGCGGATGCTAGATTTTAACATAAAATTTAAAGGTTGTATTAAATTTGGAAAAAAAAATTAAAGATTTTGTTATATTTATGTATTAACCATTAAAATTAGGTTTAGATTGAGTATTTTATGTGTGCTGAACTGATGTTCAACCTCTAAAGTAGACTGGATTTCGATTGTAAATCAGCTTGAGTGGTAGGCGGTTTGGTTGCTCTCAACTTAAACCTATCACAAGAAAACCATGACACCTGAAATTGGTTTGATGCCTAAATTAACCTTTTATGTAAGCTTTGTGATTAATGTACTATATGAATATGCAATTATATCATCCAAATTACTACTGGATTGAAACAAGTTCATAACCTCCCCTTTGCAACATGGATGTCCTTAGGAGTCTGCATCTATCTTAGCCACTTAAAATGGGATAAGCACTTTTTAAAAGATGTAGGATAAGCCCAAACAGTAAAATGCTTTGCTCAGATTGCCTTCAGATTAATGTGCATGAGTAATTTGTTGAGACTAGGTTTTGGCTTGGGTATTCAACTAGTTGCTTAGTAAGAATTATCAGAGTGTTTTTTTTTAAAAAACGCGTGTGAGTAAATGATAGCATTGATGGCTATTGAAAAAAAAAATTATGTCCTGTCACGATTAGTTTCTCTGCTGCAGGTATGGAAACGAAAGGCAGAACAGTACTTAGCTGAATCTGGTGTACCTTACACGATTATAAGGTATGGCTTATCAATCTGTGTTTGTCTATGCCGACATGATTACTGGTCAATCTCAATTCTTTTTATCCTTAATTTAAATCTCAAATCCAAATAAACCAAACCAGGTCAACTAATTAAGCATCAACTTCTTGTGCAATACTGATAGTATGGTTGTTAGATATTTGGCTTTTGTTCAATCCAAATTGAACTATAGGTATTTAATTATTTTATAACTGAAGTCAGTTAGGTTCAAATTTAACCCGAATCCATTGTATTATACCCCAAATTAGGTGTCACTACCAGCATCAAGATGGTGCCATTTCACTCAGGCTAATATCGAAATTGGCACTGAAATCAAAATAATAAACCTTGTTCTACATCACACACGCAAAGTCCAAGCATGCAAAGGTTCTTTTTCTCGCAGATAGACCAATTTGGGGTTTTTAAGTTGGGACAAGACAAGTCGCTTGCCCTGATGATCCCTTCTATTTCTAATTTTACCGAGGATGTGTTGAAAGTAGATTTGATGTTCATCTTTCAAGATTATCAAAAGTTGGTTCAATGGGATTAGAAAAAATGAACCATTTAAATCTCTTTTCCAAATCAGTGCTAGAGAATAATCATCCATGTCAGGCTAATATCCTTAATTCCCTTCAAATGAGAACCATATCGAAAGTTTTGGCCAACATAATGATGCTTGAGTGCTTGATCAGCCCTATAAATATTTACCATATGAAGATGCTTGCTCTTTAATGATAGGGGAATTCATGCCATTCTGTATGCTATATACCCTTCTGCTGCCTTGGTGCGGCAAACGTCTAGATCTATCTCAGCACGTTGCTCACATTTCCTTGTCGTGGCAACAAAGAATGATGCAGGATGATAGAAGAGATGGATGAAGAAGGTTACTAGTCGAGCAGAAGCGTAAATAGTAAACTAAGGGAATGAACCTCCCAAAGGTTATAATGACAGGGTGATTAATCAACTCCCCGAAGTGACAGTGAATGTTGTAATGTCATTTTATGCCATTCATGCTAAGTTTCATGGAATAGACTCCATTCCGATCTGTTTGGATGACAAACTACAGAATTGGAAGGTCGCGATGGTTCGGTCCCTATTCCAAATTGTATTTTTCTTCTAAATAATCCACTCCTAGAGATTGTGTACACGTACTTGATATGCAAGGTCCAATACAATGAAATCCCGTCCTTTCTCTAAAAAAATATTCATCAAAGGGAAATGCTGAAAGATAGGTTATAAAAAACACTGCATTTCCTTCTCTTCACATTGTTTAGGAGAGGAAAGTGTCCTCAACATGAATAGTGTGATTGACGACAACTGAATTCTTGTCGATGGATCAGGCCTGGAGGTTTGCTCGATAAAGATGGTTCACAGAGAGAGTTGGTGGTGGGAAAAGATGATGAACTTCTCCAAACTGAAACCAAATCTATACCAAGAGCTGATGTTGCAGAAGTCTGCATTCAGGTACTGCTGCGGCTTTTATTTTATAACCACACAAATTGTCTTGCTCTTCCCTGTAGCAGATAGATTACTGGGTTATCTACCAAACAAATCCCTGAATTTCTTCATAAAATTGCTATTCACTTTAACAGGTTCTGCTAGACGAAGAGACAAAGTTCAAGGCTTTTGATCTGGCATCGAAGCCTGAGGGTGCTGGTACTGCAACAAAGGATTTCAAGTCATTGTTCTCCCAAATCACAGCTCGGTTCTGAGCACGTGAGTAGCATTTTCCTTCCTCGACGAGACGATGACTACAATTGTGGTGCCTAGAAGAACTTACCAATGATGGAATAAATTATAAAATTAAATTGTGTTTTATACTGAAAAAATATATTTTGAGATGTGCTGCAGCTTTAGCTTTCGCATGATTCTTGTGATGACTAAATTATAATACAGTTCACCCAGTTCAAATTACTAGCAGTTTTTGTGCAAATATTCTTTTATCATTTTCATTCTTACTGACTACGAAAATTCCAAATGGTTTCATGAAAAGAAACCATTAGAACTTCATAGGAATTTATGTGCTTGAGAAAATAATTAAAATAGGCATATAATTGCTTATTTATGAGTGGATTAATTTGCTTTGCAGTTGTATTAAAAAAATTTCTAGGCAATATGTCCATAAGATTAAAATTTGATTGTTAGATGAATCTAACATCATGCAATTTATGGATTGTAATATTTTGGTATATTTATTCAAAAATATATATCTATCCAAACAATATTCTTTGATGTCTCAACAAATAACAACCACTGTTTAAATGCAGTAAAATAAGTGGAATTTATAACCTACTTCGACAATATTCAACTCAATGTATGGGTTTATGCTCATAATTTTTGTGGTATTTTTATTTTTAAAAAATAATGATTGAAAAATTAAAGAAAACACTGATCAACGACTATTTAATTCTATTAACTTCTAAATAAATTTAAAAGTTAAAAATATTAATATCAAATAAGAAGGTATAATTCATTTTCATATTGGATAATAACAAGGGGCGAGCAGATAATCGATAAAATCAAATGAATCGATGAAATCTAAAAATTAAATTTGGTTAATTCATTTTTTTAAACAATTAATTTGGTTTTCAATTAATTTGGTTCAGTTTTGTTTTTAAAATTTAATAAAAATACTAATTTAATTATTTTATATTTAAAAATATAATTAATTAAATAAAATTTTAAATTGATTAATTTGATCGAAAATGATATTTAAACATTTTAGTTTGTTCGATTTTCATAGAAAAATTTGATCTATTTTGCGTTGATTCACTAAGCAGTGACGTCGATTCTGGGACGTTGAGTTTCTAGACCGTTCACTGCGAGCGCTTCCCGTTTACCCTGACGACCGGTGAAAAATTTCCGTGTGATCGAATTGATCGCCCGAAGTTGATTGAAAAAACCACGTTAACCATTTTTTACTAAGCAGTGACGCCGCGATCACAGATGACACCTAAGAAATCATCTTTAAGAGTGCCGATGCAGAACTGCTTCTGCAATTTTGGAAGAGACAGCCAAGAAATTAGAATCTGGATGTAAAATGCTAGTGAGATAACTTTGCATTTATAGACAAGTTTTGTTTAAATCAAAGAATTAATGAACTGGTTCGTCGTAATGCCTCTCCAAGAAGTTCCTAATCTATCCAACGTGGACTTAATATAATTCATATAAGGTCTAAGATATCCAATATTAATTTTTTTTTCAATTTTTCGTTATTACATTTAATATCTCGAAGAAGTCCAAATAAATAATAGATAGCATATTTGAACTCCTTGTAACCTCAGAAATTCACGGGAACTGAAATTTGTGAAATCAGAACTCTCTAGGTCAATCAGTGAGTTTTGGTCAAAATCCACTGATTTGAGAGAATTTCGATTGTAAAAATTTCAGTTCCCGTGAATTTCCGAGGTTACAAGGAGTTCAAATATGTTATCTATTATTTATTTAGATTTCTCCAAGTTGTTAAAATTTAATAAAGAAGAATTAAAAAGATCACACATTGAGGCTGTTGGGCCTGAAATAAATTGCATATCATGTCCATGTTGGGCCTGATATGATATTTTAGATTTAATTTAATAAAAAATATTTTAATTAATTTAAACATTAATATTCAAATCTAAATTAAAAAATATGCATGTTTCAATTCACTTTAATTATTTGATGATAAATTTTTATTTTATTTTATTTTTTTTTTAATTCTTAAAATTTATTTTTGAAAAAAAATTCAAGTCAAAATTAAAAAGCAGAGAACTTCAAAAACAATAGAAAAATAACATCGATGGATCGATGTGGCGTTGGACGAAGTTGGTCGGAGATCTCCCGTAACCCCAATTGGTCGACGTCTTAGCCATCGTCGCTGTGGCAGTCGATGACGATTCTATCGAAGTCGAATAGTTTTCATATCTGGTCCAACGTAATTTTGATATTTTTCTCATGTTATGCATGTATTCATTTAGAAGTGAAAAAAAAAACAGAAGAGGAAAGAGAAAAAAAAATATAAAATAGAGAGAGGAATGAGAAGAGAGGAGAAGAAAAAGAAAATAGGTGGAGAAAAGAAAAAAGTGATTGACAGAAGGATAAAATAAGAAAGATAATAAAAAAAATGTATTTTTGATAAAAAGTATATATATATATTTTTGATAAATATCAAAGTAAATTGTTCCCTTAAATTGATAAAATGTCGAAAAAATTAACATTCATGATTATATACTATAAATATATGTCTCGATCGAGTATCTGTGGTCGAGTTAAATTGAAAAGTTAATTTCTTATTTTTTATTTTATTTTTTAATTATTTGATTTGGGAATTATTAAAATTTCCTCTGAGACGAGTGGGCTCCACGGCCAGGTTACCTATCCCGAGCAGGTCACGGGTCGCCTATATTTTTGCCCCAAATCGTGATCCGTTAGGGTTTGCCCTACCGAGCGAACGCTGCGATACCTTCTTCTCGCCGGCTTGCACCCGTCGCCAATCCGGGAGATCCTGCTACTTCCTCTGTTTTCTTATTAACTTCTTCGTCTTTCATTTCTCCTTCAGGTTCGGTTTATGCCCTTGGCCTGGAAATGCCCTGCCTTAACCTCCTTTTCTGTTTGATCCTGTTGAAGATCTCGGTTTTTTTTTTATCTCTATTGTTGTTTCTGTTTTGGTTACTCTTTATCGAAAAATTATGCTTGGGATCTTTTATATATATTCTCGTTCATGTTATGCCGATGCTATTAATGCAGTTTGTATGCCTTCAAAAGTTTGAGGTTTTTTGGATGTTTTCCATTTATTTGTTATGTAGTTACCTTACACGGCTTGATGCCGTAGTTTTGAAAACAGTATTTGTATGATTTTAAAGTTTTTTTTTCCTTTAATATTGTGGTTAGTTAGGTGGTATTTGTTTGTTAGCATCTTCTATTAGGTTAAGGTAACTTAGTTGATATTGAAAAATTGAGACCTGATCCGCTGACTTCACTGGTGTATGGAAATAGAGTATTGAAGTTATGTTTTTTTTAAAAAAAAGATGATTCCGGAGTGCAGGCTGTCATGCTTCTTCAATCATGTGCCTTATCATTAATTGTTGTTTTNTTGACTTTTCGCAGCGCACATTTATGCTATCAGCAACGCGCATTGTATGCTGCGAAGTTCAAAGCTGTTGAAAATCATAAGTTATCCGCAGCGCACATCCGCATGCTGCGAAAGGCCTTTTCCACAACGCGCGGATGCGCGCTGCGGAAGGCCTTTTCCGCAGCGCACGAATGCGCGCTGCGGAAGAGGTTTTCCGCAGCGCACGAATGCGCGCTGCGGAAGAGGTTTTCTGCAGCGCGCGAATGCGCGCTGCGGATAGTTACCATAGAAAATAAAAAAAAATCACATGCTCAGTTATATCGAACATATTGTATAATAAAGCAAAGAAAGACAATTCCTAATGTTTAATTTGCATACACAAATTCTCACATGTACAGAGCAAGTTTTGATACATCATGTAGCACATGCTCAGTTAGTATCGAATTCTGTTTTACAATGATAATCAGATTTTTCTTGGTTTAGTGATAACTTAATTAAACATAATACCCTACAAAATCGAAAGCTTAATTAAACCTCTGAAGCTGCAATATAGCCTCCGCAGGACCCAAATGACTTGGTAAAAGTTCCCATCATGATATCAACATCAGCTGGATCTACCCCTAGCAGCTCACATACACCTCTGCCAGATTTTCCAACAGCGACTATGCTGTGTGCCTCGTCCAAATATATGTATGCCTGACCCAGACAGACAATAGCTGTTACTGCACGAAGAGAAACTCCATACATGTAGGAAAAACATCAAATTTATTTGCTAAATAAATGTAGTTAAGGGGATAGAAAATGGTGAATATGTACTAGAGTAGAATCTCAACATGGGACTTTGACAAACCTTGTACTTCTTGCAGATAACTACTATCTCAAACAACTTAGAGAACTCTCCTTCCATACTGTATATTCCTTTCACAATGACCATTATCTTCTTCCATGGTTTGCCAGTGCCAGGCTGCCCCTTAACTATCTGCTTTCTCAGTAACTCTTCCAACTGAGACGGACCTATCCATCCAAAATAAACCAATCTTTCAACTAAATAATTCTAAAAAAATCAAAAATACTAAGAAATTATGTATTTGTTCACTCTTATGTTATTCGTTATGGGAACTAAGCAAAATGAAATCTTGTTGTCTTTAGAACAAGAAAGAAAATGGGAAACAAACCATTATTTGAACACCATATGCTGAATATAAGTCATAAAACTGATCAGCACAAGGATGAGTAGGACAAACCTGCACAGAGATCAGAAAATTGGAAGATGTTTGTATTATGATTGTGACTATTCAAAACAACTATTTAATCACAAGGAATTATAGCATGACAAAACAAATTATCTACCATAGATAGACCAAGTCCCTCGTCGAATTGACTTGGATTTTCTGGTAATGATGACTGCAGAGGAAAAGGAACAAAGTATTGCTGAGTCATGCTAGACTCATCTATTCCAAGAGAATGGGCAGTGATAACAATCCCATCAGCAGGAACCTAGAATTAGTTCAACATAACAGTTTCAGAGGAATTTACATGAACATTTTGGCAGCAATGATAAAATGTCAAATGCCTACCAGATCACCGATCTTGAGGGGAACAACATCACCGACTACAAGATCAAAAATTGAAACTTTAATTCTCCTGCCACCTCTAATTACCTGGACAACACAAAGTAGATGAAAAGATAATAAAGTTGAAAAATAAAAGTACATTAAAATGCTATGAACCCACCTCCAAATGTATGTTCCGCTTCTCCTCATTCAAATTTTGGAATTGTAGAGACTGTCTATAATCACTGAAAGCTAGCATAAAATGCAGAAACCATTACAAATTTACTGGGACACAAATCACGTTGATCATGGAAAAGAATCAATGCGTGAATTAGCAGATCAGAAGCAATATTTAGTCTCAAAAGACAGAAATAGATGTGCCTGTGCAACTTATGATGTAAAATGGCAAATTTTTCGAATTTATAGTCTGTCTCAGATTCCCAACATCCTTTAGTTGATAATATCAAATCAATCTCACATGGAGGCCAAATAGTAGGATCTAATCATGGAAAAGCAATGACAGACTGGACATTTTCCCCATTACGATGTGTGGGACTATGATGAGCTAGTAAGAAAAAGGATGAAAGATCACAGACCTGTTACAAGTATGACAATAATAACAGCAAAGACAATGCTCCCTCCATCATACCATCCTTGATCAATACTCTGAAGAAGAAAACATTATCCATTTTTTTCCATTGGAACGACTAACAAACATTGTAAATCAACAACTTGACAAACAAAGGGCCAAGCAAATGCTAAATTAGAGAGCAGATATGAATATGCCCGAGAGAAGCAAAGAACAATGTAGATAAGAAAAACTAAACCAAAAACTAATAAGAAATACATATCAAAGACATGTGAAGGATTTGTTTGATAATTAAGAATCATTTGCAAGAAACACCAAAAAAAATAGTTGTGATTCCAAGGTTCGACATGGGATTGCATACATAAACCTTCTGTACAACAAAGTCCTATTAAGAGAAATGCTCCAATATCAAATAACCATCAATTCTTCATATCAAATTGAGTCCTTAATATTCTCTCACTTCTGGGATCCAAACTACTAATGGCAAACAATGAATTTGTTTAGAACTCAAGCAAATTAAGTCCCAATAGTACGTGCATGCATGTGATATGCAACATGAGGCATGTGCAAAGCAATGTAAGAGAGAGCTATTTCAAACAGATATATTGCTTTTTACGGAGTGTAAGAGATGCTACAGGTGAGATAGGTGAAATAATTTAATACTTAGTATAGTTTAATAACATTGGATCATAAGCCTTACGTATACAAATGGATTCATCCAATGAAGATAAGGAAATCATATATAAACAGGAAAGATAATCTCTACAAATAACAACTAAGAAAATACAGAGAAGAATGAGAATGATTGTACATAAACCAGGAACATATAAATTTACTAGTCTAAAGAACCCAGACCAGGGATATAATGATATGGGAAAATAATTGTGACTCAAGGTACAAATATTTGAAAATTTTGAAAAAAAAAACAACTAAAATTCATGAATAGAGGCGCATACCAATTTTCGTACATCAGTCTTTCAGAACACATACCAATTTTTTTCACAAATTTGTTTTCGGGCAAAACAACAAATTTTTTTCACAAATATACATCAGTCTTTCAGAACGCATACCAATCAAGAAGCCCTAGCGCAATCCAAACAACAAATATACATCAAGCTTTCAGAACAAAAACTAACACTACAAGAAAAATCAATTTTACCGACGGAATTTCTGACGGAATTTAAATTCCGTCGGTAATCTACCGACGGAATGAATATTCCGTTGGTATCTACCGACGAAATTAAAATTCCGTCGATAAACTTGGTTGCGCATATTGGAAGTACCGACGGAAAGATAGTTCCGTCGGTAATTACCGACGGAATAATAATTCCGTCGGTAATTACTGACGGAAAAATATTTCCGTCGAAAAATTTAGGAGTCCCGCCTGAAAATCGCGCCTTGTAAATGAACCGAAACTTCCGACGGAACGGATTCCGTCGGGAATTCCCGACGGAATTTCGGTTCCGTCGGAGGATCCCGACGGAACATGAATTCCGTCGGGAATCCCCTGTTGCTGGCCGAATTGAAGAGTGTAGCCACGTCGGCTACGCCCCCGACGGAAACCCTATTCCGTGGGGAATTCCTGACGGAACGGGAGTCTGTCGGGATATCCCGACGGAATCAGTTTTCCGTCGGGAATCACAATATTTAGGGCCCCGAACTCTCCCATTTCTCTCTCGATTTCTCTCCCGGCTGCGGCGGCGCGATCTCCCTATGGCGAGTTACATCCTTTTCTCATCTTTTTTTCTCATCCCAATATTTAGTACATCCTTTTCTCATCTTTTTTTTCTTCACGGCGAGTTACTCAACGGCGACGGCGACGGCGAGAGGCGACACGCAGTCCTCAGCGGCCACGGGTGTGCGCTCGCAGCCTTGGCCGCTCGGCCGGAGCCGCCGGTTGCCTGGCCGGCTCGGCTGGGGCCGCTGGCTGGCTTGGCGGCTCGGCCGGGGGCGCTGGGGCGTCTGGCCTCCGGGGCCTCTGGCCGCCGGGGCCGCTGGCTGGCTTGGCGGCTCGGCCGAGGGCGCTGGGGCCTCTGGCCGACAGGGCGCTGGGGCCTCTGGCCGGCAGGGCCGCTGGACAACTCTATTTCATGCTATTTAATTGATGCAGGGCCGCTGGACAACTCTATTTCATGCCATTTTAATTGAAGCAAAGTGAATGCTTTCTCGTTTCAATTCCAATTTGAGAGAGGGAAGTAGAAGAGACTTCTTAGTCCAATTTATCTAGTAAAATTATAAATCCCAACTTCATCTTCGATATAACATATTCCTGTTTGAATGTAGATGAGACTGATCCTCAACCAGGGAAGCCTACACTGTGGCAACAAACTCAATATTCACCAACGGCCAAGCATGCATACACAGGTAGATGTAATTTATATTTTCCCTCATCAACTGAAATTGTCCTCTTTTGTTGCAAGTTGGCGCAAAATCTAAGCTTTGGGGGTGATATTATCATTTAACCCGTGGTTCTTGTTACTGCTACTGTGGTAAAAATTAATCAGGTTGAATCTTCAGTATATACTTTTTGGAGTCTTGTAATTATTTGATCAAACATATTTATTTAAACTAAGCTTGATGTGATATAACAAATTTTGGCTGAAGATATATATGATTGTTGCCTGTCTCAAATTGTTTGAAACGTAGATAAATCTGAATTTTACCTGTTCCGTTGTGTCTTTATTGTAACTTTCACCAAATGGTATGCTGCAGGAGGCATCAACTTCACTGTTCTCGAGCCTTGTTGTGCCAGAATTTCGAGAAACTTATTAACTGTGATCCTCATTTGAAGCTGCTTAGTCAGGTATCAACTTCACTATGCTCAGGTAATAAGAGCTCCCACCACATCACCTGCAAAAATAAGTTAACTCCCCCTAAATTGTAATCTAACACATCTTAATTTGGAACATGAGTTAGTATGAGTTGAAACCATACAAGAATTTGCATGTGTCGAGTTAGCATAATAAGAATTAGCATGAGTTGAGTTAAGCCAAAGGCTTCCAAGGCCAGTTTTTTCTTCTTTCGCATCGGCAGCTTTGGCTTAAGCCAAAGGCATCGGCAGTTTTTTATTCATCGCAGCAAAAGCCAAAGTTCCTGAAAAGTTTCAAGATTGTAGTTTTCTGATGGTTGTTAGTTTCATACTTACTGTCTCTGATTATAGTTTCATATAAAAGTTACTGAATTCTTAAACGTGCCTTGCCATGTTGAGTTATTTCAAATCTTTTTACATATTGGTTATTCTGATATGGTTACTTTCGTTGCAGATTGCTAAGGAGAGATCGAATGGGTGTCCTTGTAATTTCGAGGCTTTTTTTTTTTTTTGACTAACATTGATGTATCTATGGATGGTTTTCCTTATGAACTGTTGTTATTTACAAACTATTGCTTGTACACTTTGTAGACATTGACCTTCTAGAAGATTGGATGACAAACCTGTAAAATAAATTCTTTTTTAAATATGAAATTATGTAAAAAGAAGTGTTGATAAAGTTTTCAAATTAGTTTTTTTTGCAATATATTGTTTTTGGTATTGTGATAGCTTATATGATTGTAATATTTGTTTACGAACGATCAATTATTATATAAAATATATTTTGGACCGGATTAAAATAATAAATATTTGTCATTTTTTTTAAATTTCCGACGGAATACCGACGGAAAAACGAATCCGTCGAAAATGTATTGTATCGCATCTACGATACATTACCGACGGAAATTCGATTTTCTAGATTTCCGTCGGTAATTCCCGACGGAAAATCGAATTTCCGTTGGGAATTCCTGACGGAAAATCTATTTCCGTCGGAAACTACCGACGGAAATCGATTTTCCGTCGGGAATTACCGACGGAAATTCGATTTCCGTCGGTAGTTTCCGACGGACTATTCCGTCGGTATATTTTATTTACCGACGGAAATATAAATCCGTCGGTAAAATCATTCCGACTATTAATATTCTGACTTTTTTTCCTCCGTCGCGGTTTTGTCGGAAAGGCCCAATACCGACGGAATTCCGTCGGTATTTTCTGTCGGTAATGGCCATATTTTTTGTAGTGTAACCTGGAAGCCCTAGCGCAACCCGAATAAGCTACCGTGAGTATTTCAGAGAAGATGGCGCAGTGTTTCAAGAAGCCCTAGGGCGGGAGTCTGCCGGCGTCTGTGAGGAGGAAGCGGAGGAGATGGCGCAAACAGAGGCGGCGTCTGTGAGGAGGAGGCGGAGAAGATGGTGCTGAGGAGGCAGCGAGGAGGCGGAGAGTCGAGCGATGAGGAGGGCGATGAGTTAAGGAGCGATCGTGAGGGTTTTGGGAAAGAAACGGCGGAGAGTCGAGCAGAGGAGAGGAGGGCGATGAGTTGAGGCGGGATCGAGGGTTTTGGGTGAGGAGGGAGGCGCGACAGATTTGGGAGAGAAATAAAATAAGAAAATAATGAAAAAGAATAAATAAGGAAAAAACAGAAATAATGAAAAAGAAAAAATATGAAAAAAATATGAAAAAAAGAAAATAAGGAAAATAAAAAATAAAATAATGATTATTTATAATTTTATTGGTAGCATATCACATATAATAAATAGATATATTAGCAGCGTACCAATTTTTGTATGTTATCATTGTTATTATTTATTCACAGCGTACGTTAATATGTTGTTAATAATAGCATTAACAGCTTGCTTTTTATGTATGTTGTTAATGCTTCTTCTTTTAAAAAACTGCATGGTATTAACAACGCACATTAATATGCATGCCGTTAATAATACTATTAACAGCATGCTTTTAATGTGCGCTGCTAATAACGCGCTGCGGAAAAGTATTTTTCTTGTAGTAGCTCAGATAGTAACTAGCGCATATATAAGTGAGGGCAGACATTTAGTTTCATTAAGATTTGACTTATAGACCTCATGACAACACTAATCATCAATCCGATCCGATCCATCCTATGAGAACTAAAAAATAATTGATTATAATCCGGCGCCTCAGACCAACTCAGCCATCTCAACATATATGAAGCTCTCAGCTCCTCTTTATTATCAAAGAGAGATAGAGCGAGATCTACCCTAGTTACGTCCCTTTGCTCTAGCTCTAAAAAAAAAAATTAATCAGATTGTATAACGTTGAATTTGCCAATTTGGAATGATCGGTTCGGTCTTACAAAAATTTCTCATCCGCTGTCAGGGTAAATCTGAAATACTCGTGGCAGGTGGTCCATAAGACCAACATTCAATGGTTGCGTGCTTCATTTGAAAGAAAAATTCTTATAAAATTCGTCCTAACTAAGAATCGAACCATAAATACTTAAGAAATAACTAATTATCTTTTCAATGCACCATAACCCCGGGGATTTTGCTCTAGCTCCCAGAAACTAAGCAGAAGTGGACGAAGTGAATTGGATCTTTAATTTGTTCGAAGGCTTGGAATAACTTAACATTAATTAAAGTGGAATCAATGGTTCCTCTCGATCATATATAAAGCTCATAATGGTAGAAAACATGACATTTTCATGAAATACCAGTTCAAATCGGCTAAGAATTTGGTTTGGCAGGCAAGCATTAATGTCACGCGATTTTTTTATTTTTATTTTAGAAGATTTTATTCTATGTTCTTTGTTAAAATATATATTAAGAGACAATGTTTCAAGAAGGAATGCATCATTTTTTTCAATATTATTAAGAAACCATATTTCAACAATGATTGGATAAATGTTATTTCATTTCCCAAATCACACGATATATACCTCTTCACGTGAGTTCATTTCCCAAACAATGGACAAATCAGACAAATAAAGTTAATAAGTAGATCATACAAAACAAATCGCAGATAGATAGAAGATGGTCCCGCCCTAACTTGCGTGTGATTTGGTCTGCCAGTGTGGCACTTTGATGGGTCACTTCTAAAAGAGGGTCTCCATGGAGGAGGCATGATAGCCCGACGTGGTGGAACATTAGGCTGGGGTGAGCGTTAGCAGCCCGGTCGGTCGTAAGGACGTTAGTAGGGGCAACCAGACTGTTGATCTAAATTGAATTCCTACCAGATCAGATGTCTCATTTAGATAACTGTCCAGCTGGAGTCCTGAACCCTAACCTCATCGGGGACACTAAGTATGAAACTCGACAAAAGTCGATCGGCGAACCTCCTACCTCACAGCTCGGGTTCCCTGGGTCAGTCGATCATTCGGTACCCGAGCATGTTGCAGTTCAACATGCCTCACATGAGTCGAGCGGCATACCTTTTACATTACAGTTGGGCGTTCCTTCGATGGTCGATCGGCATACTCATTAAGTGTTCTACGGCTTGAAAGTTGTCATTATCCGCTGCAGTACCTCCCCTCTGACACCCTGCCGGTAATGGTAGTAATGGAGTCGGCGCTCGTGTCTGAATCGCGGAGATCTCGCTGACACAGTACGATTCCTGACAAGCTCTGACAACCCATACCACGGCGCCCCCTGCATATGTCGAATAATGCGGCGCTGGTCGGAGAGCTGACAGTCGTCCCTAATCCTGTCCCCACATGGGACAAAAAGGGAACAGAAGAGGGACAGGAGTTGTCGGTTCCCCGACTATATAAGACCTTCCTTCCCTTACATACAGGGATGCTAAAGATTGAATAGCTACAGTAATCTTTTGATTTACTCCCTCTTCTCCACCGGATTCTAACTTGACCATCGGAGTATCTTGCCGTTACTCTACTGGTGGGTTATTAACGGTCATCTTTTTCGCAAGATAAGCTCCCCTCGGCCGGAAAATTTTTTAGCATCGCAATTTGGGATCACTATCAGTCTCCGTTATCAAACTGTGCTTGCATCATATTGGGATTCCACATCACAAGAAATAAATAAAGTATTTAATCAGATGCTTTCAAGTATTGCATTCAAATTATTGGAAATAAAAAATTTATTTTATTTTTTAATTTTCAACACTATTAATTTCGCACATGGGATTACTTTTGTTGGAGGTGATATATATCTTAAACAGACAATGGCATTGGATGTGGGTGTTTTATAATATTCGAGTGAATGTGATCGCGCCTGAACTGTTCAAATCCGAGATAACAGCTTCCCTAATAATCAGGAGAAGTCATGCATTGCCCCCGGAATAATGATATAATGGTTAGATCCATCAAATCATTAATCAAGTATTTAAGGATTAAATCCTAGTTATGGCATACTGCAAATAATAACTCTAAGAACGTTGATCTCTTGAATGAGTATCTGTAAGTATTTCTAGATTTATCTGATGACTAATGAAAAACTTTTATACATGGAGCCGAATCAGTCCCTTTCAAAATTAATCGATTCGAAAAGTTGGAAACCTGAATTAGAAAAGTCATGTATGACTTAGAGCATGGAGTGAACGTTTGCTATGCCACGACATCTCTTGCATCTTTATTTCATCATCTTTATTGGAACAAAAGTGATACCGCTTACTTCAAACAATTCAGGGGTGCTTGGTATATATTCGATAATGAAAATGGTAATAAGTTTTGATTGAAGAGTTTATGAGTTTAGTGATAACCTAGTGGGGGTTGGATTATAAAATCAAGGGTATCATATTCATATTTTGATTTCGATTCCCGTATACCAAGCATCATAAATAGGAATGAAATAGATTTCATTCTCATTCCCGTCTTCTAAACCCGCTTACCAAACGCCCCCTCAATATCAACGACCTCATGCATCTTTCTTTCAACGCTTTCAATATTGTAGCAAATTGTAACATAAAGATAATTATCCTCATCCAGGATATCTCTCATAGTCTATCCCCATATTACGTGAAAAAGGATAAATCACGTTCATCACCTTCATTAATAGCATAACAAATTGTAATTAAATTATAAAGTTGATTTGATCATCACTTGTGTATAGAAGATAAGAGTTTCGTCAAATGCTCTTCGACCACTACATGCAAGAAGAGTTTGTTTTTTAATTTTTGAATTTTTTTATTGATACTAGGTATTTAGTTTTTTGAATCGACAGATCATAGGGATAACCAATCCAACCCCATAGAAAATTTCCACCGACCCCTACAATATGCCACAACTGAGATTTGAATTTTAGATCCTTTGATTATCCATTAGAGGGCTTAATCATCATTAGCCCGGGGCTGAATACTCTCTTTATTCCTTACAAGATAAGAGTTTTTATGGATAGAATTAGGATTCGGTTCAAATCATAGAATAATATTCATTAAACATTAGATGAAGAAGAAGTTCTACTACTTCATTTTGGGCAAGGCAACTTTGTGTTGTTGATGTGAAGGATTTAATCTCTATTTGGTAGGCTAACAGTTAATTAATAACACATTACAATTATGTCATTAAGAATCTAAATCCAATTAAATGATCTAATACTTTAAGTATGAAAGGATGTTTATATTATTGGATGTGGATTCGTGTAGATCCGTTAACCTGTTTCATTAACAATAATGGACTATTAATGGGTTATGGGTTTTATGTGGATGGTCACTATAGGATGGATCAAGGTATATAAGGGAAGAAGTCTTCCTCCTCTCTTCCCCATTGACCCCATTGAAAAGGATTACGGATAACCTTTCACTATTGTAAAAGATCATTTCGTGCTTACAAGAACCGACTATCAACAAGTAAGGGATACAATGGCTCTTGCGATGGATTTAGGTCGACCCATTTGTATTGGTATTGTATTGATTTCAATTTTAGCCTTAAAAGATTGATATAGCTAGATCCTATTAGATGCATCCTTTAGTTTAATTCCGATGTATCGCAATGCTTTCAATTGATATTAGAGCTTAGCATTAGCTTAATCAACGTTTTGGAAAATATAGATCATTTTGTATTTGATTCCATTGTGGAGATGCATATTCATCGAATGTAATATGGATAGGTTAGGATTTAACCTACGGCAATTTACCAAAAGGCGTACCTAAGAATTGGTGTTTACCAAAAGGCGTCCCATGGTTTCATTGTTACCAAAGGGCGCATATATTTTAGTAAACTTCCTCTTATACCCCTACCATCAAGTACTGCATGCATTTCTCTTTCTCTTTCTCTTTTCCTTTCTCTTTCTCACTGTCAGTAACGATTTCCGAGACGTACCATAAAGAGATGTTCCTTTATATTTTGATTTTTATATTATGGAACCTTTCTCAAAACAATAAAATATTTAAATTAATTATTAAATTAAAACTAAAAGAACATATCAGACCGACGTTAGGCCTGAAATGGTTCCATTTCAGGCCCAACGTGGGGCTGAAATGTTTCCATTTCAGGCCCAACGTGCCGAATATTAAGGGTCTTTTCTCGATTCTTCATTATTACATTTTAACACCTCGGAGAAGTCCAAATAAACAATGGATAGTAAATTTGAACTCCTTGTAACCTCAGAAATCCACGGGAACTGAAATTTTTACAATCGGAGCTCTCTAAGTCAATCAGTGGTGTTTTAGCGTGATTGGGCCTGAAATGGAACCATTTCAGGCCTACGTTGGGCCTGAAATGGAACCATTTTAGGCCTACGTTGGGCCTGAAATGGAATCATTTCAGACCCAACGTTGGCCTGAAATGATTCCATTTCAGGCCCAATGACCCTAAAAGGCCTAATGTGTTAAAACCCACTGATTGACCTAGAGAGCTCCGATTGTAAAAATTTCAGTTCCTGTGGATTTCTGAGGTTACAAGGAGTTCAAATTTGCTATCCATTGTTTATTTGGACTTCTCCGAGGTATTAAAATATAATAATGAAGAACTGAGAAAACACCTTTAATATTGGGCACGTTGGGCCTGAAATGGGCTTTCCATTTCAGACCCGCGTTGGGCCTGAAATGTTTCCATTTCAGGCCCAATGACCCTAAAAGGCCACTGATTGACCTAGAGAGCTCCGATTGTAAAAATTTCAGTTCCCGTGGATTTCTGAGGTTACAAGGAGTTCAAATTTGCTATCCATTGTTTATTTGGACTTCTCCGAGGTGTTAAAATGTAATAATGAAGAATCGAGAAGAAATCACACATTAGGCCTTTTAGGGTCATTGAGACTGAAATGGTTGGACACCTATTGCATTGGTGATATCTAATATATAGATGGTTAAACACCTAAAACATAATCTCCTACCTCTGACCTCTCTATTCATATGGAGTTTTCAGAAATCCAGATATGGGAGGTCCATCAGTAGATTTTGGTCAAAACCCACTGATATTGCTAAACTACTCCTATTGCATTGGTGATATCTAATATATAGATGGTTGGACACCTAAAACATCATCTCCTACCTCTGACCTCTCTATTCATATGGAGTTTTCAGAAATTCAGATATGGGAGGTCCATCAGTGGGTTTTGGTTAAAACCCACTGATATGGCTAAACTACTCCTATTGCATTGGTGATATCTAATATATAGATGGTTAGACACCTAAAACATCATCTCCTACCTCTGACCTCTCTATTCATATGGAGTTTTCAGAAATCCAGATATGGTAGATCCATTAGTGAGTTTTGGTCAAAACTCACTGATATTTCTAAACTACTCCTATTGCATTGGTGATATCTAATATATAGATGGTTGGACACCTAAAACATCATCTCCTACCTCTGACCTCTCTATTCATATGGAGCTTTCAGAAATCCAGATATGGGAGGTCCATCAGTGGGTTTTGGTCAAAACTCACTGATATAGCTAAACTACTCCTATTGCATTGGTGATTTCTAATATATAGATGGTTGGACACCTAAAACATCATCTCCTACCTCTGACCTCTCTATTCATATGGAGTTTTCAGAAATCCAGATATGGGAGGTCCATCAGTGGGGTTTGGTCAAAACCCACTGATATGGCTAAACTACTCCTATTGCATTGGTGATATCTAATATATAGATGGTTGGACACCTAAAACATCATCTCCTACCTCTGACCTCTCTATTCATATGGAGCTTTCAGAAATCCAGATATGAGAGGTCCATCAGTGGGTTTTGGTCAAAACCCACTGATATGGCTAAACTACTCCTATTGCATTGGTGATATCTAATATATAGATAGTTGGACATCTAAAACATCATCTCCTACCTCTAACCTCTCTATTCATATGGAGTTTTCAGAAATCCAGATATGGTAGGTCCATCAGTGAGTTTTGGTCAAAACCCACTGATATTTCTAAACTACTCCTATTGCATTGGTGTCCATATAAATAGAGAGGTTAGAGGTAGGAGATGATGTTTTAGGTATCCAACCATCTATATATTAGATATCACCAATGCAATAGGATTAGTTTAGCCATATCAGTGGGTTTTGACCAAAACCCACTGATGGACCTCCCATATCTGGATTTCTGAAAGCTCCATATGAATAGAAAGGTCAGAGGTAGGAGATGATGAGTTTTAGGTGTCCAACCATCTATATATTAGATATCACAAATGCAATAGGAGTAGTTTAGAAATATCAGTGAGTTTTAACCAAAACTCACTGATGGACCTACCATATCTGGATTTCTAAAAACTCCATATGAATAGAGAGGTCAGAGGTAGGAGATGATGTTTTAGGTGTCCAACCATCTATATATTAGATATCACCAATGCAATAGGAGTAGTTTAGCCATATCAGTGGGTTTTTACCAAAACCCACTGATGGACCTCCCATATCTGAATTTCTGAAAACTCCATATGAATAGAGAGGTCAAAGGTAGGAGATGATGTTTTAGGTGTCCAACCATCTATATATTAGATATCACCAATGCAATAGGAGTGGTTTAGCTATATCAGTGGGTTTTGACCAAAACCCACTGACGGACCTCCCATATCTGGATTTCTGAAAGCTCCATATGAATAGAAAGGCCAGAGGTAGGAGATGATGTTTTAAGTGTCCAACTATTTATATATTAGATATCACCAATGCAATAAGAGTAGTTTAGAAATATCAGTGAGTTTTGACCAAAACTCACTGATGGACCTACCATATCTGGATTTCTGAAAACTCCATATGAATAGAGAGGTCAGAGGTAGGAGATGATGTTTTAGGTGTCCAACCATCTATATATTAGATATCACCAATGCAATAGGAGTAGTTTAGCCATATCAGTGGGTTTTTACCAAAACCCACTGATGGACCTCCCATATCTGAATTTCTGAAAACTCCATATGAATAGAGAGATCAGAGGTAGGAGATGATGTTTTAGGTGTCCAACAATCTATATATTAGATATCACCAATGCAATAGGAGTAGTTTAGCCATATCAGTGGGTTTTGACCAAAACCTACTGATGGACCTCTCATATCTGGATTTCTGAAAACTCCATATGAATCGAGAGGTCAGAGGTAGGAGATTATGTTTTAGGTGTCCAACCATCTATATATTAGATATCACCAATGCAATAGGTGTCCAACCATTTCAGGCTCAATGACCCTAAAAGGCCTAATGTGTGATTTCTTCTCGATTCTTCATTATTACATTTTAACACCTCGGAGAAGTCCAAATAAACAATGGATAGCAAATTTGAACTCCTTGTAACCTCAAAAATCCACGGGAACTGAAATTTTTACAATCGGAGCTCTCTAGGTCAATCAGTGGCCTTTTAGGGTCATTGGACATTTCAGGCCCACATTGGGCCTGAAATGATTCCATTTCAGGCTCAACGTGCCCATTTCTGGCCCAACGTGCCCAATATTAAAGGTGTTTTCTCGGTTCGTCATTATTATATTTTAATACCTCTGAGTAGTCCAAATAAACAATGGATAGCAAATTTGAACTCCTTGTAACCTCAGAAATCTACAGGAACTGAAATTTTTACAATCGGAGCTCTCTAGGTCAATCAGTGGGTTTTAACACATTAGGCCTTTTAGGGTCATTGGGCCTGAAATGGAATCATTTCAGGCCCAACGTGGGCCTGAAATGGTTCCATTTCAGGCTCAATGACCCCTAAAAGACCACTGATTGACCTAGAGAGCTCCGATTGTAAACATTTCAGTTCCCGTGGATTTCTGAGGTTACAAGGAGTTCAAATTTGTTATCCATTGTTTATTTGGACTTCTCCGAGGTGTTAAAATGTAATAATGAAAATCGAGAAAATACCCTTAATATTCGGCACGTTGGGCCTGAATGGAAACATTTCAGCCCACTTGGGCCTGAAATGGAACCATTTCAGGCCCAACGTCGGTCTGATATGTTGTTTTAGTTTTAATTTAATAATTAATTTAAATATTTTATTGTTTTGAGAAAGGTTCCATAATATAAAAATCAAAATATAAAGGAACATCTCTTTATGGTACATCTCGGAAATCGTTACTGACAGTGAGAAAGAGAAAGGGAAAGAGAAATGCATGCAGTACTTGACGGTAGGGGTATAAGAGGAAGTTTACTAAAATATGTGCGCCCTTTGGTAACAATGAAACCATGGGACGCCTTTTGGTAAATATCAATTCTTAGGTACGCCTTTTGGTAAATTGTCGTTTAACCTATGATCAAGTTTTTTTCATTATTCGCAAAAGAACACGATTGACAACGTAATTTTAGGATTTTTTAGCTAAAAAATAGTGTTCACAAAACTAAGTTTTTAGTTATCAATTGATTGATGAGAATCACCATTTGATTGATAGGCGCAAAATTGGACACAAAATGGTTTGGAATTAATTGGCAAATTCAACTGGAACTCACCAATCGATTGCCATGAGAAATAATCGACTACTGAGCCTAGTTTTGCAAATAGAAGGGTCTGGAATCGATTGGGTGCTTCGATTGGAACTCACCAATCGATTAATAAACTTGGGATTGGGAATAGTAGGCTTCCAAATCGATTGGGTTGATCGATTGATTAACACTAATTGATTGTCATGAAGAGCCAATCAATTAATTGAGCCTAGAGTTGAATACAGAAGGTTGTAGAATCGATTGGGTAGATTGAATGCTCTCCAATCGATTGTCATAAGTATCAATCAATTGTTATTCATTGGATTGTTCACAGAAGGTCTCCGAATCGATTGGTATACACTAATTGATTGGTGTAAGACACCAATCAACTAGTGTAGATGAATTCATGAAGAAGACTTCTGAATGATAGGAGAACTCTACTACTGTTGAACAATCAAATTTCAATACAGTATTAATCAATTAAGGCCTAAAGACAATCAATTAAGGCTTGAAGGCAATCAATTGATACGCATAGCAGATACCAATCGATTGACAACTAATTAGTTATGTTTTTAGTAGTTTCCTCCTGTATTTTTCTTCGCTCTTGCTACTTAGTCAGGCTGATATTATCACAGAGCGAGAACTACTAGAAGACAATGGGTATTTGCGTAGATAGATGCATATCCATGCTAAAGGTGATTGACCCAATAGAAAATGTTCTTTATGCAAGATATATATTTAAGGAAGCTCACAAATCTAGTTTGACTTCTAAGTCATGCACATAGTGTGTCTGCCCAAAGGAAAGCACACTTTGTGACTTATTAAAAGTGTTATGAGTAGTGTTTGAAAATATAAGCTAACTAAGAAAACTCATAAATAAGGTTAATTGTGCACATGATGTGTCGACATAGATGTCATATAAGGGATTAGAGATGTTCATATTGATGTAAATATTTAATCTGGGATAAAGGTAAGTTATTGATGTCTCTGATTCGTTCTATAGACCAGCTAAGTTAAGTGTAACAACTTTCTTAGCATTAATTGCTCAATGTGCTTGCTGTTGCACGAACCATTTTCCCTGAAGTATGAATTGAATGCTCCTATATGGTCTTTGTGACTTCCTTACATAATCTTAGTGACTAGATGACCTATATGGATAGAATTGGACGAGTGGGAGATGTTGGCGTTACAGGCGTTACTGGCCTTCATCTTTAAACTTTGGCGTTACTAGCCAGAGTATTGAATACCTCCATTGATGGAGGTAGATGAAACGTACGTCTTCTTCTCCCTATAAAGATGGCGTCCAAATGCAATCCAAGGGAGGTAGACGAAGAGGAATCGGAGCATCAAAGCAGAGTGGGTTTAGGTTTGTGAAAGATCGAGATTTGTCCGTGGTGATTTTCTCGTGACAGCAGGCAAGCAGAAGGAAAAGAACAAGAAGGAGATCACTGTAAGTCTTATTCATTTGCAATCCATTCATAGATCTCATGCTTTCAATCTGATATTGGTATCAGAACGATTAGATTGTAAGAGCATGATTTACCTTTGTAATTAAATTCCTTTGCGATGAACTCCTCGCTCTGTTGATGGATAAAATCGTTGAAATCGCCTCTGAGTTCTTCAATCGCTGCGTGTTTTCACTCCCATGGCCGACGATCGCATCACGCGCGCGCAAGGGAGCCGTCGCCATCAGCTGGATGTGTCGATGGAGGTGGCCATAGCGTTGGTGATGGCGGAGAGAAAAAAAATTGAGTCGGCTGGGTGGGGAAGAAAGATGCGCGGAGAAGAAGAAGAAGAGGCGGCTGCTTTGGAGTTGAGAGGCGGCTGCGTGCGTTGAGATTGGGATTAGGTTTTGTGGTTTTTTTTAAGGAGAAAAAGTTGATTTTATTAAAAAAAAACTGCTGAAACCTATTCTGCAGCTGAGATTAGGTTTTGTGGTTTTTTTAAGGAGAAAAAGTTGATTTTATTAAAAAAAACTGTTGAAACCTATTCTGCAGCTGAAAAAAACCTTACTCCCCAAAGGAAGTTCGAAACCCTGACCTCTCCCTAGGTGGAAAGAGTCTCAACTAGAAGGAGTAATCGGTACTTAATTTTGTGTTGGCTCAATTAATTTAAATCAGATTCAAATTTAGTTTAATGAGATTAGGTTGGTCCAATCGGTTTTGGTTCAAACCATTAGTTGGTTTAACCAAACCATTTTGATCAAATAATCTGAACTAAACAGACTGATTTGATCATTATGTTGAACCCCAAAATTAAATAGGCTTAAGTGAAGCAACAACAGTAAGACAGACAAATCGATCAGTCTAGTAGTATAGTAAATTGAAGCTACAAACGTAAAGGAAACTTATATACTTTTATCTATTTGTGTGCTTCTTTCTATGTATATGTGTGAATTGAAAAAAAACTGGTTTTGTTACTGGTCTTGTCAGTTTTGTACTGACTATGTCATTTTTCAATTTCATATGTCGCATGAGATATACACCCGATTCGTTGCTATGAGCGAAGTCGTGAGATAATGGAGCAGATAGAAGAAGTTTACTATAGTCTCATTCTCGGGATCCAAGGCAATATAGGAAATTGGATCGACTATTTTGGAAACTCGAGTAGGAAGAGTTTCCAATCTTGGATGACATAGGATTGGAGCATTGATTCGTTCATTGCCAAGGCGAGCGAGAGAAGTTGCACACCAGATATGGGGGCATCATGAATGCCGCATCTCATATGTTGAGTTATGTAAGCAACTACTTCGCCATGAGTTTCCAGAGGATCTAAAAGATTCTGAGGAGGACCCAGAGGAAGATCCCGAAATGTTCGAGGACGATCCTGAAATGTTCGAGGAAGAACCCGAAATGTTCGAGGAAGATCCCGAAATGTTCGAGGAAGATCCCGAAATGTTCGAGGAAGATCTTGAAATGCCTGAGGAAAATCCTGAAATATTTGAGGAAGATCCTGATATTGAAATGATCGAGGAAGATTCTGAAATATTTGAGGAAGATCCGATAGAATCTGTGGAAGATCCTGAGATTGATCAGACTGGCCGATTAGAGATGAACGAGAGAGTGATAGCCACTGCCATAATATTTTTTATTATGGGAATGATGGCAACTTATCTAGTTCATTAAATTCTGTTTGTTGTACGAACTTATTAAGCCTATTAAATAAAGTTATGTTATGTGTTAACTGACTTGTCAATGATTAGTTCATATTAAATGATTAGTTCATTATATGATTTGTTCATATTCAAGACAAATGATTAGTTCGTTTAATGGGATGTGTATAATATAATTGATCAATGTTAATTAGATTGGATGATACGAATGATGAGTGAAAACGTAGTTATCACTTGATTTCGTAAACCAAGTCAAGTTTACATTGAATCAATCAAAAATTATGTACAGATGATATACACTGAATTAATGAATAATATGTTTATTTATGATAGATCATGGCAACTAAGAACATCATAGCTGAACTGAACAAGGGAGAGAAATTGTATAGGGACAACTATAAAATATGACATCTCAAGATACAATATGTTCTTGAGGAACAAGAAGTTCTGGAGGCTGTAAATCATTTTATGGTAGAACCTGCTGTTGGTTTAACTGCACAGTACAGACTTGATCTAGATGCCTATAGGGCATGGAAGAAAAAGGACTCCACTGCAAAGGGGATATTGATTAGTTGAATGGTAGATGACCTGGTATTTGAGTATGAGCCACTACCATCAGCTCATGCTGTCTGGGTTGCCCTAAAAGAGAAATACAGTGGAGTTAGTGTTAGCAAGCTTCGTCAACTGACAATCAAGTTTGACAGTTGTAAAAAGCGCCCGAATGTGACAATGACCCAACATCTGAGAGAAATGGGTAATATGATTCGAGAGCTTAAGACTGATGGTCATGAGTTGACCGACGAACAACAGGTTCAAGCAGTTATTCGTTCCCTTCCTGATTCTTGGGAAACAATGAAGCAGAACCTTACTCACAGTGAGAGTATCAAGACTTTCATTGATGTCTCACGCCATATTGAACTGGAGGCGGAGAGAATAGAATCCGCAAAGATTTCTGAGCAAGCTTTTGTAGCTGAAGGTTCTGGATCCAAGAATAAGAAAAAATGGTTTAAGAAAGGAAAGGGTAAGGGAAAAGAAGCTGGTGCTACTATTGTGCAAGACCCAATCAAGAAGAAAGGAAAGAAGTATGGAAAGAAACCTAAAGGCAAGCTAACTTGCTACAACTGTGGCAAGAAGGGTCATTTTGCTCGGGAGTGTACTGAGCCGAAAAAGGTAAATCCATGTTTGTCTTCTTTTCATGAGCTTTATGTTGCTAGTTCGGTGTTGTTAGCTGATTCTTATCCTTTGTGGATTATAGATTCAGGAGCAACGAACCATGTATCTCGTGATCGAGCTACGTACGTGGAGTACCGTCACGTACCAGCTGACAATAAGTGGATATATGTGGGAAACAATGCAAGAATTGAAGTCAAAGGAATTGACACTTGCAAACTCAACCTTCGTGGTGGGCGTACATTGTTTCTGCATGATGTCATGTATGCTCCTGAGATTCGACGGAATCTGGTTTCTGTGAATTGTCTTCTTGAATTGGGTTATTGTATGAATTTTTACAATCGTAGTGTAGAACTTAAAATTGACTCTGTGTTAATTGGATATGGTTTTATATCAAACGGTTTCATGGTTCTTGATGTAGAACCAGATGTTAATTGTGGAAATAATGGTTGTTTTTCAAACATTGCTCTTACTAGTGATGCTGATGTTAATGATGAAGTTTGGCATGCTAGATTGGGACATATAGGACAAGAAAGAATGAATAGATTAGCAAGAGAGAGTCTGCTCGACACTCGTGCTAAAGTTGACTTGTCTATATGTGAGCACTGTCTTGCTGGAAAAGCAACTAGGAAACCGTTTGGTAAGGCTATTAGGGCTGATTCACCATTGCAATTGATTCATTCGGATATTTGTGGTCCGATGAACATGAAGGCTAGAAATGGAAGTTCATATTTCATTACATTTATTGATGACTTCATGCGTTTTGGTCATATGTATTTGATTTCTCATAAATCTGAAGCATTAGATTGCTTTAATCGTTATTTGAACGAAGTTGAGAATCAATTGGAATGTAAGGTTAAAACCTTACGCACTGACCGTGGAGGTGAATACTTGTCTGATCAGTTCAAGACTATATGTAATGAGAAAGAGATTATTAAACAGTTAACTATCCCTGGAACTCCACAGCAAAATGGAGTTGCTGAAAGAAGAAATCGAACTCTTCTTGAAATGGTTAGGTCGATGATGGCTCAAGCTAATTTGCCTATTTCCTATTGGGGAGATGCATTATTGGCTGCAACCTACATACTTAACCGGGTGCCTTCTAAATCTGTTCCATCTACTCCATATGAACTTTGGACAGGCAGAAAACCAGATTTGAGTAATCCAAGACCATAGGGGTCAGCTACTTATATTCATGACAAGACTCACAAATATGGAAAATTAGGACCCAGAGGTAAGAAGTGTATTTTTGTAAGATATTCTGATACCTCTAAGGGTTATGTCTTTATTGGTGTGCAGCAAAATGGAACCATCTCTGAAATTGAGTCAAGAGATGCTACTTTTCTCGAAACTGAGTTCCCAACAAGAGGTGAAGTTGATAAATCAACTCCTCTATTTGCAATAGAGGAGGAGGATACTGTTCCTCAATCAACAAATCAGGAATCACAGGGGATACCTGAATCTAGTCAACCTAGTGGGAGTAAATTGCCTATAAGTGAATTAGTTTCTCAACAGTCAAACTTGCGAAGAAGTAATCGTAAGATTATTCCTCGGACGATGAAGAGGCATTAGTGATTCTCTCAATTGACGATGAAGAACCTCGAACGGTTGAGGAAGCATTGAGATGCTCAATTAGAGAAAAATGGAGAATTGCAATGGATGAAGAAATGAAGTCTATGAGAAAGAATCAGGTTTGGGATTTAGTCGATCTTCCTCCAGGCCGAAGGGCTATTGGGAATAAATGGATTCTCAAAATCAAGAGGAAGGCAGATGGATCAATTAATAGATACAAAGCTCGTCTGGTTGCAAAAGGATATACCCAAATGGAGGGTATTGATTTTGAAGAGACATTTTCCCCTGTTGTGAAGTTTGTGTCAATACGTGTCATTTTAGCTATAGTAGCAAATTATGACTTGGAATTACATCAGATGGATGTAAAAACGGCTTTCCTTAATGGTAATCTTGACGAGGAAATCTATATGGCACAACCAGAAGGTTATATTGCTGATGGCCAAGAGGAAAAAGTATGTAGACTTAAAAAGTCTATATATGGGCTAAAGCAAGCGTCGAGACAATGAAACATAAGATTCAATGAAGTCATTTTATCTTATGGTTTCAAAATGATCAATGAGGATCATTGGGTTTACCTATGAAAGGATAAAGGAAAGTTGATCATTTTATCATTATATGTTGATGATATGCTAATAGCTGGAAGTGACTTAAAAGTTGTGATTGATGTCAAGTCTTGGCTTTCATCACAATTTGACATAGTTGACATGGGAGAAGCTGAGTATATCTTAGGAGTACAGATCATTCGTGATCGATCAAAAAGACTTTTGGGTTTGTCCCAAGAAGCTTATATTACTAAGATACTACAACACTTCAATATGTTTGATTGCAACGTTGAACAAACACCTACAGCGAAAGGTGTTGTTTTGAGCAAAAGTATGTCTCCCAAGACTCCTGAAGAGATAGCCGAGATGAAGAAAAGACCATATGCTAGTGCCATTGGTAGTCTGATGTACACTATGTTGTGTACTCGCCTGATATAAGCTATGCTGTTGGCTTAGTTAGTCGTTTCCAGTCAAACCCAGGATCGAGACACTGGAAAGCGGTAAAAAGGATATTCAGATATCTCAAAGGGACGACAGATTATTGTCTCTGCTTCCAAGGATCAAAGCTGAGCTTGAAGGGCTATGCAGATGCAGATTGGGCAGGGGACCTTGACGACGGAAAATCCACATCTTACTATATTTTTTTGCTGAATGGAGGTGTCATCTCATGGAACAGCAAGAAACAGGCTTGTGTAGCGCTGTCGACAATGGAAGCTGAGTATGTGGCTTGTGCAGCGGCTGTACAAGAAGCTATCTGGTTGAGAAGGTTCCTAAAACATCTGAAGATTGTTGAGGACAGTGGGAGCCCTGTTACAGTGAATTGTGACAATCAAGCTGCTATAGCCTTTTCCAAGGATCCTAAATATCACAACAAAGGCAAGCATATAGAAATTAAATACAATTTTGTAAGGGATATTGTTGACAAGAAAAAGATAATTCTTGAGTACATCCCTACCCGAGCAATGCTTGCAGATCCTTTTACTAAGCCATTGACTAAAGAGTCATTTCATGAGCATGTGAAGTCTTTGGGACTATGAAAAATGTAACACATTGTAAATGTATTTGTTACATTTATATAAATGAAATGTCATGATCTATTCAGTGTAAATGTATTTGTTACATTTGGAAAAAGTTTCGATGAGCATGTTGGCAAGCTTAGATTGGTCCACTCACATGGACAATCGTCTCTATTTGTTGAGTATAAATAGAGGTAAGACCATTACTTATGAGACAACTTATGTAGTTGTGAAGAGAGACATACTCATAAGTTGAGGTCGCCTTGATTTTGTATCAAGATGAGGTCATCTATATAATGATCGAAGTAAATGCACCCACCATTTGCTAAACCTGTTTAAAGCCAGATTGGAATTCATAAGTTGAATTCGGATTAGATGTTAGGTATGTCTAGATCGAAATCTGTACGATGTTAAATATTTGAGAAAAACATGCACTCTTTTTGGTAAAGAGAAAAACATCGTAGCATGTGATTCATACCACATGTGTTGTAGCGACAATAAGGGTAGTAGGAGAATGGATCCCTGTTTCTCTACTATGTGAGACCCTTGAGATTATCAGTTAATCTCAATCTTACCCTAAATGACTATTTAGCTGTCTACTTGAAGTTTTAATCAGTGTTTGCTACTTTAGTGTGTGTCCTATTGACTATGGATGATTCGGTCTATGAAGCATAACTAGGAAAGCGACTGATTAGAATGAATAGATTCTAGCTGAAAATGAAGATTAAAATTGGTTTACATCTGTAATACTTATTCACTGGTCGACCAGTTACATTTTTTTGTTAAGTACTTAAAAATGTGATTGTGAATAAATGTATTGATTTGAGATGTCGAACATGCTCTTGACATAGATGTCATATAAGGGATTAGAGATGTTCATATTGATGTAAATATTTAATCTGGGATAAAGGTAAGTTATTGATGTCTCTGATTCGTTCTATAGACCAGCTAAGTTAAGTGTAACAACTTTCTTAGCATTAATTGCTCAATGTGCTTGCTGTTGCACGAACCATTTTCCCTGAAGTATGAATTGAATGCTCCTATATGGTCTTTGTGACTTCCTTACATAATCTTAGTGACTAGATGACCTATATGGATAGAATTGGACGAGTGGGAGATGTTGGCGTTACAGGCGTTACTGGCCTTCATCTTTAAACTTTGGCGTTACTAGCCAGAGTATTGAATACCTCCATTGATGGAGGTAGATGAAACGTACGTCTTCTTCTCCCTATAAAGATGGCGTCCAAATGCAATCCAAGGGAGGTAGACGAAGAGGAATCGGAGCATCAAAGCAGAGTGGGTTTAGGTTTGTGAAAGATCGAGATTTGTCCGTGGTGATTTTCTAGTGACAGTAGGCAAGCAGAAGGAAAAGAACAAGAAGAAGATCATTGTAAGTCTTATTCATTTACAATCCATTCATAGATCTCATGCTTTCAATCTGATACTTTATCTCTATCTCTATCATTTATTTGCGTAGTTTAAATCCAAAGTTTCGGAATTTCTCTTTATCTCTATCTCATTATAT